>CM062814.1:208633102-209233102 GCA_031772625.1 Pinus tabuliformis | reverse complement strand
AAAACCATGACACCTGTGTAAAAATTGAAGGAGTTTTTTCTTCCTTGGCATATTGTGGACAAACATCTCTCTCAGTTTTCCCAAATTCATCTTTTATTGCTCAGAAACATCATTTGAGTGAAACCTATCCCGATGTGTGGAACAAGAGATTTGTCGAAATGAATCGAAATGAAGGGGATAAGGGGCTTCTAAATTCTTGAGAAAATTTGTTGAGGTGGGGAGGGATTTTAGGAAGCAGGGAAAAGTGGAATTTCAGAGATTGAGTGAGGGGAAAGGGGTCCAAAAGGGCAAAACACAGGCCTAGCCTAGAAAATTGCCAAGTTGTAGCAAGAAACTATGGTTTGTGCGAAAATGAGGAATTTGGGGGATTTTAGTGATGGGAAGTGTTTAATAAGGTACATTATGGATATGGGAGGGTATATGAACATCAAGATACAAGTTTTACTGATGATTTGACCATCCAAGAGAAATTACCTCCAAAACCCTAGGAGAGGGAAATGAACCTTACCTAGGTACAACTGAAGCATGAACAAGATGTAAATTGACCCATTGGAACCTGACATGATGATGAAAACCCTTTGAATGATGGTACACTCAGCTGAATGGTGACATGGACCGACATTTGGACAACTTTGAAAAGAGTGAAAACAAACCCTAGACCTAATGCCTAGTGACCAAATTTTGCTTGAAAACTCACTGAAATGACAAAATTTGACCTTGACAGCTTAAAATCACTTTGCAAGAGCAAGTTTGATCACTGGAGGAAGGCTACAAAGACTGACACTAACAATACCAAATCAGAAAAATAAACTAGTAGAGCAGAGAGAGAAAACAATCAAATATTTGTTTGTTGAGCAATAAGTCTTCTAACATTTATACAGGTGAAGAGCGAAAAAGGTTGCATACCTATTTTCTGTTAATTTATTGATTAGACTAAAGTAATTTAATGTACTTTTATTTATGTAAAGGAAAAAACTATTTACTTACGTGACCATAATAAATATTAATTATACTAAATCTTGATTTGAAATGGCAAGTAAATTGAAAGCTTTGGTGATAAATTGTGTGAATTCCTTCGTGAATTTTGTAAAATTAAAACAATTTCAATAGTTATATGCATGTCTCCTCTTCATTTATTCCCCTTAAGGATGAAGTTTATTGGAGGATCAAACAACAAGCTCTAACAATTATATTGAACAATTGGTATCTTATAAGCATTTTTAGTATATTGTTAGTGCTAAAACATGTGACCTTGGGCTAGTCCTGAGCAGTGAGCACTATGATATATTTGTTGCATCTGCCAGCATTAATATGAGATATTTATCTCTCTCCCCATTCCATGGTGGTGTTTTCACTCTAAAACATATGTGGTTCTAGAGCAATAGTACATGGACCTATGGTCGGAACCTAATGGAAAGCGTTGTTCAAACACTTGTCCAGTGAACAATCATTCAACATAATGTGTACATGATAGTAACATATGTAGAAAACAATTGAAACTTATATGTATTCAAGATAAAGGGGAGAATTTTAAGCAAGTTAGGATTTAGTTGTTATGATGTTTTACAAAACTAGAAAATGTTTACAGATGTCATTGATGTGGGAAAGAAAAAATAATCAGCCAGCTAAAGCAAACAACATATTCCGACAATTGTACTGGTTTGATGATACTTAACTATGGGAATTTGGGAAAACCCTCACCCCAACCAATCATGCCATAATCCCAAATGGTTGGTTGCTAATATTAGGAGAAACCATTATGGAATGGTACCAATGACTTGAAACCAACTGGTTTCTTCAACTGATGTAACCACAATGATTGCAGTGTGTATTGGGGGTGTGTGGGGAGGCTTGAAAAGAAATGAGTCAAAATGAGGATGAAAACTGTGAGGCAACAAATCAGATGGAAAGTTACTACCCAGCAACCCAAATGGTTGACTCCAGACAACAGTCAAACCAACTGACCAGTTGATGACCCATTTTAGCAGACCGTTGCAGGAACAAACCCATGAAGCCACATCATTCACTAACAACATATCAAAGAAATGAGAGATCTTCTTGAGTGAAGCATATGTATAACTTCATGCTTCAAGTCACAAAAATAAGAAGAAATATAAGAAATCAAAGATGTTAATTTATAGACAATAAAATGTAAGAAGCAAGAACAATTTCAGGGCCACTTCCCTTTAAATCATGCAATATGGACAAAAAGTTGTATAACTTCATGCTTCAAGTCACAAAAATAAGAAGAAATATAAGAAATCAAAGATGTTAATTTATAGACAATAAAATGTAAGAAGGAAGAACAATTTCAGGGCCACTTCCCTTTAAATCATGCAATATAGACAAAAAGCCATAGATAAGTATAAAAATTAAGAGATTGTGCAAAAGTTGTTTGGTGCTCTAATCTAAACTTTATGTGAGAAAATGACAAGAGCTTAGCCATCACGAATCCATGCATCCACATGATCTCCCACAGACCAGATATAATTACCCATAGTTGCTCTGTAGCGCTTCCATTTGCCTTCAAATTTGATTACGGTCATAGGATGAGCCATACGAATTCTAGGTGTTTTTCTATTATCTCGCTTCAGAGGTATCCATTCTTGAAGCTTACCTGGACCTGCATAAGTTGAAGGACATACCATAAATCATATCATGTATGCTTCCTTTATTAAATCAATGATTTCCACTTAAAAAATAACTTAGAAAGAGATTTGTAAAATAGAGAAAGATGCAAGATACTAAGTTTGATGATTTAGATGACCTTCATCTGAAAGTAGTTAATCATAGCAGATAAAAGTTTTCCCATCCTTAAAGCTTCATCAGAGACAACCTAATCTATGATTCAACATGATTTTGAGAAATGAACAAGGCATTTAGGCTGTTTACAAAAATTTAATTTACAACCAATGTTTTCTCTTAGCAATGATAGAGGAAATGATCAAGGATATTGAAATTCTAAAGAAAATACCAGAGAAGTGAAAAGATCCTTGTTGGATCACCATCCTCCACAAGTGATCCCTCCTTAATGTCATTAGCCTTTGAAGCAAATGGATCCCTGTGATTTTTAGAACAAGGTTCAGTTACAAGAGTTGTTATTTCCCCCTTTGTGACTGTCTCTGTAACAGAAACAAGTACAACAAGTTGGGTTGTACGAAGAGCTTGATTCTTCTTATGAGCTTCCACATCCTTTTTTGTCGAGATATCATATTGTGAAGAATCTGGCATTTGTGTGACATCCTTCTCCACATGCTTTAACAATTCTGTTGCAGAACCCTTCAAGCCTTCTTTCGTATTCCTTGAGGTTTCATTCTTGAACGCATCTCTCTTATACAATAATGTCATTTTTAATAACAGATTTTTGAGTTGGTGTTTCACTGTGAACATTATCATATTTTTGAATATTTTATTCTTGGTCCATTAGCTTTCAATAATCCTCTGGACCAGCTTCCAGTAAAACATTCAGCAGTAATGGAATAGGATCACCCATGGCCACAACAGCTCCTGCTTGAGATACAACTTGTGCAACTAGTTCAACTGCCCTCACAACTGCATCCAAATTATCTGCCCTCTTTGTAGCAGTGGAAGCAACTTCAATACTCTTTTTGGCGGTTGTAATGATTGAATAGGAATGACCCTAGCTACCTTCAAGAAATCCAACTTCACTAGAGAAAATAACATCCTGTTTACCATCAGAACTCAGAGCCTCCATTGCTATGTGCTTTTCTTGTAAAGCATCATCAAATGCAATCTTGGTTGTTGTTGTTGCAGCCTTAGTGACCGATGTAGCAGCTGCTACTGCCACAACTGCAGAAGCAAGCTTAGCTTCATAGTCCGAAACTAATCCAGAATTCTTTTGAGATGCTAACTGTAACACATCCTGTAAAACTTATGTTGTTGTTTTTTTTGTTTAATGAGTAACTAATCAAGATTTTTCATCAGTACTATAACTGACAGATAAATTCCAGGCTTCAACAATGAACAAGGATCCTAAATTGTGATGAAGTGCCCACTATTTATCAAAATAATACGATAAACCAAAAGGGGCATTTTATCGTATCCTTATCTATGATCATTGCCTACTACAAAAGGAAAATATCCATTTCTACTTGTATTTACATGTTTTACATAAATTGTCTACACGGTAGTCTCGTTGGACTACATTCCAAGTGCCCAACTTCACTGTACAATCTATCTTTATTATAGGACAATATGAACTCATGAACCAGGAATATATATTCAATACTAGAGTTAAACTATACTACCAAGAAAATACTGCGATATTAACCAGTATGAAATTCTTGTCATAATTCCTGGGAGGTAGAGGCCTTCTCTACCCTAGTTATGAAATGAAAATTATGGAAGTATTGTAACAAAGCTTTGCCTTGCAGTACTCCATTTTCACCTTTATCCTCATTTTGTCACCTCATTTCATCACGTTATAATTATATTTCCATTACCATATGGGTTCATATTTTCATTTTCCAAAGTTATTTATTTTATGTATTTAAAGTGAATTTATGATTAAAAGTTAGAAAAATAACATGTATTTGCTTATACCTAAGTGTGGAATGAGTTTGGTGACATGTGTAGGTGATTTGGAAGGTTTCAAGACACTCTTATGTGGCCCCCGAGACTCAAATTCTAATTCTCTTGAAGATTTGAAGGAGATTTGGGATAGGGGTCAAGCATATCTCGTGGAGAAAAATCATGGATAAAGGAATATGTGTCTCATTTTGGTTGTAACCATATGAAGAATTTGTGGATCTAGGAGGGATTAGTGGATATCCATTAATGAGTTAGTTGCTTATGTTTTTGTATAAATAGGAGTACCTCCTCCATTCCAAAGGGAGGACTCCTGGAGCATGTATCCTAACTTATGATGGAATAGAATAAAGTGTTCTTTCTACAGTTTTAGATATAAATTGTCTTAATGTAGTATAGGAATTTATGGAATATTTTGTCACTTTGTTCTTAAGAGAATTGAGCTCACTTTAAAAGGATCAAAGAAAAATTTTATTTCATCATAGATTTTATTTCATTATAGATTTATTTCATTATAGATTTTATTTTCATTTAATTACTCAGATGTTTGTAGATTTTTCGTTATTAATTAATGAATTTTAGTTTAAATATTATCAACATATGACAGGACAAACAAGAGTCTAAGTTAGGCTCTTTTCCATTTGATATGAGTAATAATTGAAATTCATTCACTTTTTCTAGTTTCAAATTATTTATGAATTCTTGATTTTATATGCTTATGAATTAATTTTAGTTGAGTTCTAATCAGCATATGAGGGGACAACCAAGATTCTAAGTTAGGCTCTCCTTCTATTTGGCCTGAACAATAATTAAATTTCATTTACTTTTCTTTATTTCAAGTTATTTTTGAGTTTATGCAATGGTGATGTTGTTGGAATAGAACTATGAGGAAGGACAACCAGGACCTCCTAAGTTAGGAGCCTCTTCTCTTGCTTTCTATACATCACATACTGCTACTTTTTAGTTTCTCTCCTTGAGGACAGTACTATGGGGAAGGACAGCCAAGACCTCGCAAATTGGGAACCTCTTCCTTTGCTTGCTGCATCTTGAAATAGAAACTTTTTAGTTTTAGAAGTTATTTGTAATATGAATTTCCATTATTTATTTCCAATCTAAACAAACCTCCTACAACAGTCTCATCTTAGGTCCCATATATTTTGGTTTTCTTCTAAGTTTACGAAACCAGTGGGTTGAAAAATTAAATGACAGGGATTTAACAGACAATTAAAACATCCAACAATCTCTAAATGGAATATTGTTAGTCCATTTCAAGCATATTTGTAGATTGCATTACTTGGCATTTATTTTTGTTGTGGTAGTGTGCTTTTACTACACAGTCACTCTAGCTATTGTTTTGTCCAACAATCACCTAATTTTTCAATTCTTGTATAAATAAAATCCTCAATAAGATGTTTACACTTAAACATTTGGCACTAGAATCAAAAGGTTTACATTTGGAGTTCGAGTGGAGAAACCTATAACAAAACTCTTACAAACTTGGATCTAAGGAATTGTGGTTCAAAGAGATATGAATGACAACCATTGCAAAAAGCTGCATTTCTCAACAATCATCACCATAATCTTGTAGTCCAACATAATCCCATATTATAGCAGGTCCAAGACCCCATGGAAGTGCAAGGGAAAAGGAGTAGATGAGGTACTTTGCGACACAAAGGAAGTCAGAAATAAGAATGCTAAGAAAAAATAAAAGCAAAAGATGAATTTTACAAAAAAGGAAGAAACAATTATTAAAGTACAAAGAAGCTAGTGTTAAAATGTTGAAGTAGACACTAGTCACCAAATCCAAGCCTGTGATTTTATGCAAGTTTTACATGAAGTGACACACAACGTTCTTTCTCAAAAGATGTAAATATTGCAATTAAATACAAGGTATGCAAGCACTATGTCAATCAATGTTATTTGAAAATGCATATGAAATAAAAACATAAAGTGAAATATATGCAGTGAAACCCTCAAATGTGACTAGCATAGATGAGTGAGAGAGTAAAAAATCATCCTACATAGGATTAAAGGAAATATTGAGCACCAAACTTGTTACATTAAAGGCATTTCATCCATAGGAAAAGAGGCATAGAGATATGAAGAAAATAATGCAACATCAAAGCAATATTTCTATTACAGAGACATTTCATTTGTAGAAGAAAAAATAGCATGATGTGAAGAGACCATTCTCCATATCTCTAGAAGAGGACTATATTTAATACAATGTTTTATGAATATCATAAAAAAATAAATGAAAAAGGTAAATAATGGTCTAAATGCAAATGACAGTTGATAAGCTAGTGCAAGAACTCAAAGCAAACAATGAAGCAAAATTCAAAGAAATATTGTTATTGCAAGGACATCTCACTAGCAAAGGAGAATACATGCAGTAGAAAATGAAAAAGGGGAGAACACAAATTTCACGAGCACATGCCATTAAAAGAGACATCACCAACATTGATATATTGAATAGTTGCATACATTGAAAAAGGAGGGGAACAAGAGTTTATCAGCGCATCACCAACATTGGTATACTAAATAACTGCGTATAGTCAAAAGTTGCAAATGGAAATGAAGCAAATGAAGCAGAACCCTAAAAATCAAGAATTGATCCAAATAAATTTTGTGTGAATTTATCACAAGAAAAGAATAAAGGAATAAGTGAGCATTTCAAGGAGTAAAATGGTAGTCCAAAGAGAAGTAAGCCTTCAAAACAATTCCTATATGTAATGATAAGAAATGAATGTCGGTGGGGAAAGTAATGCAAGGAAGAGTAACAACTATGTGGTCACGGATATAATTATGGCTATTCAAAATAGATAGGGACATAAATGGCTACAAAGGTGACAGAAGAGAGAGATGTAGATAATGAGTATTATGCTTGTATCCTATGCACTAGTTACATTGTAATTAGGGTTCCCAACATATGGAAGAGTTGGAATAATACACTATGGAAAGCTAGTGTTAATTCAAGAGAATGCTTGTCTCAATTATTAGACTCATTTCAATTCAATCCAATGGAATGAATCAATTGGGGTAAGATAGTGGTAGATAATAACTTTATTATTATTATTGACCCTAGTTTTATTTATTGGGGCAACATTATTGTTAATACTTTATTCATTTATTATTCAATAAATTATGTGAAGAAGTTATTTAATGGATTGAAAGTTACTCATATATTATTCAATGAATTGTGTGTTCCCGCTTCATTTGCAAAAGGAGCGAAGACATCTGCAGTAAAAAAAATTATATGCACAATTCCTATCTTCGGAGGCAGCGTTCAAAACAATCCTCACAACCCATTGTTAATATCTTACAAGGAAGCATTAATAATCTTTGGAGCCAACGTTCAAAACAATACTCAAAACTCAGCGTTAATATCTTTGGAGGCAGTGTTAATATCTACAAGATAGTGTTAATAGCTTTGAAGGAAAAGTTAATATCCTTGGAGGCAACGTTAATATTTGCAAGAAGTGTTGAATAAAGTCATTAAATAACATACACATGCGTACATTTGCAACTCTCTCCTTTGCATATATTTGCAACATATATATATTGCAGCATATACATATCTATTGCAGCTCTCCTTTGATATATTTGCAACATATATATATTGCAGCATATACATATCTATTGCAGCTCTCCTTTGATATATTTGTAGGGCTATCAATGTTCTCCACTATTGCAACATATACATATCTATATCAATTGTGTTCATTTATTCATTGGAGCAATGTTCATTTATTCAATGAAGCAACGTTCATTTATTCATTGGAGAAACATTCATTTATTCAATGGAGCATTCATTTATTCATTGGAGAAACATTATTTTATTCATTGGAGCAACATTCTTGTGAGGCAACATTATTTTTTTAAATGAATGAAGCAACGTTCACATGATGAATGAATGATCTGGCATTATTATTTTTAATTGATGAGGCAACATTATTCACATTATTCACATTTATTAATGAGACAACATTCCAAACACTTTAAACAATATTATATATTAATGAGACTTGGACCAACCTACAATTGGAGCATTGCCAACATTATTAATGTAATAAATGTTACGGAACATTGTGTAAGACTGCATAAATAATACAAGGAATGTGCATTGAAGATATAATGAGCCATTTTGAAGATATAATGTTCACGCATTGGTAAAAGTAGCATTAATATTTAATTATTTGGCAACATTCATTGATATATTTATCATGGCAATCCCTGAATGGAGAGCATATTATTTGGAGCTTATATATATATATGACTTGGAGCAGCATTAATATTCACTCATTGTCAGCGTTAATATCCATATTGATAACATTCTATCATTTCTAGAACATATATGAACAAGTCATCCCCTATTATCTCTCTATCCTCCCCTTTATTCCCCAACTAGTAAAACAAAAATCTAATGAATCCACCCATTCCCAGTTGATATATCCGAGGGCTCACTTCAATGGTGCAGCGAAAGATGGTATATGTGCGTGTGGAGTATACATCAATATCCTGGAGGACCAGCACTTTTCAATATATTGGAATGGGGGCTCAGGGACAAACAATAAAGCTGAAGCCATGGCATTATATGGTCTCCTTATATTCTGCTCATTCCTGAATATCGGTCCCCTTCAGATCTATGGCGACTCAAAAATCATTATAGATCATGTTATCGGCAAACACTCCATAAAAAATGCCAATCTTGCCGGATGGATGCATAGAATCACCACTATTTGGAAATCTTCTCACTTCTCCATCACTCATGTAAATCGCTCCCAGAATATGATCGTTGATGAACTATCTAAGAGGGGCCTGCATTCACAGTGTGGAATATGGTACTTGAGCATCACAGTGGGGTCCGTCACACACCAAATTCAACACTTCTCAATGCCGGGTATATAGGAATATCAAGAAGGTCCTGGTATGTATCATGATCCTGAATTTCATCATCTGTATTATGCTCAGGTATCATTGTTTGTTGCATTTCTCTGAATAGGGATTATTACTCTATCTTCCAAGTTAAAGTTTTTTTGTATATGCAATCATGCTGCCAGTTTTTACAATTTTCTGTATATACAGTATATGCAGTCATGTTTTCTTTCTGTTATATGGCAGTGGAAAATATTGCTAATATTTCCCCTATACATACTATCATGTACCTAATTTATATATAATATATACAGCTTTTTTTCGTACTGAAAAAGAACATTCTATCATTTCTAGCATTATTTTAAATGTAATTCCATGGGTTATTTTCAACAACTAGGAATCTAAAGGAGGCAATGTTATTTTCAATGCAATGCATCTATTACAAATATTGCACTACAAGCTTTTACAAGAAGAATTGCACAAGTGTAGCGCTTACAAGAAAAATTACAAGAGGAATTGTACAAAAGCAACATTTAGAAGAGCAATGTCTACAAGAGGAATTGCACAAGAATAACCTTGAATATTGTGAATACATTCAAACCAACGTTGATACATTATTTATGCAACATCCATATTTATGAAACATAGATACATTATGGAGAAAATATTTTTTATTGAATTAAATTTTTCTTTCGAGCATCTTTTGCATTATGAATTAAGATGCATTATGAATTGAGATCATGATTGATGCTACTTTTATAAATTAGGGTTTTGTGCCCTAACTTAGTCTATACACAGTTTTTTCCATGATTCTTCCAATGCATTCTTCAAACAAATTTGTTGGCAGCATGTTGGTTACTAATACCACATTCTTGTATACGGGATCAATGTTTGGAGCATCTTTCAACATTTTGGAGAAGTGTTCATTTAAAGGCAATGTTTATTTATTTAATAACATCCTTCATTTGATACATTGGAGAGAGTTTGCAATGGAGATATTTTGCAACACATATATTATGGAGAGCATTGAAATAATGATTTGACACATATTGCAAATGGTTTAATGTATTTGTAGCAACATTGATATTTGAACTAGCATATTGTTTGTAGTGTGTGAAGCATTAAATATAATGAATTCATGGAGAGCATTTATTATGGAGCAACTTTAACTATGGAGCAACATTCATTCATGGAGATTCATATCATCGAGACTATGTTATATATTGTGCATTAATATATTATGGAGAGAATTTTTACAACTATTCAAGATCTTTTGAAGCCTTGATATATATATTTGATACATTGAATTTAGGGTTTTCTGCTCTAATTTATCAAAAGTGTGGCTTCCCTAACTACTTCCAAGTGCTTGACTTGCAAATTCTATTCAAAAAATGTTGTGTATAGAAAAATACATATGTGGCTTCAAAACTTTTTAAGTCATACAATTTTCAGCTTTTGTTGGTGTTAGGACTCCAACAAAAGCAAGCGATTCAGGAAAAAAACCAATGAAGGATAGGGGGGAAAACTCACTCTCTACCCTGGAGTTCCCTATTGGGGAGCTCCCAAGAGGAGCAACCCCTATAAAGAACATTCCACTTTCAGCATTACCCAACTTTCATGGGTTATCCTCTGAAGACTCGGATGAATTCCTCTTTGAATTTGATATACTATGTAGGAGTTATGATTATGTGAGCCCTAATCAGAAACTAGAACTGTTTCCAGCAACACTGAAAGGGAATGCGTTAAGGTGGTTTATGAGCTTAGGAGCTTAGGCAATCACTACCTAGGATCAGATGAAAGAAAGTTTTCTGGCCAAATATCAGGATTACTGCCGAACAAGAGTGAGGAAGGAAGAGTTGTTTAAAATGGTTCAGAAGGAGGACGAGAATCTGGAGGACTTTGTGGAAAGACTGCAGTATAATTTGCAACGGTCTGACCACCCTACCATGAGTAAAGATATTCTGAAAACAATACTGTTGAAAGGGGTACGAGATGACTGCTTGGACATGTTGAATATGCTTGGAAAAGGGGACATTTCCAAGGAACCATTTGATGAAATTATCAACCTCTGTATGAGATGTTCAAGAGGAGCAGTAAGCAGACCAAAAAGCAGGGACAACGTATATTCAAGAGTCCAGAAGTCAGCAAGTGGAGGAGCAACAAGGGCTGAAATAGGTAATTTGTTGGAAGAATTTAAAAATGAAATGTTAAGCTCTTTTGCTTCACAAATTGATGCTCTGCAGGTAAAAAAGAAACAGGCAGAAGCAGAAGCTGCCCTAGCTATTTTTTGTTCTAAATGCAGAGAAAAACACCCACTCAGGGAATGCCCACTAGATAAGGTACCAGTCTGCACGATCTGTGAAAAGGACCATGAGACCCAGCAATGCCCCTCTTTGCCTGGAATAAAAGCAGCACTGCAGTCAACTGAAGAAGAGGCTGAAGCAGTGTACCTGATGACACAGAGGAGGCAATGGCCACAAAGACAAGGTATGAATTCTAACACAACATTTAGTCGTTGGAATAATCATTCTCCTTTTCAAACAAATTACCCACCCATGAACCAAATGCAGTACCCACCCTTTAATATGATGAATTTTCTACCCATGCAGCAACCAAGTTTTCCTTTTCCTGATCCTACCATATGGAATCCTTGGGCTCCCCAGCAATCGTATTTTAATCAATGGAATCCGAACTGGGCAGGCCAGCAGATGCCATTTCCTCAGCATCAACAGTCTCTTTCCTTACCATCCAATACTCCTCCGAATAACCAAGTAATTAGACCACAGCTGCCTGTGCAACCCAACCCCAACCCAAATAACAATAAAGCTCTGCAAGTAATTGATATTCAAAATCAGCCTGTTTCCCCCATGCAATGTAACGATATCCATCTTCGTTTAGGGAGAATTGTTGAACCCATCATTGATGACATTACTGACTCTGATAAAGAGGAAGTTGGAAAAGAAAAACCAGCTAACAATAATGCTGAAACAGTTGAATCAGCATCTAACAACAATGCTCAAACAGTAGATCCGCCATTCCCTGAATGTCTGGCTCTCACCAAAACGCTTGAGCAACCTTCTTTTAACCTTTTAGGAGAACTGCAGAATTTATATGTTAAAATTCCATTGTTGCAAGCGCTAAGAGATGTTCCCATTTATGTTAGGACTGTTAGAGATATCTACATAAAAAAACCTGGAAGAAAAGCTAAGGACCCCCTCACAGTTCATGTGATGGGAGAACTGACTGCTTTAATGACAGAAAAAGATCCTCCTGCGAAATATGGTGACCCTGGTCACCCTACAGTAACAGTTCAGGTTGGAAAAGCTTTTTTCTCTAAAGTTCTAGTAGATTTAGGTGCTGCAATAAACATTATGATGCTTGAAACAACACAATTGCTGCAGTTAAAAAACTTTATTAGGGAAACTCCAACCATTCTAGAGCTAGCTGATCGCTCTACAATTAAACCTGAAGGAGTCATTGAAGACCTAATAATTTCTGTAGAATCCTGGAATTACCCAGCTGATTTTGTGGTGTTACAAACTAAAACAAAGTTGGGGGGTCATCCACTGATTCTAGGAAGACCTTGGCTAGCTACAGCAGATGCTTTCATCAGCTGTAGATCAGGATCAATGACCATCTCTAATGGGCAGGAAACCAAACAGCTTACCCTTTATCCTCATGCTACACCCATGATTAATAATGACAACTCTGTATGGGTATATTATGACGATGAAGAAACCCAACCTATCTTGACTATCGGACAAGATTTAACTTTCAAAGATTCTAACGAAGATGAATTAATCAGTAGCTTCATTTCTGAACCTTCTTCGGTCAGCCCAGAAATGTATAATCACTTCACTACAATCTTGGAATCTGAATCTCAGCAGAACCTGAAAACTAAAAATTTATCTCAGACAATAGTAGGCAGCTCCTCCAAAAGTACAACAATAGAAATTGAGCCTGGCAAAACATTAAATATAAATCCTAACTTAACTGATAATGAAAAACAACAGTTAATAAAGTTACTCCGGGAAAATAAAGAAGCATTTGCATGGGATTATACAGACATGAAGGGGATTTCTCCTGAGCTATGCACCCACCGCATTTATATTAAAGAAGGATCCCGCCCAGTCTGTCAACCCCAGCGACGGATGAATCCCAATCTAAGGGAAATTGTGAAGGAAGAACTTCAAAAATTGTTGAATGCAGGATTTATATACCCCATATCTGATAGTGAGTGGGTTTCCCCACTTGTAATTATACCCAAGAAAAATGGCAAATGGAGGTTATGTGTGGATTACAGAGCTCTGAATAAAGCCACCCAGAAAGACCATTTCCCTTTACCATTCATTGATCAGGTATTAGATAATCTGGCAGGTAAGAAATTCTTTTCATTTTTGGACGGATTTAGTGGATATAATCAGATTAAGATTGCACCCCAAGACTAGGACAAGACCACGTTTACTTGCCCATGGGGGACCTTTGCTTACAGGGTTCTTCCATTTGGGCTATGTAATGCTCCAGCAACATTTCAAAGAGCAGTGATAGGGATTTTTTCTGATATGCTAAATGATTCCTTAGAAATATTTATGGATGACTTTACTCCTTATGGAGTGACTTTTGAGGATGCACTGCAGAATCTTGAAAAAGTACTTAAGCGATGTGTAGAAGCACACCTTGCCTTAAGCACTGAAAAATGTCATATGATGATGAATCAAGGTATTGTATTGGGTCACTTCATCTCATTCCTAGGAATTCAAGTCGATCCAGCCAAAATACAGGTAATTCAGACCCTCCCTATCCCCAAAACACAAACTGATGTAAGAAGCTTTTTAGGACATGCTGGATACTATAGAAGATTTATCAAGAATTTTTCCAAAATAGCTTCTCCTCTATTTGTGTTATTAACAAAAAATGTTGAATTTAAGTGGATTGATGATTGTGAAAAAGCATTTAATGAACTTAAACATCAGTTGTCTACAGCTCCCATTTTGAGAGGACCTGATTGGGCACTACCCTTTCATATATCCTCTGATGCCTCAGATACTGCAATTGGAGCTGTCTTGGGCCAAGAAGAAAATAGTCTTCCCTATGCTATTTATTTTATCAGTAAGAATATGACACCAGCTGAACTGAATTATACAGTCACTGAGAAGGAATTCCTAGCAGTCATTTATGCTATCAATAAGTTTCGACATTATATTACTGGCTATACTACTTTTGTGCATACTGATCACTCGGCCATTAAATATCTAATGAATAAATCAGTTACAAATGCTCGAGTTACCAGATGGTTATTATTATTACAAGAATTTGACATCACAATTGTAGGTAGGCTAGGAAAGAAAATGTAGTTGCTGATTTCCTTTCTCGATTAAAAACTGATGAAAACATTCCAGTAGATGATTCTTTTCCTGATGAATATTTATTTGCATTATCTGCTCACTCACCTTGGTATGTAGACATTGCCAACTATTTAGTTGCAGGAAAATTACCATCGCACCTATCACACAGGGAAAAAAGAAAGATCATCCAGCAAAGTGCTAGGTACAACTGGATAAGCGGGTGTCTTTTCCAGACAGGACTCGATCAAGAAATCTGGAGATGCATTGGTGAAGATGAAATTTATGATGTGTTAAAAGCTTGTCACGATGGCCCTTGTGGAGGGCATTTTTCAGACAAAAGAACAGCACACAAGGTACTCAGAATGGGTTATTATTGGCCCTCACTCTTCAAAGATGCAAGAAAATATGTGAAGGCCTGTGATAGCTGTCAAAGAATGGGCCATCCTAATCATAGGGATGAAATGCCACTCAATCCCTAGATAATTCTTCAACCTTTTGAGAGATGGGCATTAGATTTTATAGGTCCCATTAATCCCCCATCCAATCAAAGAGCGTACATATTGGTGTGTACAGATTATATGACTAAATGGGTAGAAGCTAAGGCACTCCTTAAAGCTAATGAAGAAGCAGTACTAACATTTTTATTTGAAGAGATCTTTGTTAGGTTTGGATTGCCTAAAGAACTAGTCACAGATGGAGGACCTCCTTTCAACTCTCATGGCTTCAAGGATACACTTCAGAAATATCATATTAAGCACAAAATGACTACACCTTATCACCCCCAGGAAAATGGGCAGGTAGAAAGAACCAATAAATTCATAGAAGCCATCTCGACAAAAACAATAAAGGAGAATAGAAGGGACAGGTTTCAAAGGTTGCCTGAGGCATTATGGGCCTATAGAACTACTTGGAGGAATACTACGGGCTTTTCACCTTATGAATTAGTTTTTGGAAAAAATGTTGTTTTCCCTGTAGAGTTTGAAATCAAAACTTTAAGAACTGCTTTAGTTGTTAACCTTGACTTGACTGATGCACAGACAGCCAGGTTGCAGCAGCTTCAGGAATTGGACGAGAAGAGACTGGATGCCATCCATCAAACAACCATGATACAGCAACAAAGAAGCAGGTGGCATGACAGAACCATCAAGCAAAAGCAGTTCCAGAAAGGTAACTGGGCTCTACTCTATGACTCCCGTTTCAAGAATTTCCAAGGTAAGTTAAGAACAAGGTGGTTAGGGCCTTATGAAATAGATGTTGTTTTTCCAAATGGGACAGTCAGACTTTTAACGATTGATGATAGCAGAACACCACTACTAGTGAATGGGTATCGACTCCATTTGTATCAGCGGCTTGTTTCTAAAGAAGATTTTAAAGCTACTTGCATGGCAGATATACACTATGCTTTCCTAGGGGAACTTGCTGTCCCTCAAGGCACTTAAATTTTTGTTCATTTATGTATTTTTTTTAGATTAGATATTCTTTTCAACTAATAATCCCTGCCAAGGGTTGCCATATTACAATTCATTATTTTGCAGATCTTAGCTTTGGAAAATGGCTGAGAACAAAAGCTTCACTTTGCGGACTTGGGAATGTTTTTTGGACCATAAATCAGTCTTTCACCATTCCCTGTTGCTGCAACACCAACTCCCGTTGCTGCAACACCAACTCCTGTTGCTACAACACCAACTCCAGTTACTGCAACACCAACTCTCGTTGCTGCAACACCAACTCCCGTTGCTACAACACCACTCCCCGTTGCTGCAACACCAATTCCCGTTGTTGCAACACCAACTCCTGTTGTTGCAACACCAACTCTCGTTGCTGTAACACCAACTCTCGTTGCTGTAACACCACTTCCCGATGCTGTAATGCCTTTTTCAGTATTTCTCTCATTTATAAAAGCACCAGTTTCTCCACTTCAGTTTCCAAGAAATGAATTATTATTTTCATAAAACATACCATTTCCTACCAAAAGAACCAACCATACACTATGATGATTACAATCCTCCACTATTACTTCCCGTCAGTAATAAAGACCGCCGGTATTCTCATACTTTTAGACCCGCTTTAATCATTATTAATCCAGCAAAAGACAAGACAAGACTTTTCAACGCAGCAACTAAAAAGGTAAAATATAAAGGTACGCATGATTATGCATGGATATTAAATAATAGTTAATGTGGAGACGTTGATAGGACTACCGAATAATTGTACTTCCAATCATATCACCTAGTCGTAGCTTTTGGGGGGGGATTACCAAAGCGCTGTCATAATTGTATAGCACGCCAACTACCGCCGCCCTTAACTCTCTCGGTAATATGTAACGGTTTACTCTGGACTGAACTCGGAAGCTCGGCTCTGTACTGAGAATTTTCACTGAAATAGAAGCTATGGGAGGAAATCTCATCACATACGAACCTGGCACAATAGCACTTCTTGAGCTCTATCCCGAGGCCTACCAAATCTTCCTGCAAGCGGGATGGCTAGATTATTTTAGGAGACTTCCAGATTTCGACGCACAGGAAGTCCTTGAGTTTGCATGCAATTTAACAGAGGGGTTTTCCATCGTTCAGGGAGTTCAAATTCCAGTCACAGAGAAAGTCATAGCCCAAGTTACCGGGCTACCAGCTAATGGCACGCGATGGTTCAGTAGGAAGCACCTGATCCTCAATGTGCAGCAGGATTTTCTTCAACCAGGCGAGCAGGTGGAACCCAAGGGCAGAGGCGTAGCACTTCAACCACTGCCTCAACCATGGCCAAAAGTTGCTGAGTTTGTAAAGCAATACCTGACGTGCGAAGGCCAGTACCAGGTAATTTACCAGCACGATTTCGTCTTGTTGAATCACTTGAGGCATGGTCAGTTGATAAATATGCCATATTATCTATTGGGATGTCTTAAAAATTATGTCACGTTACACTGTCAACGCAAAGCGTCCGCTCCATTCCTTGAAACACCACCGTCTAGCTCAATTATTGATAAATGAAGGCCTTGCCTTAAATAACCCCCCTCCCCTCATTAATCCCCACCAAGAGGAAGGAATCCCTCAGCCAGAGCAGGAAATTCCTCATCAGGAAGAGGAAATTCCTCACCAAGTTGAGAACATACCTCAGCAGGATGAAGAAATTCCTCAGCAAACAGAGGATATTTCAGAGCAAATACCCGAAGAAATTCCTCAGCAAACAGACGATATTTCAGAGCAAACACCCCAAGAAATTCCCCAGCAAACTCCCCCACAAGTTGTTGAAAATGTACAATCAGCAGTAGAAATATCCATGCAAACAACCCCATCTCCCAATAAAACCGACCCATCCATTCCCATACTTGGTATTTCTACCAACGACTCTGATGATAACATCCTATTACCCTTCTCAAACGAAAGAAGCAGCAGAAAAATGAAACCCCCCCAAAAAGAAGAAGAACTAGGGCTTCGGTCAAGGCAGCTTCTATTTATGCCACTGCCCCTATTTTAAAGAAAGCTAGCCGAAAAAGAAAAATATCTGAATTCCCTGCTTCTCTACCCAAGCAAAGAACTCGGTCGCCTGTAACAGCTGAACCCCCTAGCCCCACTCTCCCCAGCTCCCCACCCATCATGTTAAGAACCCGTACTCCCACCAGCCCTGGAAACTCCCCTTCCTCATCCTCTGGGGCTGAGATGCAGAGTGTTCACAGTGTCGTGACATTATCTTTTGAGGCAGCTGCCACACAAGAACCGGCTGCCGAGACCCAAGGTAATATTGGCCAAGTGGCTGCAACACAAGACAGCCACTACCCCACTAGGTGACACACAAGAACCACCTGTTGGGGGTATAAATGTTCAAATTAATGTTGAAACACAACCTCTGCCTCCACTGGAACCTGCAGTTCCACAAGCTCAGCCTACCATATCTGCCCTACAGGAAGAAATTGAATTTTTGAAATCCCAAATTCAGGATTATCAGGAGGAAATAATAAGGGTCAAAGAAGCTTATCAAAATGAACGTAACTTGCACATTTTAGCACAGGTAGCATATGCAGTGGAGAAGAGTAAAGAGAATGAATATATGTGCGCCAAGTGTGGTGAGATATACACTCAAGCAGGATACAAGATAGTCGCAGAACCAATGACTGGAGTCATTCCAGAACCTTCTGCTGTTGTAGTTGAAATGAAAGAACCTGTCGTTACACAAATTGCAGAAGCAAAAACAGAACCACCACAACCCTCTGCTGATATAGAGCAACCTGCTGCAACACAAGAACCAAAAGGCTCTCCAAAAACTGTGCAGGAGCAAACAGAGCAACTTGTTGCAACACAAGAACCAGTAGGCTATCCAAAAATGGTGAAGAGCAAACAGAGCAACCTGCTGCAACACAAGAACTAGCAGGCTCTCCAAAAACGGTGCAAGAGCAAACAGAGCAACCTGCTGCAACACAAGAACCAGCAGGCTCTCCAAAAACTGTGCAGGAGCAAACAGAGCAGCCTGCTGCAACACAAGAACCAATAGGTTCTCCAAAAACTATACAGGTGGAAACAGAGCAACCTGCTGTAACACAAGAACCAGCAGGATCTCCAAAAAGTGTAAAGAAAGAAGTAGAAGAACTTGTTGTAACTCAAGAACCAGCAGGCTCTGCAAAAGCTATGGAACAAGAAGAAGAAGCATTGCCTGTTACACATGAAGCAGCAGGAAATGGAGAAGAAGACATAAAATCACCCCGGCCTACCCAAACTGTTATGGAACAAGAAGAAGAAGCATTGGCTGTTACACAGGAATCAGCAGGAAATGGAAAAGAAGACATCGAATCACCTCGACCTACTCCAATTATCACAAAATAGAAAATTCTTGTTGATGCCTTTACACAAACTGAATCTCCCTCTGTCAGTGATGCATGCATAGAGACCGCTAGTTTTCAAGAATTAAAGGGAAAATGGTGGAGAGAATATGAGCTGTCACAAGGGAAAGCATTCCAACAACAAAAGGGAATCTGGTTCAATTGTGCATATAAGAATTGGGAAGCACTTGAGCAGTCTAGAGCTAAGTACAAAGAAATTGAGGAACTAAAAGCTAGACTGTCCCATATTTTTGAGTTGGTTCAAAGAATACTTGCTACAAGAAAACCCTCTTTCAACTATGCAGCATTTTTGAGGGAACGACTAACATTCTTACAGATAAAGGCAGTTAGAGATGGTAGACCTCATCAGGTGATTACATCAGAACAATTTATTGAAACCTTTGCAGAAGCACCCAAGAATGATCAGAATTTGTTGTGTGAGCTTTATCTCCATAACGAAGCCATGTATGAAGACAGAAAAATGAATATACTCCCTCTTGTTGGCGACATACAACTCAGAGCTTTCATTTCCTTTCTAGCCAACCAACTCACTTGGAAAAATGCTTTCATCTCAGCACAACATAATGAACAGAACTGCCTCCTTTGGATTAGGGATGAACCTCAAAATGTAGCTACTTTCATTGCACAGCACCAAAGAATGTTAAGTGAACCTGGAATGACTGATCACATTAGACAACTACAAGAAATGGTCTTGCGAGATTTCCAACACTATGTGAAAACAAAGGCACCTTTGGCTATTAAAGCCAACAACCTATTCTGGGAAAACTGTCCCAAGGAAAGACAGGAGTATCATCCCTACAATCCCCCTAATCTACAAGCAGCAATTTCAAGGGTACCTTACTATGTTAGATGTATGGAACAATGTGCTAAAAAATGGATTGGCTACAGATTTAAATTTCCCCTCTTATGGTTATCTGGTCAGCAATACAAGGGTCAATTTGGATCATCCAAAAAGGAAGAGGTGGCAGCATGGAGGCAACTAGAGACTGTCTGTGGGTTCAGAGACAGGTTTGATAACACTTTCCATAGCTACTGTATCAGTAATTTACACTGTTCATCCCAGTACTCCGACTCAGATTCAGAGTAAGCATTGCATGAGGACATGCAACCCTTTCAGTTGGAGGGGATGTTAGGACTCTAAATTGACCACTTTTGACCTTGTATTTTTGCTATAATATTACCCTCTTCAATCCATAAGTTGAAAGCTTTGATTATATAATGACCTAATCATTCCAAGTCTGCAGAAATTATAATTCGTAGTTGCTGCAACACCAGAAACAACAACTACGTAGTTGCTGCAACACCAGAAACAGCAACTACGCAGTCGCTGCAACACCAGCAACAACAACTATCTAAAGTAGGGAAAACGTTATTTTGCAACAACTGGAATACCGGAAATGACAAACAGCAACTATCAGAAGATCAACAGAGTTCCATGCTGACACAACACGATCAGCAACTGTCCAGAAAGGGTAAAACACGGTTACAGTTGCTAAAACACCAGGAACAGCATGAGTTTACTAAATCAGCAACAATGGAGAAGCGGCAAAGGATAGTACGAGGATTTCAAGAAGACGGTTGCAGTTTGTTTACCAGCTGTGTAACAGTAAGAGACCCAAGAAAGAATACATCGTCACACTATTGTAATGGCATACTGTAACAAGGATGGATTTCTTATTTTTGACAAAAAGGTTTAACTGAATGAACTATGACGGTCTATTGTAATAGATGTCTCCTCTATAAAGAGGAGACATCTACATAAGAAAGGGGGGAGAAAAGGAAACAAGTTGTAAGGGAAATTTTGAAAAACAAAAGCAAGTCTGAATCTTCATTGTAACTGGACATTTTGGCAGATGAATAAAAGTTTGTTCTGAGGATCTAATCCGACATCTGTGTTCTGGGGAATCTTGTGAGGGGGATAGGGCCCACCTTCTTCACAAGATTCACCCATTTATTTCCTGTTAGTGTGTGAGTGTGTTTGATAATTTCCTTTTGCTGGTACTCTGTTTGGATTCTGTAGCATTACCTCTGATAATTTCCTTTTGCTGATACTTTGTTTTGTTAATTGCTTGATATTGTAAAAGAATACTTCATCAGTGATTTGGAATTGCAGTGTGTATTAGCAACGTGGTTACAGGGGCAGGTGCTGAAAATCCTTACCCTGAGGATAGGGTCCTGATCCTCTGCTAATAGAGCAGCCATTATTTTTCTTTGCATATTTGTATTCTTAGTTAACTGCTTTCATTTCATCTCTGCAATATACTTTAACTGCTATAACATAGAGTAAGGAGTTTGACAGAAAATAGAATTGTGTATACTACAACTTTTAATGCTTTTAGAATTAAGTACATACAGTACGAGGTCACCTTTGAAATAAAAGGACTTTCCCGAGTTGACAAATTAATGTGGTACTCGACTATTTAATCAATAAACAATTCAAGTAGCCAACAGTTGGCAGGTCTAAAGAAGGGTTATTTCAAAGAGTACTTCTTTGTGATATTTCACATTATCTGGTCACAAAATTTCATCTATTATGTCTTCAATAAGAAGAAATGTTATCAAAAATCAAGGCATATGCAGTATGTGCACCCCTTTCCATTGATGTCAAAGTGGGAGGTAAGAAAGGGAGAGGAAAAGTGTTTTCTCAGGAAAAAAAGGGGGAGGATAGAAGTTTTTCCATCAATGCCAAAGGGGGGTATTCTTGGCACTGTTGTCATTGATGGTAAAGAAACAACATGAGCAGCAAGGGAAAGGCAAATGCAACAAAGGAAAAGGAGCAACAAAGAAGCAGTATGCTTTATACTTGTGGTGCTAGATGCTCTTGGTTCTTTTGAGATGCATTATGAAACTGTTGAGGGCCCCGAAATCGGGTCAACAACAAGGGGGATACCCACCCGGTCGGGAACCTGGTTGGCGGCTCCGTGCCCGTTTGGTGTAGCAGGTCTGACTGGGGGTAATGGGACCAGTTTCCCAATATGAGGGGTGTGTTTGTGTGTAGAGTTTGATGGTATTGATTTAGGGGTATTTTAAGCTAATTTAATTCTAACTTCTAAACTAACTCTATGCTATTGTATTCTAATGAAAAACAATACATCTAATCTACACTAACCCGGGGTAAAATTCTTTCATTATGCGATCTAAAAAGATTTCGAACAATAGCTGGTAATAAAGATCATTCAGCTATCATAAGAATATAAATCAATTAAGATGAACCATTCTGCATAAGAAGTTAGGCAAAACAGTTGTGAACAGCATATCGCATAATTAGTTATTCATATGTCAAGCACAAATAAATGACTCCACCGTACAGAAGTGCAAAATGGTAATACACACATTCATACATTAACATATAAAGAACTCAGCTGCATATCACTTTAGGAATACAAGCAGAAATTAGTCAAGAGATAAAAGTACCATTTATGACTGATGTCACTAATAAAATTCAAGCAATAACGATTTATTTCTACTTGTTCTAATATCTGCTAAGAGTACAGAAGTGAAACATCAGTAAGTTACAGACATTAAAATGCAAACATAAATAAATCTCGATCCATCCATTCATCAAAAACCCCCTCAGAGGGTGCAAAAGTGCATGTTCTGAGGACAAGTTTTTTGACAGATTTTCGGACCCTTCTCCAAATGCCATGAGAAGGGTTAAATACTACTAACTAATTAATCTTAATTACACAAATTTAGGGAACGGCTTCAAATGACCGCCCTTTTACTAAAAGCAAATTTATTTCTAAAAATCAAATCTAATTTCTAACCGTTTCTGTATCTGCTCCTTAGTGCTGTAAGAAATGCGTTGTTCGCCCTGAAAGAGTTGGCTGGTTGTTCTTTCCTTTTGTTCGAGCTTGAAAATTAGAAATAACAAGAGCTGGCACCTCTTTCTGATAGACTAGAAGATATTTTCGAAAACCTTTCTCTAGCTGGGTGTATTCGCTGTGCGTATACTTAGTACAACCCAGGTTCCTTTCGAATTGATTTTGTTGTTGCTATTTCAGTTTCTGGTCGTGCGAATGACTCAATGAGTTAGGAGTCGCGTTGTATGGACAATCCCCTGTATCGAGAATTGCTTCCTTTCTTTGTTCCAGGCTTTTCTGGAGCGTCCTCCTTCTATTGCGTTTCTCTTTTTGCTTTACCCAGTCTGAGCTTCAAGATCTTTTGCAAACATGCTGCTTTTGTGCGCCTTTGACTCTGAGTCTTAGATAGTCTATTTTCATCAGCGCCTGTTGGGTGATACTCTGGAATCCGCGGTCCTGCTGCATGCGGCATCCATTTGCGGAGGCATCTTCTCTCTGTTACCCCATTGGCGCTTTCCTCTTTTCTTTAGATGTTTCCTGCATATAGATTTATATCAATTACATGTCTTGCAGTTTACGCAAAGAAGAAGAGAAATGACGAAAAGATTGACATGAAAGCATTAAGTTCTAATGAATGCGTAATTCTGACACTCATTATGATTTGACTCTTCGAAAAACGCGATACAATCATTCTTGGATACTGAAGCATGCGATCATTAATTTCCCTTAAGGTGCGCGCTCAATTTTGGGTTTACCGTTTATGTCGGAGAATTCTTGCGATGAGTCCTTTCTGCGATTGGAGTCGCAGTATCGAGGACTGCGACGTCATTAAGTGTTATCGCAAATTGCCAATATCGCAGATCGCAGTTTTGTATGATCGCAGATCGCAGATCGAAAGATTGCAAGGTTTTCGCTTTATCACTCTGTGCTGCTTATGCGACATTGCGACGTGCGACATCGCATATCGGCCGTCGGCGATTCCTTAGGTTTTCCCTTTTTGAGCGTTTTTAATGCATGTGATACGATGGGTTCTCGCGTCGCTCTTTTTCAGTGTATTTATGCGCTTTGGGAAAACGCTTCTCTCTACCTTTGCGACGCGATATAGCTCTTAGGGAGTTAATACAAAAGATTTTTTAAACAAAATATTTTTTGGATTTTTGGTTAAGGGTCCCCCTTTGTTTGATGTTATTACTAATATCAAACAAAGAGGGGGGTTGTTGGTGACCACAACAATGGCGATTCACTGTGAAGAACCAGTTATCTCTGCTTTTCTATTGACCGTACACTTCCGAAACAGCAAAATTTTTATATGTCTAAATTTTGTTATGGACAGATAGAGTAGATTACCCCTCACCTTGTCAATGATACTTTGTCTCAACCTTTTTATATCGCAATTGCTTGCTTCCTCAGGCTTTTTCTTGCATTCGCACCAGACATTACTTGGTCTTGATTAAAGATAAAATAAGATCTTCTCTACGTACTGGCTTAAAAGTATGCTCATTTGTCATAGGTAGAGCCTCTGCTGCCCGCAAGCGTCCATAGCCTCGACAGGGTTACCATGTTATCCAGCAATGATCCTTTTTCCTGCGTGAGGTTACTCGCAACATTCTAGAGAAAAAAAATCCTTTTTTGACACACTTTTCCCTTTTTAATTCTCTAAAGAACAATGTCTTGGTTTGGTGGCCAAATTATGACACAGTCATTCACTTGATTTACACTTTTGCTGAACAAGCCAGCTCGTGATGATACCTCTTGTCTTTTGATTGCAACAATCTTAAGTCGTTGCCCTGTTTTGATAGACAGTATTGGCAAAGTCAGCAAGTTATAATATCTGTGATCATGATAAGCCGGCTCATGATGAGACCTCTTATTCTTTGAGATATAGTGTTTTCCTTGGATTGTTTCTCTGAATGCTGCAATTTCCTTTTAGCAGGGAGGAAGTCATTGTTTTTCCTTAAGAAAGCTCTGGACGACAATAATAGAGTTTTTGAAAACAACAGTTTTACAGAGAATACTCATTTTATTATTGATGATACCTTTCATTGTGCTGATACAAAACAATTCTTTACCAAAGGTTGCTTTCGTCAAAGTTTTTTGAGGTTGAAACTAATATCGTAATCAGGGTGAAGTTAACTCTATTTGTCAATAATAAAATTCAGATTTTTCAAAAATTTTGCTATTTGTACAAGCGAAATCAAAATCTGATAGAGAATTGGCGTGCTCTTTCATGAATCCTTTTAAATGATCATTTACAACCGGTTTTATTCATAAAAAGAGAAAAACAAAACAAAATAAAAACTAAAAAACTAAAAATTAAATCTATCCTACAAAAATT
This sequence comes from Pinus tabuliformis, assembly GCA_031772625.1. Lineage (NCBI taxonomy): Eukaryota > Viridiplantae > Streptophyta > Pinopsida > Pinales > Pinaceae > Pinus > Pinus tabuliformis. The sequence goes on along the minus strand of CM062814.1, from coordinate 209,207,368 downwards.
AGAAGAATTCTCTTCTATGGAAAATACATTTTGAGAATTTGTCCATTCACAGGCAGAGAATCTCTCCTGCCTGTTAAATCCTGCAACACAAAAGTCGATGGGCCTATGACCTCTACAATCTGAAAAGGACCAAGCCACAGCTTCTGGAATTTCGTATGTTTGCCCTTTTCTTCATGAGCCTTATCCCATTTTAAAACTAAATCTCCCATCTGAAAATTTTTTCTGGTCATTATGTTTGAGTCAAAAGAGGATTTTATTAGCGCTTGGTGGTGAGCATGGGTTTTCTTAGCTTGTTCTCGTCGTTCTTCTAGTTTGGTTATTTCCATTTGTCTTAATTGTAAGGAGGAAGTAGGTACTTCATCGATGTATTGCACTAAAGACAAAGAGGGAATGACTAGGTGAGTCGGAAGAACCACTTCTCTCCCATAAACTAAATTAAAGGGAGAAGTGTCGATAGAAGCTTTCTTTGTAATTCTATCTGCCCATAAGGCATTTACCAGCGCTTTGTGCCAATTCTTTTGGTTTTGGTCAACTGTCTTTTTAATAATCCTGATTAGGTTCTTGTTTGTTGATTCGGCCAACCCGTTACCTTGCGGATAGTAGTTGGCAGAATACTTCAGCTTGAACCCTCTTTTGAGTGCAAACTCAGTCATTGCATTTCCAGAAAAATCTGATGCATTATCAAACATTAAGGCCGTTGGCAATCCAAACCTAGTGATGATAAACTGATCTATGAATTCAATAATGTTTTCAGAATTAGCTGTCTTGAGAGGAACTGCTTCTACCCATTTGGTAAAATAGTCAGTTACCGTGAGGATATACCTATGTTGTTTAGAAGAGTGAGCAACGATCTCACCTATTATGTCCAGGCCCCATTGACTGAACGGTTGCTCAATGTTAACCGGCTGCAGTGGCATGGATGACTTCTTTTGTTTCCCTGCAGCAGTCTGGCAGACTTGGCATCTCCTTACGTAGTTGTATGAGTCTTTGAACAGCGTGGGCCAGTAATATCCTGCATGCAAGATTTTATGGGCGGTGGCTTCTCCAGCATAGTGTCCACCTGCTGGTCCATCATGAAGTTCCTGCAAAACCTTTTCGGCTTCAGTTTTCTCAAGACATCTAAGAAGCACAGAATCGTAATTTCTTTTAAACAGAACATCATTTATGAGCTAGTATTATTTAGCTTTCAACCTCAGGGCTCTCTTCTTGGTGTGATCCAGGTGAAATGGAGCATACCCGTTCTTAAGAAAATAAATGGTGTCAGCATATAATGATTTTGCGTCGTTTAGGCTTACCTCATACGTGTGTACCTCTTCAGACGAGTTCTCAGGAATTTGCGATGCTCCAGCTAACATCTTGCAGAAGCCTTGACCTCTCACGATGTGTGCTGGCTTGATCTCAAGATCGTATTCTTGTAAGGCGGTGATCCAATTCGCTCTCTTTTCACCCACATCCTTCTGTATCAGGAGGTTTCTCACCGCCGGGAACGGTACTATGACTTTGGTATGGGCTTTTAGCAAGAAAGGTCTGAAATATTTGATCGCTTTGAAAACGGCATATGCCTGTATCTCTACGTCTGAGTAATTAAGTTCAGCACCTTGTAAGTTCGAGCTAAAGAATTCGATTGGAGCTTCTGCCTTTTCTTGATTCGCTTGAGTTAAAATCGCAGCATAGGATTTCTCTGAGGCAAACGTGTATAAGATAAAAGGTTCTGAAAAATTTGGGGTTGCTAGAGATGGAGCGTTGATGATAGCTTGTTTGATTAAGTTGAATGCTTCGTGCTGATCCAGACCCCATTTGAAATTTGAATTATTTTTTATCATATTTTGTAAAGGAGAAATAATACGTGAAAAATCCGGGACAAACCTTTTTACAAAATTGATCTGTCCAAGGAAGGATTGCATGGCTTTCTTGTTATGGGGCATGGATATCTCGGAAATTTCCTTGATTCTATCGGGTTCTATGTGAATACCAGATTTCGACACTATGAATCCGAGCAATTTCCCTTCGCTTAATGCAAAGAAATATTTCTTTGGGTTAAGCGAAATCCCATACCTCAAACACCTTTGAAAGATTTGCTTCAAATCTTTGAGATGGTTGCTTCGTTTTTTGGAGTACACTGTTATATCATCCAGGTAAATCACTATTGATTTATTGACTAACCCTTTAAACGCGATGTCCATGGCTCTCTGAAAGGTAGCTCCGGCATTGATCAGACCAAATGGCATCTTCCGATATGCATAAGTGCCCCATTTGGTTCGGAACGTACTCTTTAACTGATCATCGGGATGCACCAGTACTTGATTGTATCCTGAAAATCCATCCAGGAAAGACATTAATTCTGAGCCTGCTACTGGCTGTAATATTTGTTCCATAGGTGGGAGGGGAAAGTTATCTTTCTGACAGGCTTCGTTGAGATTTTGGAAATCGATACAGATTCTAATGTCTCCGTTTTTCTTCCTAACAGGTACCATATTGGAAACCCATTTGGAATGCCTGACGGGGAAAATTATTCTGGCTCTCAGCAACTTATTAAGCTCAGTTTTTATCTGATTTTCTAAGTTAGGTTGTATTTTTCTGAGCTTCTGCTAGACAGGTTTTTCATTGTCAATCATAGGGATAGTGTGTTGAATGATAGAAGTGTTGTAAGTATTCAGCTCATCGTAATTCCAGGCAAAAACGTTTTTGTCCTATCTCAAAAGACGGATGTATGCTGATTTCTCTTCAGGGGCTAGGCCGTGGCCTAGGTTAACGTTTTGTGGCTTCTCGCCAGTTCCTAGGTTCACCGATTCATAGTTCAGAGTTGAACTCTAGAGTTTGGCATTAGCTGACCTTTTGAACCGACTTTTCAAATCATATAAATCTTCTAACTTGACCACTGATTTCGGTATAGCATTGTCAGTGCTACGTTGTTGTATTTGGTGATCATGATGGCCTTCGTCGATTATCTGATTTGAGTAGGATCCTTCAGAGGTGAGGAAACTTACGATGTCTGGATCGTCGTTGAATACTCTCCAGTTGGTGATGTTGTCAGGGATGGACGGTCTAAAGATTAATTCTATTGAAAACCTATCAGGACTAAAATCTTCGGAAGGAATCAGTCTAGAGGCTACGTTAGCTAACAGGTCTGCGCTCGCATTTTGAATTCTTGGAATTGACGAGATGTTGAATGCTATGAAATGTGCAGTGAGATCTTGAACTAACGATTGATAGTGCTTTAAATGACTTGACAGGCAGTGTATGGTGTTACGTACCTGTTTTACGACGATCTCAGAATCTCCAAAGACTTGAAGATACTTAACGTTCAATCCGATTGCTTTGTATAGGCCTTGAACCAAGGCTTCGTACTCCGCTGTGTTGTTCGTGCAATCAAACTCAAGTCTGCATGTGAGCATAATCTTGTTCCCGTCCAGGCTGATCAGAACGCATCCTGCTCCTGCTCCCTCATTGGATTTAGGCCCGTCAAAATATAACTTCCAAAATAAAGATGTATTTACAGAATTATCTAAAAGACTAAAAAATTTTGAGTCATCAGTTTGGGAGAAATTTTCAACTTGGGATAAAACTGAATTCTCTAAGTAAGGTGAAATATGAGCATTGAAATTGCCGAGGAAAGAATCTACTGCGTAATTGCCTATAATGCTGCTATTGTATGTTATGGCTTCATTTTCTCCTTCTAGTTCTGTCACTATGTATTTTTGGTGCAACTCTCGTTCAACCTTTATCTGATTTGGTTTACCATTGTATGGTAACCACATGTGCAACCAGTCGGTTGAGAAATATCCGTGGAGTTTCTCCGACCAATCCCTGCTAAGAATCAAACCATAGAACTCAGGGATATCAGCTACTAGAATGTCGATAACCTGACACACTTTTGGGTTAGACGACAATCTTATGGTCACCTGATTAAGTTCACCAATCACTTCGACTTGGGATCGATCAAGTTGAACTATACGTACTGCGGATTTTTGAGGTTGCACATTCAATTTGGCACATATTGACCTGGGTAAAATATTCGTTGAAGCACCAGAATCGACCAAGCAATTGTGCACGTTTTTATTGAAGATTTCATATGTGAGAAGAAAAGGAGGAGTATGAGATCTTGATCTTCCTCCAATCAAGACGATGTCATTTGGATCAATATTATTTATCGCTTTGGTTGGAGGCCTTCCCAGATTGTGGGAAGCTACAGCTGTAGGTAAAGATGTAGTAGGCACAACATGTAATTCTTTCATCATTATTTTCTGCTGGTGTTTCAACTTACTCAATTCATAAAGAGTGATGTTAGCCCTAGTCTTCTTCATGTCATCAATGATGTTATACTCCATTTCATCCAACACTATCAATGTTCTTGATGGAGGTGCTTGATCAAATTGGACTGGGCTAAACTGGGTCGCTTTAGCAGTTGTCTTTTTTGTTGCGACCTTATCTTTTGTTGCAGGGCTTGCGCCCTTTTGTTTTGGGGTAGTTTGGGGAGGATCAAGTTGATTTTTGCTTCTCATGCTAACAGGAAATGCTTCTTGATCCTCTTCTTGTGGGAGGATGAAGTCCCACATTCCTTGTAGTTCCACCACTTCTTCATCGTCGGTCTGCCCTTCAGTGGTATTCTCTTCTTCTTCTTCTTCAGATTCGACGTTTGAGACAGCGTTGGGTGGCTTCGTCTCCATGGGAGGGTTTCTTTTAAAAGTCCTGAAAGGCTTTCTTGAAGACATTTCTGCTACTTGTTTTCTTATATCAATCATCTCATTGGACATGGCCTTTAATACTTTTTGTAATCCTTCCATATCGAAAGGATCTTTCGTTTGCTTCTTCTTGGTGTCTTCTTTGAAAGAGATCTTCTTAGATTTACGTTCTTCAATTGCAGATCTCTTTTCAAGGGCTACTACGTGTTTTTCAACTGCTAACACCTCTATTAAGTTTTCAACTAAGGTTGTCTTGCTTGCCCTATCTACAAAGATAGCCAAGTTAGATGGTAAGGCCGTGATGTACCATTCACATCTTACTTCCTCGCTGGGTTGTGAAGCAGCGGGGATTTTGTTGAGGATCTTATTGAACCGTAAGTTAAAATCTTTAATGGGTTCTCTAGCCTCAGCCTTAAGATTAGATAGGTCATTGATCAATGTCGCCGTGGATCTGTCATCACCAAACTTGGTGAGGAACTGACTTTGAAAAATGTCCCAGCTTGTGATGGATCCGGAAGGTAACGAAAAGTACCACGACCCGGCTGTTCCTTGCATTTTATAAGGGAAAAGCCGGACAACAGCGCCTTCGTTAGTAACTCCGTTGAGATTAACAGAAAGCATGAAATTATTGATATGTTCTTCGGCTAGCATGCCTGCTTCTGGATTGAATTTAGGCAGCCACTTCTCAGGATGGGTCGGTATAGGGCTCAGGGGTGGAGGCATTAAGACCGCCCCAGGATTGTTCCATGGAGACTGGGCCATCATTGAGCTGCTAGTCAATGGAAGTACAGAAGATGATATCTGATGCTGAGAAGATGGAGATATTATGATCTTCGATGATCGCGGGAGGAAGGGTTGCGGAAGATGGATGAGTGATCTGGGGTGAAGATGTGGGTGGCTGACTTCGCGGTGAGGGAGTTGAAATGGACAAGGTAGATGAAAGAGTCTCTCTGTCAGACTCTGGAAGTGCTTTCCTTGCTCTTTTCCTAGTGGGGAGAGGGATTTCAGTTGGCTGGATGCCAAACTTTTCACTCTTCAATCTGGTCAGGGGATGAGCAGGATTGTACTGCGAAGTCACGCTGCATTTAGATTTATCAGACCTCTGAGTAAAAATAGAGAATCCCTGGAGTTTACGAATCAAAGTTTGAAGTTCAGGGGGATCAATCATAAGTTGGTCTGATATATTAGAGTGTGTAGCAGCAGTGGATGCCCGAGCGACTTCTAGCTCCGAGTTTAATCGTACCGGAGAAGTCGGGGGAGTTGGTGAGGGTGATTTGCTCTCAGAATGGTATTTAGATTTTGACTTATGCGCCATTCATAGCTCGTGCCCTCCTTCTAGCGCCAAATATGTTGAGGGCCCCGAAATTGGGTCAACAACAAGGGGGATACCCACCCGGTCGGGAACCTGGTTGGCGGCTCCGTGCCCGTTTGGTGTAGCGGGTCCGACTGGGGGTAATGGGACCAGTTTCCCAATATGAGGGGTGTGTGTGTGTGTAGAGTTTGATGGTATTGATTTAGGGGTATTTTAAGCTAATTTAATTCTAACTTCTAAACTAACTCTATGCTATTGTAATCTAATGAAAAACAATACATCTAATCTACACTAACCGGGGTAAAATTCTTTCATTATGCGATCTAAAAAGATTTCGAACAATAGCTAGTAATAAAGATCATTCAACTATCATAAGAATATAAATCAATTAAGATGAACCATTCTGCATAAGAAGTTAGGCAAAACAGTTGTGAACAGCATATCGCATAATTAGTTATTCATATGTCAAGCACAAATAAATGACTCCACCGTACAGAAGTGCCAAATGGTAATACACACATTCATACATTAACATATAAAGAACTTAGCTGCATATCACTTTAGGAATACAAGCAGAAATTAGTCAAGAGATAAAAGTACCATTTATGACTGATTTCACTAATAAACTTCAAGCAATAACGATTTATTTCTACTTGTTCTAATATCTGCTAAGAGTACAGAAGTACAACATCAGTAACAGACATTAAAATGCAAACATAAATAAATCTCGATCCATCCATTCATCAAAAACCCCCTCCGAGGGTGCAAAAGTGCATGTTCTGAGGACAAGTTTTTTGACAGATTTCCGGACCCTTCTCCAAATTCCATGAGAAGTTTTAAATACTACTAACTAATTAATCTTAATTACACAAATCTAGGGAACGGCTTCAAATGACCGCCCTTTTACTAAAAGAAAATTTATTTATAAAAATCAAATCTAATTCCTAACTGTTTTTGTATCTGCTCCTTAGTGTTGTAAGCAATGCGCTGTTCGCCCTGAAAGAGTCGGCTGGTTGTTCTTTCCTTTTGTTCAAGCTTGAAAATTAGAAATAACAAGAGCTGGCACCTCTTTCTGATAGACTAGAAGATATTTTCGAAAACCTTTCTCTAGCTGGGTGTATTCGCTGTGCGTATACTTAGTACAACCCAGGTTCCTTTCGAACTGATTTTGCTGTTGCTATTTCGGTTTCCGGTCATGCGAATGACTCAATGAGTTAGGAGTCACGTTGTATGGACAATCCCCTGTATCGAGAATTGCTTCCTTTCTTTGTTCCAGGCTTTTCTGGAGCGTCCTCCTTCTATTGCATTTCTCTTTTTGCTTTACCTAGTCTGAGCTTCAAGATCTTTTGCAAACACGCTGCTTTTGTGCGCCTTTGACTCTGAGTCTTAGATAGTCTATTTTCATCAGCGCCTGTTGGGTGATACTCTGGAATCCGCGGTCCTGCTGCATGTGGCATCCATTTGCGGAGGCATCTTCTCTCTATTACCCCATTGGCGCTTTCCTCTTTTCTTTAGATGTTTCCTGCATATAGATTTATATCAGTTACATGTCTTGCAGTTTACGCAAAGAAGATGAGAAATGATGAAAAGATTGACATGAAAGCATTAAGTTCTAATGAATGCGTAATTCTGACACTCATCTGATTTGACTCTTCGAAAAACGCGATACAATCATTCTTGGATACTGAAGCATGCGATCATTAAATTCCCTTAAGGTGCGCGCTCAATTTTGGGTTTACCGTTTATGTCGGAGAATTCTTGCGATGAGTCCTTTCTACGATTGGAATCGCAGTATCGAGGACTGCGACATCATTAAGTGTTATCGCAAATTGCCAATATCGCAGATCACAGTTTTGTATGATCGCAGATCGCAGATCGCAAGATCGCAAGGTTTTCGCTTTATCACTTTGTGCTGCTTATGCGACATTGCGACGTGCGACGTCGCATATCGGCCGTCGGTGATTCCTTAGGTTTTCCCTTTTTGAGCGCTTTTAATGCATGCGATGCGATGGGTTCTCGCATCGCGCTTTTTCAGTGTATTTATGCGCTTTGGGAAAATGCTTCTCTCTACCTTTGCGACGCGATATAGCTCTTAGGGAGTTAATACAAAATATTTTTTAAACAAAATATTTTTTGGATTTTTGGTTAAGGGTCCCCCTTTGCTTGATGTTATTACTAATATCAAACAAAGAGGGGGGTTGTTGGTGACCACAACAGAAACATAGATCATTGTTGAAGAGGTTAATAATGTATGCAACGTTGAATAGGTATTGTTGATAGAATTATTGTGTTAAAGGAGTTATGGTTATACCTTGGAGAAAAAATTGCTAAAGATTGTTTTCATATGTTTGTGATGATTGAGATGTTATGATGTAAGAAGATTGTTGTGATGCAAGACAAAGGCAAAGGCAAAGGAAAAGCAAAATACATGAAGAATATTGTGGTGCAAGGCTATATTAATGCATGTTATTTGAATATGTTGAAATTTATTTTAGTGACATGAAATTTGGATATGATGCAATTCCTTTTTATGTATTTTAATATTCAAGAGTTTTGGAATTGAAGAGACACTTTTGGAATGCAAAGAGACAAGCTTTGTCATTTCAAATTCGTGTGTGTGGAATACTAACAACCATCAAAGCATGCTTATAAAAATGTGTGAGGTTGCAAGGATAAATGGTTAGAGAGTTAGAGAATGTGTGAGAGTTGATTGAGGTGTTCTTCATTAATTACCTGGCACATAGAAGAGCTGATGTGAAGCAGAATTGAGGAGGAGAAACAAAGAAAAAGATGGAGGTATGCAGATTTATAGACCAAGTAACCAACACATTGTTTTCTTTATGTATCAGGGGATTGTAGTCTCCTTTCATGTTGCATCTTGATAAATGATAGGTTGGATCCTGTTGAGGTAGGAGCCTCCTATGGGTTGTAGCCTGTAGAAAAATTATGGGAGTTGGAGCTTCCTTGCATGTTGTAGCTTGCAGAAAAATTGAGGTAGTAGCCTCATGTAGGTTGGAGTCTATAGAAAAGCAGATGTAATAAGGGAGTAGGAGCTTTCCTTTGTATCATAACAATAAAAAAATTGTGGTTTCTCCCTTTATGGGTTTCCACTTATATCTGGTGTCCATATGTGTTTCTTTTATGTGTTGATGTGATGTTTTTGGTTTACTTATTAGTTATTGTTTGCACATTAAATCTGATGGTCATTATGTGTCAATATGCTCATTTAATGGCTCATTTAATGGTTCAGTTAATGATTTCCAAGAAAATAGATTTAATATCCATGAATGTACTAAACTAATTCACCCCGCCCCCCAATTTAGTCAAGTTTTCATTACACGGTTATGGGTAAACTAGACAAAACCGTTCTCTCCATTATAATTTGGCACATTGTAGTCATGATGGTTACAGGTCATCCACAAACCCACAGTTATGTATTAACCACACAAAATCCTTATCTTTATTAGTTCATGGCATAATGTAATCATGATGGTATACTACACATAATGGGGTCCCTTTTTTTAGCATTTTGAATGATGGTGACCATCATTCTCTAAGGGAACAGGATTGATTCAAATCTTAGGAGGGGATTATAACCTAAGTTCAGATGTATAATCCCTAGTCATATTTTTATGTAAAAGTGAACTTAAGGGATATGTAACTGATGGGTTCAAACCTAACCAAAGTTGAATCTATCAAAAAGGAATCTTATAATAAGGAAATAAAAAGAGGGTGAAAGTTGAGAATGGGAGGTCCTAAAATTGACCTCATTGCATGTAATGGTTCTTCTTAATGGAATTCTTCTTCTCCAATTCTCAATCTCTCTCTTCATATTTTTGTGATGCACTCAGTTCTTGCATTTTTATCAATGTTATTTTGATTAGTTTTATGATATATCTACATGTTTTCTCTCCTCCTCTCTCAACATTCATGGCTCATAGATCTTAGCCCCCAAGTTTCGGATCACCTTTACTATTACCTAATGTAATTGAATCTTCCCTTTATCAATTTCACCACTGATTAAACTAGTATTTTTATTTGAATTGATTATAGATTCATCCTTGTTAAACTTTATAATTTATAATTTAATACACAATGATTCTCCATTTTCTTTGTTATTAAATAAATCATTATAGTTTTATTGAATGGGTTTCATATAATGGCTAGATAAAACCTTACCAAATTTTAACACCCTCTTTCGATCACATAGGTTTAGGATGCCTTTTCTTCAGGAAATTTCTTCTAAATAGGAAACTCCTTTCTCTCACACTTTAATTTTATGGGTTGTCTACACAAAATGAAAATGATGAAAGTGATATAAATCTCATCACAAAATTATAGATAGCACCAAACACTAAGATAATTAACTACTAAAACAGCCAACCTAAAAAAACTCTCATAAAACATATATTTATACATATAATTTTTTCTTTAAGAAAAACATATGATAACTCTCTTAGAATATCTAAAGACATTATTTAAATCTAACTAAATGAAATTAAAACAAGTAACTTGAATAACTAAACTCTTGATTTTCTATGGGGACATGGAAGATAAAGTAATAGTTGTGAGACTCCTCTCACAAGTACTAGCATAGGTCTTTCTTTGAAGGCCCGCAAATGGCTGACCATATTTCTTGATCACTCTCATTTTTTTGTGGTATTGTCTCATGGTTCACACGATTTATCTCCTGAACAACTTGACTTTTAGTTTTGTATCTGTTTACTAATGATATGTTTTGTATCTATTTACTAATGACATGTATTTATGTATGTACATATTATATGAGAAGACATTATATGGGTTTTAAAACCTGATTTTTATTTTGATGACTTGCTATTTTCTCACAAAAACATGTTTTGACCTGCACAATGTGTACATGTAAAATTGTAATTTTCACTACACTAGATTGTATATGTAAAATTGTAATTTTCACTACACTGGATAGAAATTATGATTTTTATTGGAAGGAAAAAAAATAACAACAATATCTTAATTTAAAATAATAATACTTTAAATTATTTTGATTATAATAAAAATATGTAAATTTTTATTTATAATTTTTTATTCATAATTTTTTATATATCTTTTGTCTTTTGGTTAATACAATAGGTCTATACCACAAAACAAAACGTAATGACTAAAATCGGACTTCAGCGAGGTTTTGATACTTAGGTTCCCATGTATGTGTACAGTTGCAATGTGGACGTATTGGTTTACACATTATCATTTTCCTCATTTTAGTTTTATAACCAATGATTTCTAATTATGAATGAGTGATAGAATCATTTGAGGATTGAGTACTCAAATGCACAAATATTTACAATATATCCATCGATTTAGAACATTCAACTAAAATATAGTATTGAGGATCCCACATTTGTCACTTCTTTTAAGTTCAAACTTGGAACATCATATTAAGAAATATATTTATGATATGATGAAATAATAAGAATAATATATAGGTGTGATATGATGAATCAATAATAACGATATATAAGTTTGGTTAGAGTTTTGTTTCACTCATGTTTGTATGTTTTTTAACATTTAAGATTGTTATAACACATATATAAATAAATAAATGGAGATATAAATAAATAAATAGAGATAATATAGAAATGGAAGAACATTTTTATTACATTAAGCTTATGCCCTTTCACACTCTATGAATATGTGGTAAGGCCCATTATGTATCAAACAAAGGCTCCTACTTAACTATAACTCATTCATGTGAGACAACAACAAGTTTAGAACATGAGTTTGAAACTCACTCAATCGAGAACATCGATTTCTCTATTATTTCCAACATTCCCTCTAATGGAGAAATAGATTATTGACCACACCTTACTTGTCTCTACATAATGTAAACCTATATTTTCCTAGAGGCTTAGTAAAAATGTCTACCACAATATCATTTGTATTACAATAGACCACATCAATTTCTTTTGACTACATTTTTTCTCATACAAAATAATGTTGTGTTTCAATGTTCTTTGACCTTACATGATATACTCAGATGTTTTACGAGATTGATAGAGTTTTGGTTGTCACATTTGATGGTTGTTGTTCCTTCCTTTTTTTCTCCCATGTCTTCAAGAATTCTTCTTAGCAAAATTCCTTCACATGTTGCACTGGATAAGGTCTTGTACTCAGCTTTAGTGGAAGATAAAGAAATAGTTGGGTGTTTCTTGCTACTCCATGATACAATACAAGATCCAATATTGAATGCATAACCAGAGGTGGAATTCCTGTCATCTGGATCTCCTTCCCAATCAAAATCTGAATAACCTATCAACTCAACATTGAAATCATTAGTATACTCAATATTAATAGTTTCAGACTCCTTAAAATATCAAAGGACTCTCTGGGATACTTTCCAGTGACTTTCTTGTGTCTTAGTTATGAATTGACTAAGTATGTTGACTAAATATGCAATATCCGGTTTGGTTGTAGTTAAGGAATTCATAATTCCCACCAATTTTCTATACAATGTGTCATTCACTTCTTTTGTTTCATCATCAAGCTAAGTTTAAGATTATGTTTTAATGGTGTATATATTGATTTACATCCATTCATGTTGAATCTTCTCATTAATTCATGTGTATATTTACTTTGTGTGACCAATTTTCTATCATTATCTCTCCAAACTTCATGACCTAAATAATAATGCAACTCTCCAACATCATTCATTTTAAATTATTTTGACAAACAACTTTTGATATTTTCAATTAATACGATCTTATGACCTGGTATCACTTCTTGTAATGATAAGATCATCAACAAATACAAAAATAAAAATATATGTCTTTCTTCATCACTCTTGATACGGAGATTTGGATTTCCTTTACTTTTAGTAAATCCTCGGTGAGAGAAGAATTTATCAACCTTCATATCCCAAGACATGGGTGTCTGTTTGAGTCCATATAATACCTTTTTTTAACCGGTAAACAATATGTTCATGTCCCTGCTTTACAAAACATTATGGTTGATCAAGATAATCTTCCTCATTTAATTCCCCATTCAAAAATGTTGACCTGGAATCTAACTGATTTAGATTCCAATTATGCTTAGTAGTCAACGCAGTCATCATTCTAATGGTGTTCATTTTAGCTACAAGAAAAAATGTTTCGTCATAATCCATCCCTTCTTTATGTGAATATCCCTTTGCTACCAATCTGGATTTACATTTACCAATAGTTCCATAAACATTAAATTTAGTTTTGAACAACCAATTTGAGTCTATAGGAACTTTATCCTTAGGAAATTCTATCAATTTCCATGTATCATTTTTAATAATAGAATCATATTCTTCTTTCATGACATCCATCCATTCTTTATTATTTTTGGCTTCCTCGTAATTTGAAGGCTCAACTATATTCATAACTTGAGTCATCAATGCATAATATTTATACCCAATTGGTTTCTAATTTTTCCTTGTTAATCTTCATAAAGGCTCAGACATTTTTAGAGTTGTTCCACTACCTCTTGATGTGCTAGTAGCTACATTGTTGTACTATTATTCATCAACCTATTGTTCTTCACCCTCTTCTGCTTTTTTGTATTCAGGTAGTTTCTAGACACTGTGCTCTCCCACTTTTGCAATCTTATATGTAAATTCATGATATATGGAATATCTACTTGCAAACACTTTATGAAAAATTGGATCATACATTTTACAACCTTTATAATGAGAACAATAGCTAATAAAGATTTTCTTGATTGCCTTTGCATCAAGGTTTCTCCAAAGTTCTTTAGGAACATGAGAATGTGTTATACTTCCAAACATTCTCAAATGAACCATTGTTGGTTTATAGCCATCAAATGCTTCATAATGATTTTTGTGCTCTAGAATTTTTTAGGACTTCTATATTTTTAAATATACAACAGTGTTGATTGGTTTAGCCCAAAAACTATTAGACAATTTTTTACCTTTTATCATGCTTCAAGCACATTAAACCAATGTTTTTTTTCCTTTCTACAAGACCATTATGATTAGGAGTATGTGACACTATAACTATTGTTGAATTCCATGGGTATTTTAGTAATTGATGAATGTCCTTGATGTGTATTCTCCCCCTTGTTCTGACCTAAGGATCTTGATGTATTTTCCTATTTTCTTCTCAACCATATTTTTAAATTCCTTAAAATATTCAAAGACATCATTTTTTCTTCTGATAAAGTAGACCCATGTATATCTAGTTTTATCATCAATGAAAATAAGAAAATATGAAACTCCACCTAATGAATTAGTTTACATGGGACCATAAATAGTGGTATGAATTAGCTCAAGAGTTTCCCTCCCTCCCTTCTGTTTTTATAGGAAACACTTCACTATGTTGATTCTCTAATGCACATTTTTCAAATATAACATAATCATTCTTAAAGTTTGGAAGACCTTCCACGATATAATTCTTTTGAAGTATCACAAGTTCTTTGTGATTGGGATGACCATACCTTTCATGCCATAACTCCTTTGTTGTCATGGTTGTAGATGCCATTGCTTGATGATATTTTCTATTAACATCAAGCTTGTATAGTACTCAAAATCACACTCCTCTTTCTATATTGTTGTAGTTATCCTATATATCTTTCACAATAAAATGTGACTTAAATAATTGAACTTTGAGATTATGATCCACAATGGTGGACACAAATATTAGATTCTTCTTGATTCTAGATGCATACATCACATTTTTTATTTGTCTCACATGGCCATTTGGTAAAGCTACACATACATCACCATACACTTTGTTTTCATGAGATATGGAATCTCCTATATACATGTGAGTACCATTATTATTTTCATGACAGGTGTCAGCTCATTTGTTTTTACATGTCATATGAATTGAAGCACCATATCCAATAAGGCATGCATTAACATCATCAATTTGTGTTGATAAAGTTCCATCTGAAATGAATAACTTAAGATTTTTGAGACTATCAATAACTTTGGATTCCTTATCAACAAAATTTCTTGAATGCCTTTTAAGGCTGGACTCATCAAATTTATTTTTATTGCAATATTTAGAAAAGTTTCCAGGTTTACCATATTAGAAGCATTTGTTCTTCTTCTTCATACAGGTATTTTTCCTTGGTGATTGTGTGCCTTAATGTGGTTTTGACTATGAATTTACTTCATTATTCTTCTCCCATGGATTTTCTTTGTATGGTTGCTTCCCTTTGGCTATAAATGTCAAATATAAACTTCGAGATCTACCACTAAGACTCTTCCTTTTTTCTTCTTCTTGCGGGAGAATAATTGTTAATTCATCAAATGTAGGAGCCTTTTCTCTAGATTCAAGTCTAGTTATGAACATATGATAATCATACAAAAACACATTTAATGTAATTGTTATTGTATCATTGTTGAAAATATTTTTACTAACAACACCAAACTTATCATAATTTATTTTTTATTTAGAGAAAAAATCACTAATGTTTTCATTTACCTCCATCTTAATTGATAAAAGCCTCTTCTTTAAAAATAACACTCTATTGGTATTGGAAGTTTCATACAACATTTTAAGTGTTTCCCAGGTTTTTGAGATGTATTAAAATCCTCTATGTGCTAAAAAATGTTGTCTTTTACAAACATTTGCAAGAATACCTCTATGTGCTCCTAATCCTGAACTAATGGTTTCAGGTCCTTATACAATTGACCAAATGTTGTAACCTTCCATTAACATCTATAGCTTAAACTTCTAATTTGAGTAATTTTCTCCATCTAACATAGTGGACTCATTTATATATGAATCCAAACCATTTTAAAATATCAAATGTCTCTAAATAAAACTAAAAAATACACCAAATCTAAAATAAATATATGCAATACTTGAAACTTTAGTTTTTTTTTTTACAAATAAGCATCAAAGCTCCAATCACTATATCATCATCAAAGATCCAATGAATAGATAATATCTGCAAGTCAAATTATTCAACCAAAAAAAAAATATTCGAGCTCACACCCACATGATATGCCCCCCATGAAAGTATACAAACTTGCCCACGAACACTCTCATATTAGAACCCCTTTGTAAGACGGAAATTTTTTAGATCTAACTGAAAATAATCCATATTTCATCATATATATATGGCCAAATTGCTCCAAACAACATACATTTTCCTGGATCTGATAGGATTATTGTAAAATAGGTAATGCACAATGCAAAATTCCAAAATATTACCTTGGAATCTCTAGTCACAGGATTCTCTGAGTAATGTAGCCACCAGATCTCACATTGGCACTCCAAATTGTACTAACGCATTGTTTACTGGCCCAAACATCTAAGATCTGGGACATCTTCAACTTTGGTAGAGCGCTCGATTCTTCAGCCTTTTCCTTCTACATAGACAACCTTTTCCTTTTCAATGAGTGTGCAAAACAATTATAGGTGTGCTTATGATCCACATTCATTGCACAAAATAAAATCATCGGATTTCGCTCTATTGGTGTACATGCACTTAGTTAGCCTTAATTAGCTTCAGTTAAGCTCTAGTTCTTGCATGTGATGTGCACTTAGTTAGCATTAGTTAAATCTAGTGCTTACATGTGGTGTGCACTTGGCTTTAGATAGTTTACTCCAGTGCTTGCATGTGATGTGTGTGCACATTAACAAAACATAAAGCTCACTTAGCTTTAGTTATATTTAACTATCCTTAGTTATTGCATGTACTACTAAGCTTAACTTAGTTATTTTATGTATTGATTCTCAAATCTATATTCAGTAATCGAATTCATTCTATGTTCCAATTTTCCTTTTCAATTCTTGCAAGTTTGTGCAATTATTCCTCAACTAGAACCTTATTTGTTCTTTAATAATTATACATGGTATCAAATCTACAAGGGTTTGGAGAAGGTGCACGAACTATATTTTCACATTTGAAGAACAAATAATTGGACATTATTGGGAGATTTGATTTGCAGATCAAAATATTAGAGATCTACTGTAATTGTTGCTATAGATGCAAGGTGAAAGAATGGATTTCCCATCTTCGTGTATTCTTACTCTATATAACTACTTCCAATGGAAACTAAAGATTTTGCTTCACCTTAGAGGCAAAGGCTTATATCAAATAGTTATGGAAATAAATGTTGAACCAAATTCTACCATTGAAAAATCCAGATACATCAATAGGATGGATGAGGCTTTTGGTCTTCTATTATTATTCATATCTCCAACATTGTGTTTCCATGTGGTAACATGCAACACTCTGAATGTGGTCTGGACAACCTTGGAGAATTTTTTTGGAAAGCAAGATGAGATGGAGGATCATATTCTCGAAAATGAGCTAAATTCCTTAGATCCAAATATCTTTGAGAAGATTCAAGATTTCTTTACAAAATTCAAATAATTTCTTCTTCAATTACAATATTGTGGGATCGACAAATCCAAACAAGAAGGTCAATTGATCATTTCTATTTTGTCTAAGTTAGGTCCTGAATATGTTGTTTTTCTTTCTACATTTCATATAGTTAGACTTGCAACTAGAGATAAATGGAAAATTACCAAACTTGATGCATTTATTGAGTCTCTCATTCATGAACATGATAAGATCATCACTATGTTTTCATTAAAGTATTCTAATTCACATGCACTTTCCATGCATGAAAAAATAAAGTACAACTTGAAACTAAATTAGCAATCTAAAGGCAAAGGGAAGGCAAGAGATCTAGATCTAGGAAAGGGAGGAAATCCAAAACCTACAAATGTCTCTTCCCGCTCGAAGGGTAAGAAGGGAAAGAAAGGAAAATACAAGTGTCCTTATTGTAACAGAGGCTATCATCCTGAATCCTCTTGCATGTAGAAGACTATTGATCTGATGGGAAAGACTTTTCAGGAAAATTACCTTGGTCATCACATTCAAGAAAGTGTCAAGAATAAGGTGAAGGAAAAACCATCAGAAGTAAGGGGTAATGGTCATGCTTTGATTTCCGTTCACTCTACACTACAAGAATGAATCATCAATTCAGAATCTTCACATCATATGGATTCTTCACATGAATATTTTTCTTCTCTACATGCATACTCGAGTCCTCCTATTCTCAAGGGGGACAATTCTCTAGTTGAAGAAACTAGACAAGGAAGAGTGCAATTTGAAGATGGAAGTTTTGAGAATGTCTTGCAAATTCTGAGGCTTTCTGTGAATCTTCTTTCAGTGTATCAGAAGACACACACTAGAATTATAAGGAAATTGGAATTCACCTTGGATTCCATAAGCATTTATGATATGCAAACCAACTTGAAGATTGTGTAGAATTCCATAACTGTTTTGTTTTGATACCCTTTTTCCTCCATTTTCCTTTTTTTAATCATCGCTATAAACTCTATAAAAGCAGTAAATCATATATTTTGATAAGGTAAAAGCTCTCATATGTCTTATTTTTCATATTCGTTAATGTGCCTTGTTTTTATGTTAAAGATTATATTGGCTACAGAATTAACATAATTTTGCAGCTATTTTACAAATCTGCAGCTATCTCCATGGTTTGTGGGGTTCTGGTGCACCAACGAAGAAAAGAAGCACATGGGTGGTTGAGGATCGATCCCCTCATGTATCTCCTCCTATTTTCTTGAGCCAATTCACTAAAGAAACCACACAGTGGCGCGGTCAAAGGCACTTCTCAAACACGTAGCAACATAAGTCTAAATGCATCACATTTCTTCGATTTTCTTTCCAAATATCAAATCGTCGAGATAATTCTTTTACAGTTAAGTTTCAAATCTGAATAAGCATTGATTAAAATACCTGTAGGCATAGAAGTCTCAAACTGTTGAGTACACATTTTATAGATAAACCTGTATCCGTTGTAAAGGATAGAGAGGAAGTAATAGTTAAATTTATGAAGAATTGTGAAACAGACCTTTTTTCTCGTATGGAATTAAAGTTACCTTTCTATTATTCAATGTGTATGTGAGCGTGATTTACACCTACTATATGTGGAGGGCCCCTGCAGACAGTCGAGGTTTAGTTATTTCATTTTATTGCTTCTATTATCGTATTGTCATTTCATTTTAGTTTAATTTCCTTGTTTCGCTGTTTCATCATTTTGTTATAACTCAGTTATTTTGTTTACCATTTCGTTATTTCATTTGCACTTAAATTTCTTCACAATCGTTTAATGGTTTAGTTCTTCAACTTTTTTCGCTTAATTATAGCTGGTATTTTTATGCTTTTAGAATTAGAACTTGTATATATTTTGCAGTAAGAATTAGAAGATTAATTTCATGCCTTTTAGAATCAGAGTTTATATATACCTTGCAGACAACTTTTGAAGGATTGTTTTCTTTCTCTTAGAATCATTTGAATTTCAATACTATGTTTTATAGCAGCAAGGTGTTTAGGATAGATAGATAATGGTAGAATGATTAACATAATATGATTTAGAATGATACTTAATATAGGTATGACCTGGTAGATCAGTCTAACAATAGCTTAACCTCCACTTATTAATTTGTAGAAATCTAACTCTAATCTAATAGGAACCTAGATAACAACGAAAATCCCAAAACAAACATAACCATCATCTTACAAACTAAAGGAAAGGCTTCTAGCATATATAGTGCACCTACACTTCATAAGTTTACCAACTCTGGTTGATAATTTATGCTTGCAATTTAAGAACATTAAATTGACCAAACATTTTGGCACTGTTGTTGGGGAAGTGTAAATAGAAGCTTTAACAAAAAAAATTCAAATAAAAACATGATATGCATAGGGAAAGAGACTCTAGAGGTAGGTTTGTAGGTCAAGGAAGAAGTTTAATTCCCACATCATCACTCACTCCACCATGAATATGTAGTGCCACACCACCCACACAAACTCGAATTCCATCCATAGCAAGCAAATATAGACTTCCTAAAGTCTTGAGATCTGAAATCCAATCTAAAGGTTCACCAGCTTCATCAACAAAAGCTGTAATCAAAGTAGATTGTACATCTCCAACAACATGAATAATTTTCCTATCTTCAACTGGATAACAACTTCTAGCTCAAGAGTTGCAAGTTCCTACTGAAGAAGAAGAAGAAGAAATTTACTTCGAACCATTGATAGAGGAACCAGAAGAAATAGAAGAAAAGCTAGAAAATCGTGTTGTAGAATAGGATAGTTATTCTGAGGAATCCATCATGGCTGAAGAAGGAGAAGGAGAAGTACAAAATGTAAATGTTGAACAACATAGGATTGGGAAGGAGGAGGAAATAGAGGAAGAGGAGGTGGTAGAGGTAGAGCAAGAGGAGATCTGGAACCTTTTGGATTTCCTATCCTTAATGAGGATACAACATTAACAATGAAAAACATCTCACATTCTATCCTCCCTAATTTTCAGGGAATAAGAAGTGAAGACGCAGACACATTTCTCTTTTAATTTGAAGTATTATGTAGATCATATGATTATTTGCATGATGCTCAAAAACTAAAATTGTTCCCTGCCACTTTAAAGGATTCAACATTAAAATGGTTTATGAGTTTAGGAACGAATTCTATAAGGACATGGGCACAAATGAGAGATGAATTCTTGGAGAAATACAAGGATTATTGTATGCCTCATATCATTAAAGATGTATTCTTCAAAATGGTACAAAAAGAAGATGAGAATCTTGAATATTTTGCCGAAATATTTGTTTATAATATCAAAAGGGAAAAAAATGAATAATCTGGATGAGAAAACTTTGAAAGCTCTCTTACTCAAATCCATTAAAGATGAGTGGATTGATATTCTCAATCTAATGGGAAAAGGAGATATTTCTTAGTTACCATTTGTAGATATTTGTGATCTATGTGTACATATTTCAAGAGGTAAATCAAGAACATGGAAAAGTTCAAGAGATCCTCTTTTATCAACAGTAAATAAATCTACAATCGGGACAGTAAGTAGAGCATAAATAGGTAGTTTTCTTGATAACTTTCAAATAGATATTTTAGGGAGTCTCAGTGAGAAAATTGACACCCTTAAAATACAAAATAAGAAGAAAGATGAAAATGTTGCATTATACATCTTTTGTCTTAAGTCTAGAAGGGAACATGCTCTGAGAGAATGTCCTTTAGATTAAAAAAGCATAGAAACCCATGTTATATGTGCGGAAAATCACGATACAAAATAATGTCCCTCTATACCAGGTCTTAAGGCTATGCTTAGTGAAGAAGGAATGCTAAATCAAGTCGACCCTCTTTACTTTATTTCCAAAAGACCATGGAAAAATCCTCAATCAAATCAAACTCAAGGTTTTAATCCTGAACAATTTTCACAATCTTCACAAAATAATTGGAATCCACCTATTCCATGGCAGCCTTGGGCTCAACCACAATCTTGGAATAAAGGATGGAAAAATATTTATGGAAGATATTCTTAATATCAACAATATCCACCACCTTATCCAAATTTTCCACCACAATACTTCCCTTAAACCAACCAATTACATCAAGTTCAAGCTCAAAATGAAAATCCACAACTTTCTTTGCCATTTCCACAAAGACAAAATAAATTACCCATTCAACCACTCCCAAATTCAAACAATAAAACTTCACAACCTGTTTACAACTTAGAAGGATAGAATCCTCAAACTTATATGATAACTCCATTAGATCTTAATAATGTTCAATTAAGGTCTGGTAGAGTATTAGAAAGGAAGAAACCATCTGTTGTTATTCAGGAAACAGAAAAGAATTCTCAAAAAGATAATAATAAATTTGAAGGAGAGATTTCCCTTCCTCATAAAGAAAATATTGAAACAGAAAAAAATCCTACACATTCTAATAATACTCCTATTATAGAACAACCTTTAGTATCTATCTCAAGACCACCTTTTCCTGAAAGGTTGAAAATTGATAAAGGAGTAGAAAAAAAAATCATATTGCCTGATTATGATATGTTAGATGAATTGAAAAATGTCTGTATAAAAATTCCTTTATTACAAGCAATAAAAGAAATACCAATTTTTGAAAAAGAAATTAAGGAATTGAGTACTCAAGGATCAGGAAGAAAAAGAAAAGAAATAAAAAGAATTCAACTAGTTGGGAGAATTGCAGATATCATGATGGGGAAGACTACAATTCAAAAATATTTAGATCCAAGAAGCCCCATTGTGAAAACAAACATCAATGGAACTGAAATACCAAACAAACTGATTGATATAGGAGCAACTATAAACATAATGAGCAAACAAACTATGGATAAATTAAAGCTTCCTAATCTTCAATACACACCAACATTGTTACAATTAGCAGATAGGTCTGTAATCAAACCTAATGGTGTGTTAGAAGATATATATGTATCCTTAGATTCTTGGGAATATCCTATTGATTTCATGATTTTAACACCCAAGAATAATTTAGGAGGACATCCATTAATTTTCGTAAGACCATGGTTAGCTATAGCCGATGCTTTTATCAGTTGTAGATTAGGAGACATGTTTATCTCGGATGGAAGCTTGACAAAGAAATTTACATTGTACCCACCTGAAAAAAAAAATAATGATAGAAGTAGAAAATTAAGAATGGATAGATGATGATAATGATATACAACCAATTTTCACTATTGCAAAAATAAATGAAGAGGATCAAATTTTAAATTCAATGGAAAATAATGAACCCTCTTTATATTGTGATAATAGTTAGGATTTTCAAGAACAATGTAATATTTAATATCTATCATCTAGAAAAATGTATTTACATTCTATGGAAAATTTTGAAAACTCTTCAATAGCGATTCTTCCAAGGAAAATTTTTTAGATCAATGAAAACCTGAAAGAATTACAAAAAAAGAAACTGGTAGAAATATTGCGAAAACACTCTTCTGCATATGCATGGGAATATATTGATATGAAGGGAATTAATCCAAAAAATTTGCATGCATCATATTTATATTGAAGAAAATGCTAGACCAGTTCGACAAGCACAAAGAAGAATGAATCCAAATTTAAAAGAAATTGTCAAAGAGGAATTGCAGAAACTGTTAAATGTAAATTTCATTTATCCAATATCAGACAGTCAATGGGTTTCACCCCTAGTAATTTTTCCTAAGAAAAATGGAAAATGGAGAGTATGCATTGATTACAGGGAATTGAGTAAAGCGACTTTGAAAGATCATTTTTTACGTCCGTTCATAGATAAAGTTTTAGATACATTAGTAGGAGAAAAATATTTCTCATTCTTGGATGGTTTTAGTGGGTATAATCAAATTCATGTAGCACCTAAAGATCAAGAAAAAACCACATTCACCTGTCCATGGGGGACTTATGCTTACCGAGTACTTCCTTTTGGATTATGCAATGCCCCAACAACATTCCAAAGAGCAATATTAAGAATTTTCTCTGATCTTATTCATCATCGTGTGGAAGTGTATATGGATGATTTTACAGTTTATGGAAATTATTTTGAAGAACTTGAAAATTTAGAAAAAATTCTCATAAGATGCAAAGAATAAAATATTTCATTAAGTCATGAGAAATGTTTTATTATGTTTAACAAAGGAATTGTTTTAGGTCACCATATTTCAGGAAATGGAATTAAGGTGGACTCATCTAAAGTAGAAATTATTTCCAAATTATCAATCCCAAGTTTTCAAAGAGATGTTAGGAGTTTTCTTGGTTTTACTGGATATTATAGAAGATTCATATAAAACTTCAAAAATATTCCATTTCCACTCTTCAAATTACTCACCAAAGATTGTGAATTCAGTTGGAACCCTTATTGTCAAAAGGATTTTGAAACTTTGAAAAGAAAGTTCTCTGAAGAACCTATATTAAAAGAACCTAATTGGAAATTTCCTTTTCATATAAAAGGTAATGCTTCAGACACAGCTCTAGGAGTTGTGCTAGGACAAAAAGATCTTGCTCCTTATGCCATTTATTATACCAATAAAAATTTAACTCCCGCAGAGCTAAATTATACTGTAATTGAAAAGGAGTTTTTAGTTGTAATTCATGCCATTAATAAGTTCAGACATTAAATCACTGGCTATGAAACATTCGTTCATACGGACCATTCTGACATTAGATATTTAACAAAAAACCAGTTACTAATGGTAGAGTAACAAGATGGCTATTACTATTACAAGAATTTAATATCACCATTCTAGACCGACTTGGAAAATAAAACACAATTGCTGATTTTTTATCTGGAATTCAAAATGACAACAATGATACACCTATAGAGGATAAATTTCCTGATGAATATCTTTTTTTGGTATCTACTAAATCACCTTGTTTTGCAGATATTGCTAGTTATTTAGTTACAGGGAAGTTACCCTCCTATTTGTTTCCTAGAGAAAAGAGAAGAATAATCCAAACAATTGCATCTTATTCATTGGTAAATGAAGAATTATATAAGGCAAAACCAGATCTCATCATCCGAATGTGTGTAAGAGAAGATGAAATACCTAAGATACTTAAAGAATGCCATGATGAACCATGTGGAGGTCATTTTGCTAATAAAAGAACTGCTTACAAAGTCCTTCTCTTAGGATATTATTGGGCTTCCCTTTTTAATGATGCCAAGGAATAAGTTAAGAGGTGTGATAGTTGTCAAAGAATGGGGAAACTTGTTCCTTCAGATGAAATGCCACTACAACCTCAGGTACTCATTGAACCTTTTCAAAAATGGCATTGGATTTTGTTGGACCAATTAATCCATCTTCAAAACAAAAAAAAATATATATTCTTGTATGCACTGACTATGTTACTAAATGGGTAGAAGCTAAATCACTTTCTTTTGCTACTGAAAATGTTGTAGTTTCATTTATTTTTGAGGATATTTTTACTAATTTTTGTGTCCCAAGAGAACTTGTAGCAAATCAAGGAAAGAAATTTACATCCATAGTAGTGAAAAAGATAGTGTAAGAATATAAAATCAAGCATTGGAGATCTACTCCATACCATCCACAAGCAAATGGACAAGTAGAGTTTACCAACAAAGTGATTGAAGCAATCCTCACCATGACAGTTCACTTGCACAAAAGGGATTGGGTAGAGAAGCTTCCAAAAGCTTTATGGGCCTACCGTACCACATGGAGAAATATTATAGGACATACTCCCTATGAACTTATTTATGGGAAGCAAGTCCTATTCCTAATTGAGTTCCAAATTCAGACCTATAAGACAACAGTCAAGTTGGGACTTGACTTATAAAAAGTACAAAAGCAAAGAATTGGACAACTCAATGAGCTTGATGAAATAAGGAAAGATGCTATCCAGAAGATTAGCTTAGTCCAGCAAAATAAATCCAGATGGCATGATAAATACATCAAAGAAAGAAAATTTCAGCCAGGAGACTGGGCATTACTCTTTGATTCAAAGTTCAAAAATTTCCTAGGAAAGTTTCAAATTCACTAGCTTGGGCCTTATGAGATTGAAAATGTTTTTGATAATGGAGTAGTCAGAATTAGGACTATTGATGAAGAAACAATTCTTCTATTAGTGAATGGACATCGACTCAGGATCTATAATAAGCCAATGACAAAGGAGGAATTTGTAAATATTTTCCAGGACAACTTTGATTTGAAGTTGGTCAAGAAGAATTCTTCTTCTTCTCCAGCTTAAATTTTTCTTTTTCATATATATAAAATTAATTAATTAATAATAATAAATAAATGTGTATAAACATGAAAACCAACAAATGTTGGCAAGTTTATGCAGAAAATTCAAGGTGAAAATCAAGAATTCTTAGCATCTTAAATTTTCTTTGTATCCCATTTTCTAGAATTCCATCTTATTTTATCCCTTTCTTTTCAAAACAATAAATAAATAGCTACAAAATTATTGATTTTCTGTAGCTCTGATAACTTTTTGAAACCAATTTGATAGAAACTTCTGATGATACAATTGAAGGAATGATTGACTCCCTCCACTGCAAAGTACCTGAAGACAACATAAAAAGGAAACCAAAGGTTAGCAAGCAAATAATTCAAAGGTATGCACTTCTTTAATTTAATAATAGGGATCAAAACATTACATATATGAATCATAAGACATAGTACTACCAAAAATCAAAATCATTATTGCAAAGAGTTGATTGTGTCATGTCAAATCGTGTATAATTTGCCATTCACTCCCAGTCATCATAACTCATATTCCGATCCATTGAACCGATCACCCAAATCATAAACATGAATGATCTTAACGGATAGATTCTGCCTCTCTCCCTTATACCCTAATTACCTATGCTCTCATTATTCGATCACTCATGCTCTCGACCTTTCCTCTCTAAAAACCCTACCAAGTCATCCTACCACGTAAACAAAAACAGTTTTTGAAACGAAGCTTCTTGGCCATGGGAGTGATAGTCAGAATAGAGGCAACAGGAAAGAAATTTCCGGAGGGATATCCACAAACAAAATAATTGTTGCAGAAGGCGCAGTGGCTAGAATTTATAGAGAAATTCGATGGCTTCCATAAGGAAGTGACCAAATCCTTTGCCAGGGCTTTTGATGGAGTCTAAGTGGAGATAGGAGACATGAAATTCAGAGTGACAAAGTCATTTATAGTTGAAGCCATTGGACTACTGTGCATTGGAGAAAAATGGTTCAAAATAGAGGTATTGAAAGAGAAGACTGGAAGGCCTTCCTCAAGAAACCAAGCATGGACACCACCATTTTCAAGAAGGAAATTCCACGCATGACATTAAAAAGTAGGTGGAGGAATTTGCTTCTAATAATCCAAAAATTTGTTACCTGCGAAGGAAGGTTTGGATGTATGTTTTTCTATCATATTTGGCTACTAATGATTTTTCTTGAAGAAAATGAGACAAATCTACAATATTTCTTGCTAAATAGTCTTAGAAAGATGTCAAGTAATGTTAAAAGGAGAATTTAGTTCATTAATAATACAATGTATCACCATGGTATAGTCAAAATACTTGTTGAATCTAATCTCTAAAACATAGGTGATAATTGGGAAAGATTTTTAGTAAGGAATCACTTTCAAGAAGAAACTCATGGGAAGCCAAATAGCAGCAGACATAAAGGGGGAAGGAAAATAAAAATTGATAGGACACGGGAACAAGAACCACAACAGTCGCAAGAACGGTCAGAGGATGGCATCCCTCTTATAGAAGTTTAAGAGAAAATAAACAAAGGAAATGTTAGAAGAAAGAAAACTAGTAAAGAGACAGAGATTTCAACTCAAACAGAGAAGCCTAAAATAGAAAGGAAGAAAACTCAAAGGACCCCTGTCATAGGTCTAAGAACAATTACCAAACTCAACTCAGCAAAAGAATTACCTGCAAAGAGCATAGAGCATGTCAATGAAGAAACATAAGAGGACGCATAGGCAGAGGAAGATTCAAGAATTTCTCCAAGAACATCACCAAGGGTTTTATCACTAATTTTCACCTCGCCTCCTCAGAGCCCAAGATGAAGAGTGCCATAAATTGATCATGTGAAGCAAGAGATTTATGATTATATTGAATCCATGGAGAAAAGGGATGCAACCATAACATCAATTCCAATTCAAGAGGAAGAAGAAGTCCAATTTAATGAACCACAATAACCTATAGTAATCAATGTATTAAAACATGAAATCTTCGAACTGTAGACATTAAACAGGTACATCAAAAATGAAAATCAAGCCTTGAAAGTACAGAATGAAATCCCAATAGCTAAGAGTGACAACCTTCTTTTACATATAAGTCTGTGGTTTAATAAGAACAAGAAACTGAAGAAGAAAAACAGGGATTTACAAAGACAAGTTATCAACTTGAAATAAAATATCCTCATGAGGAAACCAAGGATGGCAATGACTAGAAATAAAGTGAAAAGGATGAAGTTATATGTACTCGAAGAAGTGTCCAAGCAAATGCAATAGTTCAATAAAGATATCAATTTTTTATTTTGTATGAGGACATATAAAATCTTTAGTTTGGGGGAATGTAGAGTTCCATAATTGTTTTGTTTTAACACCCTTTTTCCTCCATTTTCCTTTTTTCATCTCAACTCAATCAAAGCAGTAAATGATAGATTTTGATAAGGTAAAATCTCTCATATGTCTTATTTTTCATATTCGTTAATGTGCCTTATTGTTATGTTAAATATTGCATTGGCTATAGAATTAACATGATTTTGTAGCTATTTTACAAATCTGCAACTATCTCCATGGTTTGCGGGGTTCTGGTGCACCAACGAAGAAAAGAAGCACATGGGTGGTTGAGGATCGATCCCCTCATGGATCTCCTCCTATTCACTTGAGTCAATTCACTAAAGAAACCACACAGTGGCACGGTCAAAGGCACGGGTCAAACACATAGCAGCAGAAGTCTGAATGCATCACGTTTCTTTGATTTTCTTTCCAAATAGAAAATTGTCGAGATAATGCTTTTACTGTTAAGTTTTGAATCTAAATAAGGATTGATTAAAATACCTGTAGGCGTAGAATTCTCAAACTATTGAGCACACATTGTATATATAAACATGTATCCACAGTAAAGGATAGAGAGGAAGTAATAGTTAAATTTCTAAAGAATTGTGAAACAAACCTTTGTTCTCGTATGGAATTAAAGTTACCTTTCTGTTATTCGATGCGTATGTGAGCATGATTTACACCTACTGTATGCGGAGGGCCCCTGCAGATAGTCGAGGTTTAGTTATTTCATTTTATTACTTCTATTATCATATTGTCATTTCATTTTAGTTTAGTTTCCTTGTTTCGTTGTTTCATCATTTTGTTATAACTCAGTTATTTCATTTATCATTTCGTTATTTCATTTGCGCCTACATTTCTTCACAATCATTTAATGGTCTATTTCTTCAACATTTTTTGCTTAATTACAATTAGTATTTTTATGATTTTAGAATTAGAGATTGTATATATTCTGCAGTCAAGTTTAGAAGATTACTTTCATGCCTTTTAGAATCAGAGTTTATATATACTTTGTATACAACGTTTGAAGGATCGATTTCTTGCTCTTAGAATCACTTGAATTTCAATACTCTGTTTTATAGAAGCAAGGTGTTTAGGATAGATTCATAATGGTAGAATTATTAACATAAGATGATTTAGAATGATACTTAATATAGGTATGATCTGGTAGATCAGTTTAACAATAGATTAACCTCCACTTATTAATTTGTAGAAATCTAACTCTAATCTAATAGGAACTTAGATAACAACAAAAATCCCAAAACAAATATATCCATCATCTTACAAACTAAAGGAAAGGCTTCTAGCATATATAGTGCACCTGCACTTCATAAGTTTACCAACTCCAGTCGATAATTTATGCTTGCAATTTAAGAACATCAAATTGACAAAACAGATTGCATCTGGCAAGGTAAATGATCAGTCTCGTCTGTATACATTTTCTGATTTTGTTCCTGAATCAGATTCTATTTTGCTACTTACGCATGCAAATGAATAAAGTTGGATTTGGCATAAGAGATTTGGGCACTTGAGTTTCAGATATATGTAGCAACTTAGTAAGCAAGGGATGGTTAAAGGACTTTCAACCATTGAATTTTCAAATGGTGTTCGTAATGGTTGTGCTCTTGAAAAGAATCCAAAAGACAAGCGCAAGAAGGGAATACATGGACAACCTCTTCACCTTTGGAGCTAGTACATAGTGATCTCATGGGTCCATTTCCAATACCTTCAATGACCAAATCAAGATATGTTTCATAATTTATAGATGATTACACGAGGTTCACTTGGGTTTATTTCCTGAAACTCAAGTCTGAAGTTTTTCAGCATCAAAACATTTTCAAAGCGCATGCAAAAAATAATTTTGGAAAAGGCATCAAGATCCTCCACATAGATAATGGGAAGGAATATGTCAACAAATATATCCAAAAAATATGTAATGAAGTAGGCATATAGTTGCAGCATACAATTCCTTAAACTCCGTAGCAAAACATGGAGGTTGAGTGATCCGAATTGCATCATAAACAATCTCTAAGTTTTCATAAACTCGTTCAAATTATGCCAAACAGATTCAAGTCCTAGAAAGATCAAGCTATCAGAAGGAATCCTCATGATAGTTGCAATTGTGATCAGTGCAAAGCAACTAGGACCCTCGGTTGAGCGCACAGACCGTTGGCCCACGGTAACGCGTGTTGGCGCAAATTGGCAAAACCAGAGGCTAATTCAAGAAATGAGGGTGGTTTCTGATACGCGATTAGCGCTAAAGTGCTAATCGCTTATCGCAGAGCATCCCAATCAGTGAAGGAAAGCCCCGAAGTACCCAGACCTGAAATGGCTATGAAATGCGAAAAAGTAATAAATTCGATTCCATAGATTCCACAAAACTGGCAGGATATCGAAAGTCCTCGAGGCGGTAAGCAGTTTTGATCGAGTCCCGTCCGATGCCACACATTGAGTGACATGCGTCTGGCGAAAGAGAGAAAACCGCTCACATCTGACGGTTAAATGTCATGCTACTTACCCACCCGATATGAATGACGACCGTAGGATTTGGGGGGCCCAAATCAACGGCGGAGGCACATCCCGATAAATGATTGGATTTGACAAGGTTGTAAAGCAATATTACATGGGATTTGAAGTCCGACATGGATGATGAGTTGGCAGAAGATTTGTGTTTCGTGGGAATCTTGGAGCAAATGTGTCCAAGGAACCTGACACACTCACCCGTTGCAGAATAGGTAGCCACCTACCTGTGAAGCATTACACAGTGATGATGACGTAGAATAGGGGAGCTCAAACAAATAGAGGAAGGAAAACCAAAACGCCGGGAAGCAGAAATGAACCGACATAAAGCATACTGGCTTTAAAGCCATGAACTCACAGAAGCAGAGGACAGACACACACACACACACAGAGGAGTTAGTTAGATGCAGAAAGCTAAGAGCAAAGAACAGAGAGAAGAAGTCGAGATGACCTGAGGGCATCATCGAGCCAGACAGAGCCAGAGAGAGTTAGAGAGTCTGTGCACTCCAGAGAAATCTTGAGAGGTTCAAGCGAGCTCCTCGGCATAGGCCTGTCATGTATGAGTTTCAAATTAGGCTCATACTACTATGACCAGTAAAGTTCAAGTACCAGTAAGGACAATCTGTGTACTCAAATCCTATTGATTCATATATGTTGAGTGAGACTCAAATTGATCTCACTGTTGTAAAGAAAATCTACTTTGAGAACATAATAGATAGGCCACCACTGAAAGCTGGACCAAGAGACGTAGCCCAGGAGTATTGGGTGAACTCCTTATTAAACTTGTTGTATTACATGTTTTCCTGTTATGTTTTATCTAACTACCTCAATGTCTATGTATCTTGCAATCTTATCAATCCATTACATAAAGTAACATAGGTGCACCCATGCACATGAGTCTGTAATACCTTTAATTCTTTGTCTTGGATAAATTCCAAATCAAGTGGTATCAGAGCTCTAAGTTACTAAGGTTAGAAAAGCTTGTGCTGGATTTTGTTGTTGAATGCTAACTAGATCAAAGCTTAAATTAGGAGAAGGAGAATTGGTTGAAACTAACCCTGAAATTGGAAGAGTCTATCCTGAGAGGAAAATGTCAGAAGAAAGTCCCTTGGAATCAGACCCTCAGTTCATGGATTGTTTCATGACCATGAGAGCCATGGTAGAGGAAATGTATAGAGAATTTAAGAAAGGTAGAGAGGAAGATGCATCAAACTCCAAAAGAGATAAAGGAGTAGAAGAATCTCTCCTCCATGACCACTCTAAAGGAAAAGGGAAAGAAAAAAAACTTCCCACACCTCCTAGTATCCCTGAAAACAAAAAGAAGACATCTTTGATTAAATTAGATGTTAAATTTGATTTACCAATCTACGATGGAGAGTTGAATGCAGAGAAGCTAGATAATTAGATTAGACAAATTGATGTTTATTGTAGAGTGCAGAGCATTGATTCAGACAAAAGTAAGATTCAGCTGGCCAGCCTACGCCTTGGAGGCACTGACTTGGTATGGTGGGAAGTCAGGACACAAGCTGACATGAAGAAGCATGGTAAGATCCTTTCTATCTAGAGTGAATTTGTTTCTGCAATTAAAAAGCAATTCTATCCACTAGCCTATATGCAACAAGCCATGATGAGCTGGAAAACTCTTCGACAATTGAAAGGGAAAAGTGTACAAAGTTACACTCAAGAATTTAGGAAAAGAGCTTTGATTCTAGGAATTTCTTTAGATTCACCTGAAACTTTGTTGAAGTATATAGGTGGTCTACACAGCTACTTAAGACACACAGTTCTCATGTTTAATCCCACCAGCATAGATGAGGTATTTGTTCAAGCTACACATCTAGAGGCTAGAGGAAAGAATGTGAACCCAGAAGTTGGGGGATCATCAAAACCCACTGCAAGCAAGAATAAGGAGAAAAGAAAACAGAAATGGAAAGAGAGGAAGACCAATACTATACAAAATACCAAGTCTTCATGCACTCACTGTAAGAAGGATGGGCATGATGATGAACATTGCTGGATCCTACATCTGGAGCTGAGACCCAAGAAGTTCGAGGGAAAGAAGAAGAAGACTGTTGCAGCTATTCAAAAGGATTTGGGGTCAAACTCAGGAGATGAAACAACAATCGCAGCCACAGGTATAAAAGGTAAAAATTCTGAAGAATCTACTAGTAATTCTGCACAATCTACTGATAATGAAGAAAATGAGACGAAAAGACATGAGCTTTTTCATATTTGAGTTATTTCCAAGCATCAAAAGATTGATACTTTGTTTGATAGTGGCTCACAAGTAAATTTAATTTCTGAAGCAATTGTAAAGAAGTTTGGATTACTAACCGCACCTCAAAAAGCCATATCCATTAGGTTGGTTATGTGATAAAGCAAAGCTACAAGTGACTAGACAATGTAAACTTAGGTTTTCTTTTTGGTCAGCATTTGTAGATGAGGTTGAGTTACATATTATTCCCTTGGATATATGTGGAATTGTTTTAGGAAGTCCTTAATTGTATGATAGAAAGGCTATTTTCTATAGAGCTGAGAACAAGTATCAACTCGTTAAAGATGGAATCGAATATATTGTAAGAGCTCATAAACCCAAGAATAATTATACTCTCATAAACTCAGGGCAGATGAAAAGAATTGTAAATTCATGAAAACAATATTTACTGAAGGTTGTAAAGGAAAAGAAACCTAAGAAAACCAATGTATTTTAGGGTTGTGATGCTAAACAACAAGCTGATTTATAAAAATTTGTTTCAGAATATGATATACTATTTCAAGAACCTAAAGTTCTGCCACCCAAAAAGGAGATAGTACATGATATTAATTTGCAACAAGATGCTCCATTGCCTAACATCAGAATGTACAGGTTGTCCGCTTTAGAGAATACAGAAATAAAGAAGAAGGTACAGGAGCTTCTCGAGAAGGGGTTCATCAGACCTAGCACATCACCATGTGGGTCTCCAATTGTCTTGGTGAGAAAGAAAGATGGCTCATGGAGAATGTGCATTGATTACTGAGCACTGAATAAGATAACGATCAAAAATCGTTACCCCCTTCCTCGCATAGATGATCTATTGGATCAATTAAAGGAAGTTGTTTATTTTTCCAAGTTGGACTTACATAGTGGCTATCATCAGGTCAGAGTTGCAGAGCAAGATGCATGGAAGACTGCTTTCAAAACAAAGCAAGGATTTTATGAGTGGTTGGTTATGCCTTTTGTCTTAACTAATGCTCCTGCTACTTTCATGAGAGTAATGAAAGATGTACTCAGACCTTTTAGTAATGATTTTGTCATTGTATATTTGGATGACATTCTTATATTCAATAGAACATGGGAAGAACATTTAAAGCATGTTACGCAGACTCTAGATGTTTTGAAAAAAGAAAATCTTTATGTTAATCTCTCAAAATGTAAATTTGGCAAAACATCTTTGAATTATTTGGGTCATATTGTAGGGGGTGGTGAATTGAAGTTAGATCCCTCTAAGGTTGCAGTCATTGTAAACCGGCCTAAACCCAAATCTGCTACCGAAGTTAGAAGCTTCTTAGGAGCAGCACAGTATTGGAGAAAGTTTATTTCTAACTTTTCCTTAATTTCAACTCCCTTACATGCTTTAACAGGATTGAACAAGGTGTTTCAGTGGGGAGGCAAATAGCAGAAAGCCTTCGACACCTTGAAAGAAAAGATTAGTACAACACCAGTACTAGCACTGCCCGATCTTCAAATACCATTTGAGATTGAAACGGATGCCAGTGACTATGCCATGGGAGCAGTGTTGATGCAGCATAGTAAACCCATATGTTATCATTCTGAGACATTTAATTCTGCGGTAGTTAACTATCCCACATATGATAAATAATTGTATGCATTAGTATAGAGTGTGAAAAAGTGGAAACATTATTTAATGGGCAAAGAGAGATTTATACATACTGACCATCAACCACTTCAATATTTTCACTCACAAACTAAGTTGCAGCAATCAAGACACTATAGGTGGATGGGTTTTCTACAACAGTTTCATCTTATCATCAGATATAAAAAGGGCATACACAATAAAGTTGCAGATATGTTGTCTAGACCAATCATAAATGCATCCACTATACTTAAGCATAATTCAGTATTGCATGAAAGCTACATTGAACAATATGCTCAAGATATAGATTTTAAAGATGTATATGCAACTTTAAGTCATGGCAAACAAGTAGAAGAATTGGATTATCATGTTAAGGACCAACTCTTGTATCATTTGGGAAAGTTATGCATTCCTCAAATAGAAAGAGTAAAGATAATTCAAGAAGCACACACTTCTCTAATATTAGGTCACTTTGGTGTAAGTAAAATAGTTTCACAGCTGCAAAGATTTTGTTATTGGCCAAAAATGAATGAGACAGTTTCTAGATATGTAAGAGGGTGTACCATGTGTGCTAAAATCAAGCCTAGCAACAGAAAACTAGGCTTGCACTCCACTACCAGTTCCTTCTCATCCATGGGAAAGTGTTTCCATGGACTTTGTTGGAGGATTGCCTAAACCTAGAAAAGGTCATGACTATTTATTTGTTGTTGTGGATAGGTTCAACAAAATGTGTATTTTGATACCTTGTAACAAATAGATTATAGTTGAACAAACTGCAAAGTTGTTCTTTCAGCATGTATGGGTTCATTTTGGATTACCCACTTCCATTATATCCGATCGAGATACCCGATTTGTTGGGAAATTTTGGTCAATTTTGTGGGAATTGATGGAAAGCAAGCTGAAGAAGAGCATAGCTTTTCATCCACAAACAGATGGCCAAACAGAAGTAGTCAATAGGACAATGATCCAGTTGCTCAGAGGCTATTGCAGTAAGCATCCCACGCTTTGGGATGAACATTTATGTTATGTGCAGCATGCTTACAAATGAGCTAAACATTCTTCTACACAGAGATATCCTTTTGAGACCTGTTTTGGTTTCACACCAAGATCTCCCTTGGATTTTGTCTTTGGTAAAGACATAGTGGTTGATGGACACAGTGATGTGGACAAGGCAACCAAGTTCATTGAACAAATCCAAGAGATTCACCAGGCAGTACAGGAACAGCTGGAAAAGAGCCAAGCCAAGTACAAGGCAAGGCATGACAAGCATTGGATGGAGCATAGTTTCCAAGTTGGTGATCAAGTCTGGCTGTATATCAGCAAAGATTGAATGCAAGGTGAAGGTAAGAAGTTGAAGCCAATAAGGTATGGACCTTTCAAGATACTTGAGAAAATTGGTGAGAATGCTTTTTGCCTTGATTTACCAACTTACATGCACATCTACTCAGTTGTTAATGCAGACAACTTGAGATTATTTGAACCTTCATTAATTGAAGATCCCGAAGAGCAGAGTCAATTGCCTTCTATTGATGATCTATTGCCTAAATATCTTAATGAATTGCAGGAAGATACAGTTCTAGACAAGAAGGTGAGAACTACGTGCAAAGGGGATGTTGAGTACCTTAGGATTGGACTCAAAGGTTCAAAACCAAGCAGTGCGAAATGGATAGAAATTGGGCAAGCAAGGGATCAGTACCCTCACTTGATTGATGCTTAAAAATAAACTTTTGGTGGTCCAAAATATTTTTTAGTAGGAAGGCCGTGATCCGAATTGGATCCTAAACACCCTCTAAGTTTTCATAAAATCATTCAAATTATGCCAAACAGATTCAAGTCTTAGAAAGATCAAGCTATCAGAAGGAATCCTCGTGACAGTTGCAATTATGATCAGCACGGAGCAACGAGGACCCTCAGTTGAGCACATAGATCGTTGGCCCATGGTAATGTGCACTGGCACAAATTGGAAAAATCAAAGGCTAATTCAAGAAACAGGGGTGGTTTCATCACGTATCGCAGGGCATCCCCCTCAATGAAGGAAAGCCCCAAAGTACCCGGACCCGAAATGGCTATGAAATGTGAAAAAGTAATAAATTCGGTTCTGTGGATTCCACAAAACCGGTAGGATATCGGAAGGCCTCGAGGCAGTAAGCAGTTTTGATTGAGTCCGGCTCGATGCCACACAATGAGTGACACACGTTCGGTGGAAGAGAGAGAAAACCTCTCACATCGGACGGGTAAACGTCATGCTACCTACCCGCCCAATATGAACAATGACCATAGGATCTGGGGGCCCAGAGCAACGATGAAGGCGCGTCTCGATAAATTACTGGATTTGACGAGGTTGTAAAGCAAGATTACATGGGATTTGAAGTCCGACGTGGACAATGAGTTGGCAGAAGATTCATGTTTCGCGGGCATCTTGGAGCAAACGGAAATAACGACCGTTCAAATGTGTCCAAGGAACCTAACACACTCACCCATTGTAGAATAGGTGGCCACCTCCCTTTGAAGTGTTACATAGTGATGATGACGCAGAACAGCGGAGTTCAAATGGATAGAGGAAGGAAAACCATAACGCCGAGAAGCGGAAACGAACCGACAGAAAGCAGACTGGCTTTAAAGCCATGAACTGACAGAAGCAAAGGACAGACATACAGACACACATAGATAGGAGTTAGTTAGACGTAGAAAGCTAAGAGCAGAGGACCGAGAGAAGAAGCCGAGCTGACCTTAGGGTAGCATCGAGCCAAACAGAGGCAGAGAGAGTCAGAGACTTTGTGCACTCCAGAGAAATCTTGAGAGGTTCAAGAGAGCTCCTCAGCATAGGCCTATCATGTATGAGTTTCAGATTGGGCTCATACTACTGTGACCAGTAAAGTTCAAGTACCAGTAAGGAGAGTCTGTGTACTCAAATCCTACTGATTCATATCTGTTGAGTGAGACTCAAATTGATCTCATTGTTGTAAAGAAAATCTGCTTTGAAAACATAATAGAGAGGCCACCATTGAAACTTGGACCAGGAGACATAGCCCAGGAGTATTGGGTGAACTCTTTATTAAACTTGTTGTATTACATATTTTCCTGTTATGTTTTCTCTAACTACCTCAGTGTCTATGTATTTTTCAATCTTATCGATCCATTGCATAAAGTAACATAGACGGATCCATGCACATGAGTCTGTAATACCTTTAATTCTTTGTCTTGGATAAATTTTAGATCATTGAGTGGAAGAATAGATCTTTGAAAGAGATGGTCAATTGCATGTTGCATGCAATATCTCTTCCATCAAAATGGTGGGTTGAACCTATCAATTGTTCCTCATAAATCTATAATAGATCTCCTCATAAATCTATTAATCGAAAACAAATTTTGAGGTTTGTACTAGCATGCAACCTGAAGTCAGTCATTTATGAATTTTCGGATCTCAAGTATGGGCCCGCTTTCCTACAAAGAAGAAATATGATTTGGAGCCTTAGAGAAAGGAGTGCATGTTTGTTGGATATTCTGATGAATTCAAATCGTACAAATTGCATGATATAAACATTGAAGAGATCTTTATCGAAAGGATTGTATATTTTGAAGAAGATGATTTTCATGCACCACCAGATGAACATGTTACAAAATTTCCCTCGCCACTAATTGATGAGTATTCATATGATACTTCAAATCAAAATTTCGATCTAGATGAGCCTTTTCTTGTGACACCTATTGGACCACTAGTTGTTGAACATCGAGATAATATTTCCTCATGCAGTTCAGAGGATTTTTGACCACCTTCAATACAAAAATGGTGTTGATCTGGATTTAAACAAGAACACAAAAAATTATAGAGATAACCATAAACACAAAGATGTAGCGGAAATAATACTTCACTTCATTAATGTAAAATACTGAAATATGCTTACAAACAGAAATGGAAATAAACCAGCTAGGGTGATGGTAGCTTATATTTGAGAAGAGATTAGGTGGCTACATGCCTCTAAACTGCCTTACAATGAGGCTCAAGGGCCTTTTTATTATTGAACAATAAGAGAAAACCCTAAACAACCAAAACCCTAACCGAAGGAGATGTAACACCAAGAGTTTATGGGCCCCGTTGGGGTGAGTTGGACAACCAAATTCCCGAGGTCATGACTTGGTCATATTATCTCTATTTGACGCACATGATAACCCATTAGAAAGATCTCTCTGAGGACTATGATAGATAAGACGATTTTAGATAAACAATCGTTGGCGGTAGATTTCCAAAAAAACGTCGTTTAGGTCCTCAAAACGGGTCTGGAAATTTAGGACCCGAAGAACTGCTAAAAATAGTAAACTGTGATACAATTAAGGAAACTGAAAAATTGAAAGAAGCAATGGTGGGGGTCCAAATGGAATTGGTGGGTGGCCACCAATATCCACCTGGATTATTCCTCCCCCCTTAGGAAGCAATGGTCCCTATTGCGTTGATTTCCTCCAATAGATGAGGAATCTTCTGCTAAACTTCATCCCTGGTGAGCCACTTGTCCTGGTGAAGGAGTTGGCCTGCTTTGACAACTCAATACAATTGGATATTCTACTGGCGAGTGTGCTTGATCTGTGTGTCCATGATCCGATCAGTTGCAGCTTGTTCCATGCAATCTAGATTCAACTCTGTGAGTGTGAGCTGTTCTACAATGTCGGATGTGTCTAGTAATGGTGGAAAGTATGGCCGAAGGCGCTCCACATTGAACACTGGGTGCAGGCCAAGGAATGGGGGTATGCTGAGCTCAAATGCATTGTCTCCCATAGCCTTGGTAATGGTGTAAGGACCATATCGGAGTGGTCTAAGTTTCCGATAGGCTCTGGTAAGGCATTCCTTTTGCAAATGCAACCAGACTTTGTTGCCCACCTGAAACTTGTGTGGCACCCGATGTTGATCATGTCACTGCTTGTACTTGACATTTGATTTCTCCAAAATGTCATGGACTTGCTGGCGAATATGTTGGATGTGCTCAATGAATCTATTTTCCTTATCTGTTTATGATTGGACATGATCTGAATCTGTGTGAGTAGCTGCAAATGGCATGACCACATCAATGGGACATAGTGGCTACAATCCCAAGCCCACCTAAAAAGGGTTGTAGCCAATTGAGCTATGGAGAGCTCAGTTGTAGCTGTGTTGAACATAGGGGAGGCTCTTGTCCCATGTGTGTGGATGCTTTGAGTTGTACATGCGCAGAATGTGTACGATCAACCTATTGACAACCTCTGTCTGGCCATCAGTTTGAGGATGGAAGGCTGTGGACTTAGAGAGTTTGGTGTCCAGCATCGACCAGAGACTAGAACAAAATGTACTGAGGAACCTGCTGTTCCTATCTGAGATGATAGATTGTGGGATCCCAAAGTGTACCCACACTCGTTCAAAGAAGAGTTTAGCAGTGGCTTCTGCTGTGATATCCTTCTTGCAGGCCGCCATAATGGCCATCTTCGAGAACCTGTCGGTGACCACAAAAACACAGTTGTTTCCATGCTTAGTGGAAGGAAGGCTTGACATGTAAACCATGGAGATGGATTCCCAAGGTCGAATAGGGGTAGGCAACGGGGTATAAAGGCCTTTCTTCTTGATGGTCGGTATGGCAATGGCACAGGCAATGCATGATCTTATGTACTTCCCGACATCCTGTCGAAGATTCAGCCAATAGAAATACCTCTGCAATACTACCACCATTTTCTCAACCCTGAAATGCCTAGTAGCCCGGTTGTAGTGTGCTTCCCAAATCAACTTGGCACGTTCGCTTGAAGGAACACAAAGGTGACCCAGGTGGCATAACAGGACATCCTGGAGGTGAAAATCTGGAACATGCTAACCCTCCAAGAGTGTTTGGTATGTGTTGATGAAGTATGGGTCGCTTTTGTAGAGAAGTGGATAATCAGAATTCTTGTGCCCACAAGAGTTGAGCACAGTGGTTAACACCATGATCGGTGGTCCACTGATGCAATCTACAGCATTATTGGTGCTGCCCTTCTTATACTTGATATTCAAATGGAACTGTTGCAAGTATGTGGACCACTTCTAATGACAATCATTCTGCAATTTCCCTTGGGTTTGTATGAACCGCAGGGATCGGTGGTCTGTGTGGATGACTATTTCCTTCCCCAAAATGTAATGCTTCCATTGTCAGCAAGCCTGCACAATGGAATACATCTCTTTGTCATAAGTGGGATACTTTTGTACTGTGTCTGAAAGTGTCTCACGGTGATATGCCACTGGATGCCCGTGTTGAGTAAGGACTCCCCAATAGCATAGTCAGAGGCATCTGTCTTGACCTCAAATGGTTGTTGCAAGTCTGGTAATGCAAGCACTGGTGCCGAGCAGAGGTGATATTTCAATTCTGTGAATTCCTTCTATTGAGATTTATACCAAAAGAATTTTGCTTTCGCTCCTCCCTTGGTGACTTGACTCAAGAGCCAAGTGATACGAGAAAATCCCAACACGAACCTGCGGTAGAAGTTGGCAAGACCTAGAAAGCTGCGGAGCTCTGTCATAGTGGTTGGAGATGGGCAATCCTGAATGACTTTGGACTTGGCTGGATCCACATGCACCCCCTGTTCATCAATAACATATCCCAAGTACTGAACCTGGGTCATGCCAAAAGTGCATTTCTCCAAATTGGCACATAACTTGTGTTGTCGTAGTGTTTGGAGAACCTGTCCGAAGATTAGGATGTCATCCAAGTATACGACTACAAATGAGTTGGTGAATGGCCACAAGATGTCATCCATTAGCCTCATGAAGGTTGTAGGAGAATTCGTCAATCCGAAAGGCATAACCAACCATTCGAAAAGACCCTCCTTGTCTTTGAAGGCAGTCTTCCACACATTGGAGGGTTCGATTGGTTCCTGGTGATACCCTGACTTCAAATCGATCTTGCTGAAATATTTTTCCTGCTTTAGTTGGTCGAGGAGGTCATCAATCTATGGGATAAGGTACCTATTACGGACAGTGATCTTGTTCAGTGCCCGATAGTCAATACAGAGTTTCCAAGTCCCATCCTTATTCTATACCAACACGATCGGGCTCCCACAGTGTGATGAACTCGAACAGATGTGACCTTTCTGTAGCAGCTCCTGAATCTGTCTCTTGATTTCATCGTTCTCTAGAACGAAGCACCGATAGATTGGGCCATTGGGCAGCAGCGCACCTAGGGTTAGATCAATGGAGTGGTTGACCTAACAGTGTAGAGGAACCCCTGCGGGGGAGGTGAATATGTCCTCGTACTCCTCCACGACCTTTTCCATCTGTAGTTGTCGTGCGAAGGGTCCCTTTCTTGAGGTCATGGCTACCATCTTCTTCTTTCCTTGAGGGCATATCATCAGGAAAACAAATTTCCCAATTTTGGAAATGAGCTTACTGCATTGTTTTGCAGTAACCAAAGAGATGGCAATAGGCGGTGCTACCTCTGGTATCCTATAAAACTTATTTCCAAAAGTAACAATAACCGAATAGGGCCTTGATTCATACACAGCATGTTGCTTCCAAAAGTATGGTTGGCCTAATAACGCATCACAAACTTCAAGGGGAGCAATGTCAGACAATACCTCATTTGTGAAGGGCTTGATGTTGTATGGAAGGTGACATTGTTGGCTCACGTGAAGATCCCGTCCTTGGTGAAGCCACACAATGGTGTACGATTATGGATGTGATGTGGTCAGTAAGCCCAGTCACTTCACGACCTCTGCCAAAATGAGGTTCTTTTGGCTCCCGCTGTCAATAATGAACTGTAGTGGGGATCCCTTTACCCACATCTGGGAGTGGAAGAGATGCTCCTCCTCCTCTGGATCTTCAAGTTCCTCCTTCTGGATCTTCGTGGTGGCAATGGTGGCATTGGGCTCCACATCGATAATCTTCTTCCCTTTGTCATTCCCCTTGTCGGGTTCTAACTCAAAGTCAGAACATGCATCTGATTCTGAAACCTTTAGCTCGGCCACCAGTGACTGCTTGGCCTAACACTCACTTGTGTTGTGAGTGGAGCTCTTATGGAACTCACACCACTTTCCCGTGTCCTTTTTCGGCTTCACAACATTGTTCTTTGCTTACATCTTTGTTGGGTTGTATTGGGCCACCTCGCCTTGGATTTGTCCTTTGTTCTACATTTTGGGGGCACCTTTCCCTTGCTTTGGATTCAAAGATCCAAACTCTCACTTCTTTTGTTTAAACTTTTTCTCAACCTTGACGGCATATCGATATGTTGTTATGAGCGAGGAGATGTTCAGGAATTCTATTTCTTCTTGGATGTACTTGTGCAGGAAGTCGTGGTATTTGAGTATAAAATGCTACTCTGAATCCTTAATACCCAACTTTGTGCGAAGGGTA
The DNA here is from genome assembly GCA_031772625.1 of Pinus tabuliformis. Classification (NCBI taxonomy): domain Eukaryota; kingdom Viridiplantae; phylum Streptophyta; class Pinopsida; order Pinales; family Pinaceae; genus Pinus; species Pinus tabuliformis. Next base: position 209,164,814 of record CM062814.1, on the reverse strand, counting down.
TGGGAAATATTGGTAAACTCTGGCATGTCTTGGTCCCTTCCCTGCAGCAGCGTGGTCCACTTTATGTATTGGTCCTCATAGCTTCCAACAGGGTAGTACTGCTCCTTGATGGCATCTTGGAATGAATTCCAAGTGGGTGTGGCTAAAAATAATGAGCCTGTACTTTCATCCTTCTGCTCCCAGTAGGTTTCCCACCAGTCCTTAACGTGGGGGCTGCTTTGAGAAGAGCGAAAATAATCTTTTCCCAACTGGAAAAATCATGAACAGAAAAATAACCCTCTAGCAGATTTAACCATATGTCGACTACATATGCGTCTATCTGACCCTTGAATATGCGGATTTCAGAATTAACTTGTACCTTGAACGATGTGGCGTTTCCAAAGTAGTTGTTGGAAGCTGATGCGTCGCCCCTGGGTAGCCGCTGAAGGATATGGGCAAAGTTGTGCATCATCATGTTCCTTTGTCGCTCAAGGGCTTCTTTGAGCAAGATTTTGATAGGATCTCCTGCCCCCTCATCTTTCTTTTCATTTGCCATGGGAGGTCGTTGGGATTTGCGAGGTTGGTCAGTTCAAGCCCTAACTCCTTATATCTCGACCTCGTTGGGGACATGCAAAGAAAAACAGAGAAAAAAAAAGCAGACCTCTCTGATACCACTGATCCAGATTTAAACAGGAATGCAACAATTATTAGAGATAACCATAAACACAGAGATGCAGTGGAAATAATACTTCACTTCATTTATGTAAAATACTGAAATATGCTTACAAACAGTAATGGAAATAAACCAGCTAGGGTGATGGTAGCTTATCTCTTAGAGGAGATGTGGCGGCTACATGCCTCTGAACTACCTTACAATGAGGCTCAAGGGCCTTTTTATTATTGAACAATAAGAGAAAACCCTAAACAACCAAAACCCTAACCTGAGGAGATGTAACACCAAGAGTTTATGGGCCCCATTGGGCTGAGTTGGACAACCAACTTCCTGGGGTCGTGACTTGGTCATATTATCTCTGTTTGACGCACATGATAATCTGTTGGAAAGATCTTTCCGAGGACTACAATGGAAAAGACAATTTTACACAAAAAATCGATGGTGGTAGATTTCCAAAAAACATCGTTTAGGGCCTCAAAATGGCTCTGGAAGTTTCGGACCTGAAAAACTGCTAAAAATAGTAAATTGTGCTACAATTAAGGAAACTGAAAAACTGAAAGAAGCAATGGTGGGGGTCCAAGTGGAATTGGTAGGTGGCCACCAACATCCACCTGGATCAGGTGAAAAATGAATGATCTCTTAGATGATATTGCCACTATACCTCAGTTTGAGGAAGCTCCACACGCACCCTTAGTTATGGAGTCATGCATGCTTATATGATGCATGCATTTGATCGACATACTAAGTATGTAAAAGAAACTAGGCATCCTCAATGGGAAGCAACTATGGATGAGGAATACAAATCTCTCGTTGAGAACCATACATGGGACCTAGTTCCACTACCTTCCAATAATAAACTTGTCAGTTGCAAGTGGATTTATCAAACCAAGAAATAAATAGATTGCCAAGTTAGTCGATATAAGGCATGGTTGTTGGAAAAAGGTTTTTAGTAGGTATGTGGTGTTGACTATGATGAAACTTTTGCTCCAGTGGAAAGAATGGATTCCATTCGGCTAACTCTCTCCATTGCAGTAGCAAGAGGATGGGAGGTGCATAATAATTCCTTTCTTCATGGTGATCTTGAGGAGGAAATCTACATGGATCAACCACAAGGATAAGTGTAGAATTTATCTCTAGTATGCAAATTAAAGAAGTTTCTCTATGGCCTCGAGTAGGAAGCTAGAGCATGGCGTGCAAAGATGGATTCCTATTTGTTATATCAAAATTTTGTGCACTGAAAATCTAATTCCAATGTTTATTTTTTGAAGAAACTTGACTCCTTGTTGATCATAGTACTCTATGTAGATGATATTTTGATAATAGGTAGTTCAACTTCTACCATTGCCAAGATTAAAAATGCACTGCATAAGCGGTTTTCTATGAAAAATATGGGTTTGCTGAATTTCTTGTTTGGACAATAGATCAATCAGAATGGTTATGGGATTACCATTTCTTAGCCAAACTAGCTAGAGATATTTTGGCACAATTTCAGATGAGTGACTACAAGCCAACAACCACACCTTTCTTATCAAGGATAAAGCTTGAGAATGAGAAAGACACGCCATTGTTTGATTACACATTGGGGGGTCTTCTTTATCTTACTCACTCCATTCTTGATCTCTCATATGTTGTAGGATCAATTTCCAGATATATGCAAGAGCCACATGAGTTGCACTAGAAAGATGCAAAGTGCATCCTTCGATATGTCCAGGGGAAAATCACTTATGATATTCATTATGCAGCCAATTGTTTTTTGGATCTCATTTGGTTCACAAATTCAAATTGGGTTGGCGACAACCTTGATCGCAAGTACACCTCCGGGTATGTACTCAGTTTGGGTTTCAACCAATTTCTTGGTCAAGAAAGAAATAGGTTGCCATTGCTTTATCATCATCATAGGTAGAGTACAGAGGAGTAGTCAATGCCACTATTCAGGCCATTTGGCTACAACATTTCCTTTCTAATCTTGGTATCAGTGTCCATCATCCAACTGTCATATGGTTTGATAATCGGAGTACACTAAATTTTTGCAGAGATCCAATGCAGCAACAATGGACCAAACATATTGAGATCAATCCAATGCAGCAACAATGGACCAAACATATTGAGATCCAATCCAGCAACAATGGACCAAACATATCGAGATCCGCATGCACTTCATTAGACAATTGATTCATGATGGAATCATTGATTTGCAATAATGTCCCAGTTTGGAGCACACTGTCGACATCTTCACCAAGACATATACTGAGCCAAAGTTTTAATTTCTATGAGATCCTATGAGGGCGAAGGACATGACTGCCAACATCTTCACCAAGACATATACTGAGCCAAAATTTTAATTTCTAGAAGATCATCTCAGGGTGAAGGACATGACTGCCTAGTAGATGTCTTTTCTCTAATTTATGCTTTGTGTTTTGAGGGGGGGTGTTCTTCCCACTAGGTTTTCCCTCTTTCCTATTTTTCATGCAGTGTACATGGGTATCTAAAATGAACTTGTTGTTGGGACTCATTCATCTTTTCATCATACTCACCTAAGCTATTATTAAGAGGGGGTGTTGGCATACATGCACTTAGTTAGCCTTAATTAGCTTCAATTAAACTCTAGTTTTTGCATGTGATGCGTGTTAGGTCCCTATAATACTAGTGATTCCCCCATTACTATTGTCATTGTATCCCTTATTGTTATTATTGTGACCCTATTGTCCCCATATTGTTATTAGTGTGTCCCATAGAAACCCACTATTGTTATTGTTGTGCTCTTATGTTATTACTGTTAGGTTGACTTGATTATATTGTGAACCCTTAGACTCATATATATAGAAGGGAGGTTTAGTCATTTGTATCATCCAAGAATTGTTCATTTGTGTAATGTAAAGGAGGTTGCCCCCTCGAAGAGGCTGAATTCTAACATGTTGATCTATCTTTTCTATCTTTTTGTGAGCTGGTTTCCTAACATTTGGTATCAAAGCTTTGGATTCTAGGGTTTTGCTGCTCCAAACAACTCATCGTGGAATTTTCACTATAACTTGTTTGCTGCAACGTTTCAGAAGCTAAAAACAAAACCCATTTGAGCTGAAATCGTTCTGAACTTTGGGTCTGAATTTCAGAGCTTGTCTCACTATATTTTTGGAGATATGATCTGAGGAAGTTAGGGTTTTTGTAGACTCCCAAATTACATTCCAAACAAGTGACCTAAAAAATGTGTGGTCTAAAAAATCACCGTAGGGGTTCAACCTCAATGAAGCTCCTTTATATTCTCTTCCCCCGCAAAGCCTAAAAGTAAAGAAGTATTGTGATTGTGATAATTACATATTGAAATCGCTAAAATAAAGTATATGGAAACACATTTGAATGTATATATATATATATATATATATATCTATATATATATATATATATATATATATATATATATATATATATATTGCAAAGCACATTGCGTATTGAAAATAATAAAGAGAAACCAGTAATAATGGTGGTGCCTTGGCTTGCAATGTGATCAAATTGCAATCACAAATCGTGGCATCAGTTATATGAATCACAACGGAACTTAACAAGAAAGAAACAAAGTAATATATCAGAATTGCAAAAGAAACAAGTGCTAAAGTGTTAAAGATCCGGACCTGAAATATATATATATATATTATATTTAAAAGCCGGCGGGTCCGACGCATCCCATAGCACCTCAGCTTCCGCCGATTGTGATTGTGATAGACGGACCTGAAACATATATACATTGTGTTTTAAAGTCCTGGCGGGTCCGCCACACTGCAGGGCTATAGATGTTGGTTCCACTGATTGCGATTGCAATGGCCGGACCCGAAAGCATGTATATCGTGTTTTATAATTCTGGCGGGTCTGTAAAGCACTAAATGCATATGTATTGGTTCATTCGCCAATTGCGATCTGCGATAAAGATGCCGGACCCGATAGTTTTTATATTATGTTCTATAACTTTGACGCGTCTATCATATCGCAAGTTGTAAAGGATTGGGTCGATATAACATTTGAAAGAGCCGATTGCGATTTGCGATGAGAAGTCAATGGAACATTGGATGGGCGGATCCAATGGGTTATGAAACAGAGTTAATTCTTTTGATTTCCTCTTTGCATCGATTTCATTGTGTAAAGGGAAGAATCAATGTTTGAAATCAATATAAAGAAAATTTGATTGGTCGAGTTTATTTGTATTTTCACCAATTAGAAGACTCCCGACATATATGCAATCCCCTTTCAAAGCTTTTGGCGCAGTTTTAGAGTTTCAATATTTTATATGTAATAAAGTTAAATAATCTCAAATAGAAAATAGTTTTGTAACTATTATAAAGCAGTTTATTAGTTGTTTCAAGAAATCAGTTTCCAAAACTGATTTGATAGAAGAGATAAAATCCTGGAAAGGGAATTGTAAAGGTTGTTGGAATTTTGGAGAGCCTGGAGACTAGGCCACTGTATTCCTGATATAATTATTGATTTATGAAAGAATCAGAAGTTTCCATGAATTGTTGGGTATAATTTTGTAACTTCTCTGTCATATGTCATCTTATGTTTTCTTCTTTCAAGTATAGTAATGAAGCTACAGGTCTTTATTTGCTTATATAGATAAAGTTAAAATTCCTTAAAAGAGTGCTCCTATACTTGAAGTTTTCATCTTCCTTTCTAAGTTATAGATAATAGTTTCTGTGTAAGGCAGCTTTTTATCTTTAACTTCTCCAAGGGTCTCAGATAATAGTTTCCGTGTCAAGCAGCATAGTGTCTATGATTCAGTTCTCATTTTCTTAATTCTTCTAAGTGACGAATAGTAGGTTTTGTGTTAAGCAGCATATTATCTTTAACTTCTCCTTCAAGCTTTCTTCATTCATCATTTATATCTAGCAACAAATGGCATTCTGAGATTTTCCGGTCGCATATGTATTAAGGGTTAAAGACCAACTTTTCTAGGTCCTTCATTTAAGAATACAACAAACAATAAAGTGACAAATAAGTGACAACAAAAAATAATCATTAATGTCTTAAGCACAATTTCTCCACAACCAGGAAATTGGTTTCTTAAGGTACAACATTAATTGGCGCCATTGCCGGGGAGAGAAGAGAAGAACATTTTTCCCTAGGTTTTCAATATTTTCCTCCGGTTGTTCAGTGAGGAGGAAATACTTGGCTGTTTTGAATAAAAGCAATAAGAGGCAACTCCACAGGAATCTCAGCCTGCAAAACAATTGATGAAGAACACATTTACCTAAGTTTATTAAGTTTGAAGCTGATCCTTGAGAGTGACAAGTTTCAGCAGTTGGATGTACATTCACACCTGTGATTTTCTCTTACAACATTAATTGGCGACTCCAATGCACTTTGAAGTTTTCTTTTCTGGGTTTTAATGGCTCTCCCTACATTTTTAGTCCATAAATTTGATCCATTTGATTTTACTGGGATCACTAGCTATCCTCATGATATGCCTGCATTTTATGTCCGGAATGAGTATCTTCTGAAATTCAGTAGAAAGGAATATGAAGATCCAGCTCAGCACCTCCAAGAGTTTCATGAATGCATGGAGCAGTAGGGCATCATTCATGAAAATGTGAATATGAAGTTGTTTTTGTTCTCTTTGGACCTAGAAGCTAGGGTTTGGTTCAGGTCTCTGCCTCATTCAAGCATTTCATCTTTGAAATATTTCCATTCAGTATTTAATTTTTATTGTAGAACTTATTATCCATACAAGTTTCTTTTTGAAGGTTGTTGTGAATATTATGATTCTAAAGAGAATTTAAAAGCTCATGATAATCTTGTTGAAGAAACTAATGATCTTGTTGATAATATATCAAGCATTCAGAGAGTTTATAGTCAGATTAATTATCAGCAAGTCTCTGAAAGAAAAGAACTATCATTTTCTCAAAATGATGCGGAGAAGTTTATAAAACAATTTTCTTCAATAATCTCCCAAGCAGAGAATTGGTTGAATCTGTTCCAAGTAGATTAAGAGAGTATTTAGATGGAATAAAGTTCAAACATGCATCAAAAATTTCTGCTCAGCAGTCTAAAATAGGATGAAATAATTAAGTTGCAAATAAATCCCCAGAGTTCTTATTTTGTTAAATTTGATGATCCTCCTATCTATAATGAAAATGTTTTAAATGGGGAACAAGACGAAGTTCTTCAAGTGCATCAATTTGGTGTTGAACATAAAGGAAGAAACCAGCAAGTGGAATATGTTGGACAACAATATATTGAGCCATCTATCATAGTAAAAGAGGTTATCTTCTGTAAAAAGAAAGTTGATTAAGAGATTGTATATCATTGTAGTGAAGAACATAATGATGCCCATGGATGAGAGGTAAACAATCTATTTGAAGTTGATCATATATCGTATAGTAATGTGAAAAAAATTCTTTTTCTTCCCAAGGTTAGAATTACAAATTATTTTCAATCAAAGCTTAGAGATGAAAAGTGGAGACATGAAAGTGACATAGATCATTTTCTTAAATATGTTGCTGATTGTTCTGTTGAACATATTATTCCAAAAAAAGGTTTAATTGAGCAGGAACCTGCATACGTAGACTTTTTTGGAGCTAATCAAGACTATATTTTTTCTTATACTTTTGAATATCCTGTGGCAAATTACATGGAAGAATTTATCAGCAGTCTACACATATCATTTTGTGGATATACTTCTAATTTTTGTTTATTTTATTTTCTGTTCATGATGAATTGTATTTTAAAAATTCACTGGCAGAATGGTTCAAGATTAGGCACTCAAATGCTAACCTGGTACCGTTGGAAGATTGACTTCACCTAATGGAGATCAATCATGTACATATGTAGGAACTTGTACATAAATAACTCAGGTGTTGAGCATTTGGTTTCCAGTTGCAGTTCATCAATTTAATATTAGTTGATGAATAAGGGTGACTTTACCAGTTGGAAACCAATTTGCAGAGGTTTCAGACTTCAGGAAAGTTAAATTTCATTTTGTAAAATTTCAGGGTTTTCATAGCTCTGGACTTCATGCCTAACTAAGGCTACTGATCTATGATTCTCAATATTTTTCTATCAAAGTACAAGCATCCTATCACTGCAGATATCGGCATGGGTTCACTATACAAAATTTTCACACAGTTAATTTTGGCGAAGCAATATATGACTCCATGCCCGAAGTGAAGGCACTAATCTGCGATTCTTAGTGCTTCTGTGGCAAAAGCACTATCCCTAGTTGGAGCCAAATGTTGTATCTTATATTGTGTTTAAGCTTATTTATCACTTTTATCACAATGTGTGGTCTAAAAAATCACCGCAGGGGTTCAACCTCAATGAAGCTCCTTTATATTCTCTTCCCCCGCAAAGCCTAAAAGTAAAGAAGTATTGTGCTTGTGATAATTACATATTGAAATCGCTAAAAGAAAGTATATGGAAACAAATTTGAATGTAGTACTTTGGCTTGCGATGCGATCAAATCACAATCGCAAATTGCGGCGGCAGTTATATGAATCATAGCGGCACTTAACAAGAAAGAAACAAAGTAATATATCGGAATCGCAAAAGAAACAAGTGCTAAAGTGTTGAAGATCCGGACCTGAAATATATATATATATTCTATTTAAAAGCCCGGCGAGTCCGACGCATCCCATAGCACCTCAGCTTCCTCCGATTGCAATTGTGATAGACAAACCCAAAACATATATAAATTGTGTTTTAAAGTCCCAGTGGGTCCGCCACACCGCAGGTCTATAGATGTTGGTTCTGCCAATTGCAATTGCGATGGCCGGACTCGAAAGCATGTATATCATGTTTTATAATTTCGGCGGGTCCGTAAAGTGTCGAATGCATATGTATTGGTTCATTCGCCGATTGCAATTTGCGATAAAGATGCTGGACCTGATAGTTTTTATATTATGTTCTATAACTTCGACGCGTCCGTCATATCGCAAGTTGTAAAGGATTGGGTCGATATAACATTTGAAAGAGCCGATTGCGATTTGCGATGAGAAGTCAATGGAACATTGGATGGGTGGATCCGATGGGTTATGAAACAGAGTTAATTCTTTTGAGTTATTCTTTGCGTCAATTTCATTGTGTAAAGGGAAGAATCAATGTTTGAAACGAATATAAAGAAAAGGTGATTGGTTGGGTTTATTTGTATTTTCACCAATCAGAATACTCCTGACATATATGTGGTCCCCTTTCAAAGCTTTTGGTGCAGTTTTAGAGTTTCAATATTTTATATGTAATAAATTTGAATAATCTCAAAAAGAAAATAGTTTTGTAACTGTTATAAAGCAGTTTATTAGCTATTTCAAGAAGTCAGTTTCCAAAACTGATTTAATAGAAGAGATAAAAGCTTGAAAAGGGAATTGTAAAGGTTGTTGGAATTTTGGAGAACCCGGAGACTAGGCCACTGTATTCCTGATATAACTGTTGATTTATGAAAGAATCAGAAGTTTCCATGAATTGTTGGGTATAATTTTGTAACTTCTCTATCATGTGTCATCTTATGTTTTCTTCTTTCAAGTATAGTAATGAAGCTACAGGTCTTTATTTTCTTATGTAGATAAAGTTAAAATTTCTTAAAAGAGCGCTCCTATACTTGAAGTTTTCATCTTCCTTTCTAAGTTATAGATAATAGTTTATGTGTAATGCATCATATTATCTTTAACTTCTCCAAGGGTCGTAGATAATAGTTTCTGTGTCAAGCAGCATAATGTCTATGATTCAGTTCTCATTTTCATAATTCTTCTAAGTGACGGATAGTAGGTTCTGTTTTAAGCAGCATATTATCTTTAACTTCTCCTTCAAGCTTTCTTCTTTCATCATTTATATCTAGCAACAAATGGCATTCTAATATTTTGCAGTCGCATATGTATTAAGGGTTAAAGACCAAGTTTTCTAGGTCCTTCATTTAAAAATACAACAAACAATAAAGTGACAAATAAGTGACAACAAACAATAATCATTAATGTCTTAAGCACAATTTTTCCACAGCCAGGAAATTGGTTTTTTAAGGTACAACAGTATCGATGGCTTTGCTCTCATAAACAAATTGTCACTTGGGCAATTTTTACGAAAGAAATGATAGCACATTATAAGGATACAAAAAGCAACACCTTTTTTAGCCAGTTGATAAATCTCAAACAAAAGGGTTTGATGATGGAGCACATTGAGGACTTCCAAAAATTGAACATAAGGGTAAAAGATATTCCAGAGCATAGGATTGATGTGTTCATAGGGACTTTAAAGGAAAATATCCAACATGAGGTTCGCCTTTGGGAACTTGATTCACTAGAGAAGGCATTTAGGTTAGCAAGAAAAAATGGAAAGAAAAATTATGGCAACTAGGAAGCCTACCACTCACAACTATAAATATGGAAGTGTTGTTGCCCCTAGCCTTCCACAACCTACAAGGTTGACACCACAACAATTGGAAGAAAAGTGAGAAAAAGGGCTTTGTTATAGTTGTGATAGCAAATACACTAAATGTCATAAGTGTGCTGAGAAGAAATTATTCTACATAGATTGTGAAGAGGAGGAAGAAAAGGAACAAGAAATGTCAAAAGAAGAGGATATACTCCAGGAACCAACCCTAGATAAAGAAGAAATGAATTCGACCATATCTTGTAATCCATTGTCTGGAATTACCACTCCTCAAACTATCAAGATAGAAGGACATATCAAGAAGAAAAAAGTAATAGTGTTGATTGATTCGGGAAGTACCCATAATCTTATTCATTTTAAGATAGCCAAGGAATTGAATTGCTTCCTATATCCAGCACGAGAGTGTCAAGTGATGGTTGCAAGTGGAGGAACCATAAATTGCTCTGGAAAGTGCCATAATATCAAGCTATCCATGGGAGAATATGTATTGAATAGCCCAATTCTTTCCATTCCAATGGGTGGTGCTGATGTTGTACTAGGAGTCCAATGGCTACAATCCTTGGGTACAATAGTTTTTAATTTTCAAGAACTTTTCATGAAATTTTGTGCAGAAGGAAAGGAAGTTGAATTAAGGGGTATTGCAAGGAAACCGGGAAAGATAATCAGCTCTAACAGTATGACAAAGCTTCTAAAGAAGGAACAACGAGGCGTAATTGCACAATTATGTTTGCTAGAGGTTCCCACATCGAAATCATCTATTTCTCTAGATCTCCAAAAAGTCTTGGACAATCATTCCAAGGTATTTGAGACTCCAAAAGGCCTCCCACCTATTCATTATCATGATCATGCTATTCATTTGATTCTAGGAAGTGTTCCTTCAAACATCAGGCCGTACAGATATCCCTATGCCAAAAAGAGTGAAATTGAGCGTATGGTTGCAAAAATGCTAGAGGCTGGTATAATTCAACCTAGTCAAAGTTCTTTCTCTGCTCTAGTAGCATTGGTGCACAAGAAGGATGGATCATGGCGCATGTGTCTGGATTATAGGGAGCTCAACAAGCTCACTATTAAAGATAAATTTCCCATTGTTGTCATTAATGAATTATTGGATCAATTTACTTCACCAAATTGGATCTTCATTCAGGACATCATCGAATCAAAATGAAGACTGAATACATTCTGAAAACAACATTTAGAACTCATGAGGGTCATTATGAATTTTTGGTCATGCCTTTTAGCCTTACCAATGCACCTTCTACATTTCAAGGTTTGATGAATTCCATTTTCAAACCCTTCCTTAGAAAATTTGTGTTAGTATTTTTTGATGATATACTAATCTACAGCAAGTCTTGGAAGGATCATGTTGAACATGTTGACAGGGTGCTCAAACTACTGAAGGAGAAACAATTATATGCAAAAGCCTCCACATGTTTCTTTGGAGTACACGAGGTGGAATATCTGGGGCATATTGTATCTCATGAAGGGGTTAAGGTAGACCCTAGAAAAATTAAAGCCATTAAGGAATGGAAAATCCCCACATCCATAAAGCATCTGCGAGGATTTCTCGGGTTGACAGGGTATTATCACAAGTTTGTTAAGAATTATGGGAGAATAGAAGCACCTCTAACAACATTATTGAAGAAATATGCATTTTCATGGACTCCATAAGCAACAAAGGCCTTCAAACATCTTAAAGAGGCAATGTGCCAAGCACCAGTCTTAGCGACGCTAGACTTCACAAAAACCTTTACTGTGGAATGTGATGCTTCAGGAAATGGAATTGGTGATGTTTTAATGCAATATGAATGACGCATTGCTTTCGAAAGTCGTCCAATCAAAGGAAAGTATTTACACAAAGATATTTATGAGAAGGAAATGTTGGCAATACTACATGCACTTTAGAAATGGCGACCCTACCTAATGGGAAGACACTTCAAGGTAAAAACGGATCATGATAGTCTTAAATAATTTTTAGAACAAAGATTATCCTCTGAAGAGCAACAAAAATGGGCCACAAAGGTGTTGGGTTATGACTTTGAAATCATCTACAAAAAAGGGAAGCAAAATGTTATGGCAGATGCACTCTCAAGAAAGGATGAGGATGTGGAAGCATTGTTGTGTGCCATTTCTATTATCCAACCAGATTGGATAAACGAAGCAAGGGATGAATGGAAGAATGACGAAGAAGTGTGCACACTCATTCAAAAGTTACAACAAGATCCCAGTACCTATGATACATTTAGCTGGAAAAATGATTCGTTATGGTACAAAGATTGCTTATACCTATGTAAGAATTCCCAACTCAAACAAAAGATTCTTATGGAATTGCACACTTCTCCCCAAGGAGGGCACTTAGGATTTTTAAAAACTTACCACAGGGTTAAGAAGGAATTTTTTTGGGATGGCCTTAAATCGGATATTCAAAAGTTTGTGGCAGAATGTTTGGTTTTCCAACAAAATAAAGTTAAAACAATTAAGACCCCAAGTCTATTACAACCTTTATCCATTCCAAGCCAACATTGGGAGGAGGTTTCAATGGATTTTATCACAGTTTTACCCAAGTTCGACGGAAAGAGTGTCATCATGGTGGTAATTAACAGACTTACCAAGTATGCACACTTTTGTGCATTATCGCATCCATTTAAAGCCAATACAGTTTCTACTGCATTTATGGAAATAATTCAAAAGCTACATGGAAACCCAAAGATTATTGTAAGCAACAGAGATCCCATTTTCACTGGAAATTTTTGGATAGAATTATTTTCTTGTCTCGGTACTCAGTTAGCTCATAGCTTATCTTATCATCCTCAATTTGATGGGCAAACTGAGATAGTAAAAAAACATTTGGAAGGATATCTTCATTTCTTTGTATATGATAAACAGACGCAATGGGTCAAATGGTTGCCTCCGGCTGAATGGTGGTATAACACTTCCTTCCATACTACAACAAAAATGACCCCATTTATGGCACTTTATGGATATCATCCACCACCCATCACATCATATTTAAGAGAAAATTCTAAGGTTCAAGCTGTGGAACATCACCTTGAGCATCAACAACAAGTTCTCCAACTCTTAAAGGATAACCTCACATTGGTGCAGAATAGAATGAAACAACAGGCATATCAACATCGTAGGGAAAGAAGTTTTGATGTAGATGACTGGGTATTCCTACGGTAAAACCATATAAATAAATGTCCCTCAAGCAAGCTAAGAAGGATAATAAATTATCACCAAATTATTATGGTCCGTACAAGGTGTTGCAAAATATTGGTACTATGGCATACAAATTGGAGCTTCCTATAGCTTCCCGAGTGCACCCAGTTTTCCATGTTTCATGTTTAAAGAAGGTTATAGGTGATAAGCTCCCAGTTCAAACAATATTGCTAGAACTTGACAAGGAAGGAAAAATCATATTGTAACCAGAAGCAGTCATAGAAACAAGAACTCAACAGCTACAAAATCGATCAATTTCGGAGTATCTCATCAAGTGGAAGAACTTATCTGCTGAATATTCCACATGTGAAGATGAGAATTTTATACAGAAGCATCCAAAACTACTCAAGCATTGAGGAAAATGCTTTTCAGAAGGAGAGGGACATGTTAGGTCCCTATAATACTAGTGATTCCCCCATTACTATTGTCATTGTATCCCTTATTGTTATTATTGTGCCCCTATTGTCCCCATATTGTTATTAGTATGTCCCATAGAAACCCACTATTGTTATTGTTGTGCCCTTTTGTTATTACTGTTAGGTCGGTTTGATTATATTGTGACCCCTTAGACTCCTATATATAGAAGGGAGGCTTAGTCATTTGTATCATCCAAGAATTGTTCATTTGTGTAATGTAAAGGAGGTTTCCCCCTCGAAGAGGCTGAATTCTAAGGCGTTGATCTATCTTTTCTATCTTTTTGTGAGATGGTTTCCTAACATTTGGTATCAAAGTTTTGGATTCTAGGCTTTCGCTGCTCCAAACAGGTGATCGTGGCATTTTCACTATAACTTCTTTTTTTCGACGTTTCAGAAGCTAAAATAAAACCCATTTGAGCCGAAATCGTTCTGAACTTCGGGTCCAAATTTTATAGCTTGTCTCGCTATATTTTCGGAGATGTTAGCGTTAGTTAAATGTATTGCTTAAATGTGGTGTGCACTTGGCTTTAGTAAGTTAACTTTAGTGATTCCATGTGGTTCATGTGCACATTAACAGAACATAAAGCACACTTAGCTTTAGTTAGATTTAATTAGACTTAGTTATTACATGTAAAACTAATCTTAACTTACTTGATTTATGTATTGATTCTCAAATCTATATTCACTAAGCAAATTCATTATATGTTCCAATTTTCCTTTTCAATTCTTGAAAGTTTGTGCAATTATTCTTCAACTAGATACTTATTTATGCTTTACTAATTTTACATGGTATCAAAGTTACAGGGGTTTGGATAAGGTGCATGAACTATCTTTTGCGGGTTTTAAGATCAAATAATTGGAAATTATTGGGAGATCAGATTTGCGGATCAAAACATTAGAGATTTATTGCAACAGTTTCTATAGCTGCAAGGCGAAAGAATGGAGTTCCCATATTCATCTATTCTTACTTTTTATAACTACTTCCAATGGAAACTAGATATTTTGCTTCACCTTAGAGCCAAAGGCTTATATCACATAGTTATGGATACAAAAGTTGAACCAAATTTTGCCATTGAAAAACCCAAATACATCAATAGGATGGATGAGGCCTTTGGTCTTCTATTATTGTCCATATCTACAACATTGTGTTTCCATGTGGACACATGAAACACTCTGAATGAGGTCTAGACAACCTTGGAGAGTTTTTTTGGACAGCAGGATGAGATGCAGGCTCCTATTCTCGAAAATGAGCTAAATTCCTTAAATCCATATAGATTTGAGAACATTCAAGATTTGTTTACAAAAAAAAATCATTTATTCTTCAATTACAAGATTGTGGGATAGATAAATCCAAACATGAAGGTCAATTGATCATTTACATTTTGACTAAATTAGGTCCGGAATATGTTACTTTTATTTCTACATTCCATACAGTTAGACTTGCAACTGGAGATAAATGGAAAATGCCCAAACTTGATGCATTTATTGAGTCTCTCATTCATGAGAAGGATAAGCTCATCAAGATGGCTTCATTAAAGTATTCGAATGCACATGCACTTCCAAGCATGAAAACAGAAATTCCAACTCAAAACCAAATCAACAATCAAAAGGCAAAGGAAAGCCAAGAGATCTAGATCCAAGAAAGGGAGGAAATCCAAAACCTATAGATGACTCTTCCAACTCGAAAGGTAAGAAGGGAAAGAAAGGAAACTCCAAGTGTCCATATTGTAATAGAGGATATCATCCTGGATCCTCTTGCATGCAGAAGACTATTGATTTGATGGGAAAGACTCTTCAACAAAATAATATTGGTCATCACATTCCAGAAAGTGCTAAGAAGAAGATGGAGAAAAAACCATCAGTAATTAGGTGTAATGGTCATTCTTTAATTTCCATTCATTATACACTACAATAATGGATCATAAATTCAAGAGCTTCACATCATATGGATTCTTCAAAGGAATCTTTTTCTTCTCTACATGCATACTCATGTCCTCCTATTCTCACAGGGGATAATTCTATAGTTGAAGCAACTAGACAAAGAAGATTGCAATTTGAAGATGGAAGTTTTGAAAATGTCTTGCATATTCCGAGGCTTTCTATGAATCTTGTTTCAGTGTATCAGATGACACACATTGGCATCATAAGGAAAGTAGCATTTACCCTGGATTCTGTAAAAACTTATGATATGCAAACCAACTTGAAGATTCCATCTAGGAAGGTAAATGATCAATCTCGTCTATATACATTTTCTGGATTTTTTCCTCACTCAAATTCTATTTTGCTACTTACGCATGAAAATGAAGAAAGTAGGATTTGGCACGAGATATTTGGCCACTTTAATTTCAAATATATGCAACAACTTAGCAAGTAAGGGATGGTTAAAGGATTGTTGACCATTGAATTTTCAAATGGTGTTTGTAATTGTTGTGCTCTTGGAAAGCATACATAAGACAACTTCGAGAAGGGGCATGCATTGAGAGGCTCTTCACCTTTGGAGCTTGTACACAGTGATCTCATGGGTCCATTTCCAGTACCTTCAACGACCAAACCAAGGTATGTGTTGTCATTTATAGATGATTACACGAGATTCACTTAGGTTTATTTCTTGAGACTCAAGTATGAAGTTTTTTAGCATCTAAAGATTTTCAAAGCGCATGCAGAAAATCAGTTTGGAAAACGCATCAAGACCCTATGCACATATAATGGGAAGGAATGTTGGAAATACTGAGAGGGGGGTGAATCGATATTTCTTAACAATTAGCACCTTTTAATCTTTTTCAAAGCATTAGTTAATCTTCAGCTATTATTATTGTTCTTCTTTAGATGATCATAAATAATAATCAACAATAGGCAACACCATACAACAATGCAGAAAGCTAAAATAGAGGACACAAATATTTTTAGGTGGAAAACCCCCTCCAGGTTAAAAACCACCGAACGCTTCTTAAGTAATTGTCTTCTCCCTGTTAAAAGAAAGTTGATTACATCAATATTTCAGCTACAACTGAGGGATGTGTCAACCCCCTATTCATAGGATATAACCTATATGATGCTACTAGACCCTACTATCCTATTGCAACCAAAAGGACACCCCAACGCCCTGTAGATCATGCTACAACCTGATGAGTGACCCAACACTCTGTTTACTAGTTGTTGTCGAAGAGAATGCTTTGTTGCCCTATTAGTTTACCAACCATAACTGAATGGTCACCACAGCGCCCTGTGCAAGCCACAACTTTCCCTAGCACCACCCTGCGACCCTGAAGTGTTCTCAGGCCACAACCTGAACATGACTCAAATCACCCAAAAGAGTCGGTAGATCACGTTTAATAGTTTTCACACTGGATCCCCTGTACTCTGAATCAATTTATAATAGTTCTAAGAAAGATGTAGACTAAATGTCGAATCCTATTAGCCATTGATCGCTGGTCCCACAAACTAATCACTGCATAATGCTACACATCAATCTATCACTATTCAACTGCACATCACTATCAATGCAGAATGTATATCACTGTCACTACAAATCACTGCACAACTGTTGGTTATCACAGCATGTCACTTCTCATGAATGAATAGTCATCAATGCACAATCACTATCATCATCAAGTTGCACATGATGTTGCAACCATATGGCACTACTATCAAATAATGGCACAAACCAAGGTGCCTCAGGCCATCCCAATGATCTGCAATCTGTGCTTTCAAACTATGCCCAAGGAGGGCTACAAGCATATGTCTTCTCACTTCTACTAATGATCACAAATCACATAGTGTTGTCCATGTCCCATCTCCATAAGATGTACAACAAGGTTATTATCACTTGTCAAGAGTCATGCCAATGTGTGTTAAGTCTATGTGTCAATTTACTAAATATATCAAGTCAATAATAGGTCAAATAAAATTATTGTAATCTATAAGTGAGGTCTCAAAGGTCAAGATTATATGTTACATGTCATTGCTAGCCAAAATAAATGATCTCATTGTGGGTATAATAACACAGTCAATGCATAATCATTGTCATATCATTGAAGGTTTCATCACCTAATCAAGTCACTAATAGGCATGTAAATGTAAATATAAGATTAACCAACGTCTTTGTGACAAGTATATAGATCTGAGTATAAAATCATTTTCAAGAGTCATGTCATTGTTTATGTGTCATTGTTTAAGGATCAAACACCAAATTAATTAAAATCAAAATTCAATATTGTCATCATAGTCTTATTTCCTTGCAAAATTGTTCTACATTCATATTTGCCACATCAAGTCAAGTATTAATAATTCAATAGGCAACCATAAGTATTATTGTAGTCACATTACATATGAATCCATCAAACCATAGTCACATGTACATGGAATACATGTAGGTATTCAAATTACTATTAAAAATTATATCATTTGACTTAGTTACCAGAGAATCCACAGTAAAAACCATTTTTTCGTCAATGTTTCAAATCCCAACCGGGATCCATCATTAGGACTTCTTGAATTATATCATTGTTTTGCAAGGTCACATGGTGTTTTGAGGTCATGCCACTATTTGGTATAGTAAGCGTTATTGTCAATCAATTCAGGTTTATATGTTAAGTCATTACTACTATAGTCAGATGTAAAGTCTATACCATTATCATATTGTTAAATCACCACAGTCAAATATGTCAAGTCACAAGATATCATTGGCTTTAATTGAAAGACTTCAACAGGTAAGCTTGATTATGAGTTTTATGCTCAGGCACATATATAGAGTACTGCTTCAAGACTTGTAGTGTAAAGTTGTTTCAGATGGGAGGCTGCACTATTCTGAAGCTCTAGGAAGGCCAAGAGAATATCAATCAAAAGCATCAAGTTTTCAAATCCACCACACTATGCCACTATATTGTAATGTTCTTTAACTAAGTCCATTCACGGATGAGTTTATCTTCTTCATTGTCTCTAGAACTTGCTTTAAATTGTCAAGATAAATAATATCAAGCCATTATGATTAGAACCATAGAGTTGAAATTGTCTTAAGGCATACATTACTACACATACACAAGTAAGCTGAGACCAATGCTTCTGGGCTGATTTTACAGGTTGAAAATTCAAATATTTATCTTAACCAGATAATGTATTGGTCAATTAAGACTACCACATGAATTTTCCCTCAAAGGATACTTACTTCAGAATGTAACTTCTGCCAGGAATATCATTAATTTTCTACTATTATTGTCTCCCAACCATGAACAATAATACTTCTGCTACTATGTAGGTTGGCTTCACTTCCTTCAACAGTCACACAAATGAGTATATGTATTGAGGATACCTTGACCATAAATACGTTACTACAAGGAAGAAATACGTCTGTGGTGAAATGTTAGTTAAGTGTTGTAGGATGAATTTCTTAAGAGGGTCGAGGTTCTCTATTTCTGAAGTCCGAAATAAGCCTAGAATGATCCAAAGGTAATCTAAATGTTATGAGAGAAAAGTCTTGCCCAATAAGGTCCCAATCCAAAGAAACATAAAGGAAAAATAAGATCCTTACCTCTTGAAGTTTCGCTACCTCTTGCCTCAAGAAGTTTGAACCCTGCCCTTTGTAGTTTCACTGCCTCAGGATCACCGAAAATTTCAGAACATTTTCTCATGAAAGTTTGTTGAGTTTTGATATGATTTGTGAGGTTTAAGGTCTTCTTTTATAATCTTTTGGAGGGGATTAATTATGTGAACTTTGGGGATAGAGAGGGGTTCAATAGGAAATTTAGGGTATTAAAATTAAACTAAAATATTCCTTGTAACTTAATCAAGAGAGTCACTGCCATTAAAATGATTAGATCAGACTTGTAAATCAAGGAAGGGACACTCCTTGCGAGTTAAGGTAATTTGATGCCATTTCTTAATATAATTGTTCTTTTCAAACTTTAAGTTATATGTCTAATAAATTTAATTTAATTTATTAATTTTTAATAACTTGTTGATTAAACTCTAAGTAATTGTACACTAACTCCCTTTGGTATGTTTTGTAGGTGACACATGGGTGCATTAAGTCACTGATTGATTTATTGTCTTTGGTTTTTGAAGTTATCTAACTTATATTGGGTGATATCACAGTGATAAACAATGTCATATGTTGACAACTGTAGGAGGAGGTGTCATGTCATTGCCCCTTGGGGTTTTAGCCCAGAAACTGGGGTTACTAACTTCAATTGTGAATATCTCTCAAACCGGGAGGAACCACAAGGCATACTATATATGAAAGGAAACATATTTTCGAGAAGAATATAATGACATAGATCTCTAGACCAAACTCAATGGTTTGACACTTAAAAACACTCAACAAATTTTGGGTACATCCTCAATCCACTTAACCCAAACCCTAGGACTTGGGCTTTTAACCATCCAAAAGTATATCTGCCATCTTGATGTAATCCTGCAATTACTAAGGACCATTCATTAACCATTTGACATTAATGACTGGTTTTTTTTGTCAAAGTCAAACCCAGTCAACTCCATGCGTTGACATCAATGACAACACCATCCAAAAATATCCCCCTTTGTCATTAATGGAAACACATGTACTCCTCCTATGAGTGTAACCCCCCGACAACATCCTTCACCTCCTCCTCTGGTTTTCTCTCCCCCTTTGACATCAATGGAAAACAGTGATGCCCTGTGTCAATCTTATATACTTCATGTGGACCTATCATCTATCTATGCTCCCCCTGATGAGAAGACTTCTTGTAATAATGTGTCAATGATGATCCTTGTGGACCTGTAACCTACATGTGCTCCCCCTGAAGAGAAGCTTCCCTCAAACACTAGCAATCCCTATGGAGCTATAATCCTTTAACTATTCTGCCCCGCTAAACTCATTATGAATTTGACACATTTTTCTTGAAGTTTCCATTATATCCATGTTATTTGTTTATCTATGGTATACCTGTGCCACATACTTTTGTATAGACTCCCCTTCTAAATTCAAGGATTCGACGACCCAAATTGTTCAAAATAGTGTATTATCTAACATACCATCTTGACTTGAATCATTAACTAAAGACACTGTTGATTCCTTACAACCTATTACAAACCCTGAAATAATAACTTTTGAGACCTTCTTGCCTTCTTGCTTTTCTTTCTCATCCTGTACCTATTTTATTTTCTAGACCTTCTTGTTCCTGCAATCTCGAGCCATGTGCCATAGTTATGACACTTAAAGCATTCAATGGAATCCATAGGTGATTCCATCCGATATCTACAATCGCGAGCGCTATGGCCATAGTTATGTCATTTGGAACAGTCAATTTTTGTCCTGTATAGAACATATTCTCTTCTGACAAAATCATCGTGGAACCTGTCTCGTGATCCTGCAAACTTGCTTCTAGGGTTTTGCAGATAATGATTCTACCTATCAAAAACTTCACAATCCCTAGCCATATGCCCATAGTTAGCACATAAAAAGAAATAACATCAAATCAATGTGTACTTGGATAATTCATTCAGAGGCAGTGGTCCTTGATAATTACACCTATCAACAACTATAATATCCCTAGCCATATGTCCAAAATTAGCACATGAAAAACAATAACCATTAAATAAATGAACATACTTGGAAGATTTTTCATTCTTCTTTAAAGGCAGTGTTGTAGTCCCTTGTCGTCCTTTATTCTTGACTTCTTTGGCATCATTCTTTGGAGTTACAATGCTTTTCTTTGGTTTAATCATCTTCTCAATCTCACTCTGTGAAGATGTGGAGCGTGTAACTTCATCAATTGAAGCTTTACCAACTTCAATTGCCTTCATTTTTGCTTCATCTATCTTATCTTGCAAGTGTTCTTTTTGCGATCCCTTGAGTTTGTTGATCTCATCACAGGTTGCATCAAGTTATTTTTTATTTTGAGCAAGATTTTCTTGAAACCATCTTTTCAAGATCTCCCTTCTTTTTTCTACCTCCTCAACCTATAGCTTGAGAAGAGTGGTCTTCTCTACTTCTCCATTGAGAACCTCTATATGTTCCTTTTGCTCCTCATTTTCAATCCCGATCCTGCTTAGTTTAGCTGAATAGGTTTTCAATTCCTTTTTCTTTTTTCAACTATTGATATGTATCTTTGATCGGATTCCTTCTTTTCAATTTTTGCTTCCCTCATCTGTTGTTTGAGCCTGCTAATCTCTACAAAGGTTGTGTTGAGTTCTTGTTGCTTTTGTAGGATTTCTCTCTTGAGTTCATGTGTCTCTATATTCTTGATTTCTTCCAATTGATTTCTAAGACTACTAATCATATTCTTAGACTCTTCATTTTCCTTGATGAGTTCTTTTGCTATCTTCAATTTTTCTTGCAAAAGTCTTGTCTTTTCCTTTTGACTTTTGAGTTCCTTTATCACCTTGATCACTTGATTTTGGAACTCTATCTTACTCATTTCTCCAATTTCTTCATCGTAATCAAAAGGATCTGAATTTTCAATACATCTTGACCTAATTGATTTTTTGAATAAATATTATGAAGCTTTTCCCAAAGATGTTTATTTGTTGAACATTGATCAACTTTTGTTTTCATATAATTTGGCAAAACATTCAAGATTACATTCATGGCCTTTGAATTGTACCTTTTATCTTCGTCGATAGATGTTTTTCCGAAAACAATTGATTCCCATACTCCATGTGCCTACAAATGTACTTCCATATTGGATTCCCATATCCAGTAATTATATGCATCAAAAGCAGGGGTTGGTACATAATACTCACTTTCTTCATATTTTTTGTACATGTACCTTCCATTGAAATCCTTGCAACCTACCTTTTTTCTTTGGAATATCTATGCTCGGAAAATTTCCTTCCAACAGTTAAGTTGTTACATAAGGAACCAAACTCTGATACCAACTGTTGGAAATACTGAGAGGGGGGTGAATCAGTATTTCTTAGCAATTAACACTTTTTAATGTTTTCAGAGCATTAGTTAATCTTTAGTTATTATTATTGTCTTCTTCATATGATCATAAACAATAATCAGCAGTAGACAACACCATACAACAATGCAGAAATATAAAACATAGGAGAAAAATATTTTTAGGTGGAAAAACCCCTCTGGGTCAAAAACCACTAAACACTTCATTAGTAATTTTCTTCTCCCTGTCAAAAGAAAATTGATTACATCAAGATTTCAGCTACAACTTAGGGAGGTTTCAACCCCCTAATTCACAAGCTATAACCTGTAGGATGCTACTAGACCCTAATATCATGTTGCAACCAAAAGGACGCCCCAATGCCCTATAGATCATGCTACAACCTGATGAGTGCCCCAACATTCTGTTTACCAGCTACTATTGGAGAGGTTGCATCGCTTCCCTTTCAGTTTATTAGACACAACTGAATGGATGCCACAATGCCCTGTGCAAGCCACAAATTTCACTAGCACCACCCTGCGACCTTGAAGTGTTCTCAAGCCACAACCTAAAGGTGACTCCAATCACCCATAAGAGTCGGTAGATCACATTTCACAGTTTTTATGCTAGATCCCCTATACTCTGAATCAATTTAGAATAGTTGTAAGAAATATGTAGACTAAATTTCGAATCCTAGTAGCCACTGATCATTGTTTCCACAAAATGATCACTGCACAATGCTACACATCAAGTTATCATTGTTCAACTACACATCATTGTCAATACACACTATATATCATTGTCACTACAAATCACTGCACAACTATTGTTTGTCACTGCATGTCATTACTCATGAATGAATAGTCATCAATGCACACTCACTATCATCATCAACATGAACACAATGTCACAAAAATCTAGAAAATCTATCAAATAATGGCACAAACCAATGTGCCTCAGCTCATCCTGATGACTTGCAATCATTCCTTTCAAACTAGGCCCAAGGAGGGCTACAAGAATATGTCTTCTCACTTCTACTACTGTTCACAAATCATATACTATTGTCCATGTCCCATGTCAATAAGTTGTACAACAAGGTTATTATCACTTTTCAAGGGTCATGCCAATGGGTGTTAAGTCTACATGTCAATATACTAAATATGTCAAGTCAACAACAAGTGTATAAGTCAATGTCAAAATAAAATTACGGTAATCTATAGGTGAGGCCTTAAAGGTCAATATTATATGTTACATGTCATAGCTAGCCAAAATAACAGATGTCATTGTGGGTATAATAACACAGTCAATGCATAATCATTGTCATACCATTGAAGGTTGCATCACCTTGTCAAGTCATTAATAGGCATGTAAATCTAAGTATAATATTAACAAACATCTTTGTGATAGGTATATGGATGTGAGTATAAAATCATTGTCAAGATTCATGTCATTATTTATGTGTCACAGCCTATATCTTAAATTTTATCACAGTTACTAAGGATTACAACTATCATAACATCACTCAAATCTCTTGTCAAGTTAAGGATCAAACACCAAATTAATTCAAATCAAAATTCAATATTGTCATCATAGTATTATTTCCTTGTAGACTTTTTCTACATTCATCCTTTCCACATCAAGGATTACTAATTCAATAGGCAACCATAATTATTACTATAGTCAAATTACATATGAATCCATCAAACCGTAGTCACGTGTACATGGAATACCTGCAGGTCTTCAAATTACTATTAAACATTATATCATTGTTTTGCAAGGTCACATGGTGTTCTAAGGTCATGTCACTATTTGGTATAGTAAGTGTTATTGTCAATCAAGTCAGATTTATATGTTAAGTCACTACTACTGATGTCATATGTCAAGTCTATACCACTATCATATGTTAAATCACCACAGTCAAATATGTCAAGTCACAAGATATCATTGCATTTAATTGAAAGACTTCAATAAGTCAGCTTGATTTTGAGTTCTATGCTCAGGCACATATATACAGGACTACTTTGTAGTGTGAAGTTGTTTTAGATGGGAGGTTGCACTATTCTGAAGTTCTAGGAAGGCCAAGAGAATATCAATCACAAGCCTCAAGTTTTCAAATCCACCACATTATGCCACTATATTGTAATGTTCTTGAACTAAGTCCATTCACGAATGAATTTATCTGCTTCATTGTCTCTAGAACTCACCTTAAATTGTCAAGATAAATAAGATCAAGCCATTATGCTTAGAACCATAGAGTTTAAATTTTCTTAAGGCAAGCATTACTGCACATACACAAGCAAGCTGAGTCCAATGCTTCTGGGCTGATTTTACAGGTTGAAAATTCAGATATTTACCCTAACTAGATAATGTATTAGTCAACTAAGACTACCACATGAATTTTCCCTCAAATGATACTTACTTCAGAATATAATTTCTATTAGGCATATCATTAATTTTATGCTATTATTGTCTCCCAACCATGAACAATAATACTTCTGCTACTATGTAGGTCGGCTTCACTTCCTTCAATAGTCACACAAATGAGTATATGTATTGAGGATAACCTGACCAGAAATACGTTACCGTAAGGAAGAAATAGGTTTGTGAAATGTTAATACATTACCCTAAGGAAGAAATAGGTTTGTGAAATGTTTGTAAAGTGTTGTAGGATAAATTTCTTAAGAGGGTCGAGGTTCACTATTTCTAAAGTCTGAAATAAGCCTAGAATGATCCAAAGATAATCTGAATGTTATTAGAGGAATGTCTTCCCCAACAAGGTCCCAATCCAAAGAAACATAAAGGAAAAACAAGATCCTTACCTCTTGAAATTTCGCTGCCCCTTGCCTCAGGAAGTTCGAACCCTACCCTCTAGAATTTCTCTGACTTAGGATGACCAAAAATTTCAGAACATTTTCTCATGCACGTTTGTCGAGTTTTGATATGATTTGGGAGGTTTAAGGTCTTCTTTTATAATGTACAGGAGGGGATTACTTATTTGAACATTAGGGATAGAGACGGGTTCCATAGGATCTTTAGGGAATTAAAATTTTAAATAAAATATGCCTTGTAACTTAATCAAGAGTGTCATTGCCATTAAAATGATAAGATCGAACTTGTAAATCAAGGAAGGGACACTCCTTGTGAGTGAAGGTAATTTGATGCCATTTCTTAAAATAATTGTTGTTTTCAAACCTTAAGTTAGATGTTTAATAAATTTATTTTAATTTATTAATTGTTAATAACTTGTTGATTAAACTCTAAGTAATTGCACACTAACTCTCTTTGGTATGTTTTTAGGTGACACATGAGTTCATTAAGTCAATGATTGATTTACTGTCTTTGGTTTTTGAAGTTATGTAACTTATACAAGGTGAGATTACAGTGATAAACAATTTCATATGTTGACAACCGTAGGAGGAAGTGTCATGTCAGTACCCCTTGGGATTTTAGCCCCGAAACTGGAGTCACTAACTCCAATTGTGAATATCTCTCAACCCAGGAGGAACCACGATGAGTACCATATATCAATAGAAACATATTTTTGAGAAGAATCTAATTACATAGATCTCCGAACCAAACTCAATGGGTTGACCCTTCAAAAAACCTCGACAAAGTCGGGGTACATCTTCACTCCAAGGAACCCAAACCTTAGGACTAGGGTTTTTAACCATCCAATAATATAGCTACCATCTTGCTGTAATCCAACAATTACTAAGACGTTTTCATTAACCATTTGACATCAATGAATGATGTTTTTGGTCAAAGTCAAACCCATTCAACTCCATGGGTTGACATCAATGACAACACCATCCAACACGGGAGATTTAGACACTTGAATTTCATATATATGCAACAAATTAGCAGGTAAGGGATGGTTAAAGGATTTTCGACCATTGAATTTTCAAATGGTGTTTGTAATGGCTGTGCTCTTGGAAAGCATTCACAAGAAAAGTTCAAGAACGAGCATGCATGGAGAGCCTCTTCACCTTTGGAGCATATACACAGTAATATCATGGGTCCATTTCTAGTACCTTCAATGACAAAATCAAGATATGTGTTGTCATTTATAGATGATTACACGAGATTCACTTAGGCTTATTTCCTAAAACTCAAGTCTGAAGTTTTTCATCATCTAAAGATTTCCAAAGAGCATGCAGAAAATTAGTTTTGAAAACACATCAAGATCCTCTGCACAAATAATGGGAAGGAATATGTCAACAAATATATCCAAAATATTTGTAATGAAGAAGGCATATAGTTGTAGCATACAATTTCTTACAATCCATAGAAAAATATGGTGGCTGAGAGGAAGAATGGATCTTTGAAAGAGATGGTCCATTTCATGTTCCATGCAAGATCTTTTCCATCAAAATTATGGGTTGAAGCTATCAATTGTTCCTCATACATCTAGAATAGATCTCCTCATAAACCTGTTGTTAGGCCCCTATACTACGAGTGTAACCTCTTATTGTTATTAGTACAACCCCCTTATTATATTGTTGTACCCATGCAGTCCCCATATTGTTATTATTGTGCCCCATAGAAGTCCACTATTATTATTATTGTGCCCTTACATTATTATTGTTATGTCGGCTCTGATTATAATATGACCCCTTAGACTCCTATATATAGAAAGGAGGTCTTGTCATTTGTATCATCCAAGAATTGTTCATTTGTGTAATGTAAAGGAGGTTACCCCCTTAAAGAGGCTGAATTCTAAGGCGTTGATCTATCTTTTCTATCTTTTTATGAGCTGGTTCCATAACATTTGGTATCAGAGCTTTGGATTCTAGGGTTTCGCTGCTCCAAACAGGTCATCGTGGCATTTTCGCTATAACTTTTTTCTATGACATTTCGAATGCTAAAAACGAAAACCCATTTGGGCCGAAATCATTATGAACCTCGGATCCAAATTTCAGAGCTTTTCGCGCTATATTAGCAGAGATATGATCTGAGGAAGTTGGCCTTTTTGCAGACTCCCGAATTACATTCCAAACAGGTGACCTGGGGAAAATCCTCATAGATTTTTTTTTGAGCATCAGATTAAAATTTCATAAGAATTTACAGAAAGAGAACGGATTGTAGTTTCCTGTATATAGTTTTTAGACCCGAAGGTCAAAACAGTGACACGTGGCACTTCATACAAGTTCGCTCTTATGAAAAGCTATATAATTAGGTCATCTTGGGAGATTGTGCATAACTCTTTCTTGGAGAATCTAAATTTTATCAGACTAGTGGCATTGGAAAGAGGACGCAGAGCGATATTACAGGTCGCAATTTCAAAACTTAAAGATCTAAGAGTACAGAGTTACAGTCGTTTCAATATCGAGCTCCTAAAATCAAGAAAAATCGAGATGAGGAAGTTTGATGGCAAGGATCCGGTAAATTGGATACTACAGATGGAGAAATATTTTGATCTACATGGTGTACCACTGTTACAAAAGGTATGGATTGCATCTTCATATTTAGAAAAAGATCAATTTTTATGGTATAAAGGGCTTTGTTCTTGTAAACCACTTGTTACGTGGTCAATTTTCACGGAGGAATTATAGAACATTATGAGGATACAAATAGAAACACCTTCTTTAGAGCAACACCACAACAATTGGAAGAAAAAAGAGAAAAAGGGCTTTGTTACAAAGTGGAAAGAAAAATTATGGCAACAAGGAAGTCTACCCCTCACAACTATAAATATGGAAGTGTTGTTTCTCCTAGTCTTCCACAACCTACAAGGGTTACACCACAACAATTGGAAGAAAAAAGAGAAAAAGGGTTTTGCTACAGTTGTGATAGAAAATGCACTAAAGGTCATAAGTGTGCTGAGAAGAAATTATTTTACATAGAGTATAAAGAGGAGGAAGAAAAGGATCAAGAAACATCAAAAGGAGAGGATATACGCCAGGACCCAACCCCAGAGAAAGAAGAAATGAGTCCGATCATATCTTGTAAAGAATTGGCAAGAATTACCACTCATCAAACTCTCAAGATAGAAGGACATATCAAGAAGAAAAAGGTTCAAGAAGTGAAAGATCACATCGAGAAAGAAGAAATGAATCCAACCATATCTTGTAATGCATTGGCCGGAATTACCACTCCTCAAACTATCAAGATAGAAGGACATATCAAGAAGAAAAATGTTCAAGAAGTGAAAGATCACATTGAGCATCAAGAAATGAATCCGACCATATCTTGTAAAGCATTGGAAGAAATTACCACTCCTCAAACTCTCAAGATAGAAGGATATATCAAGAAGAAAAAGTTTCAAGCAGTGAAAGATCACATCGAGCATCAACAACAAGTTCTCCAACTTTTAAAGGATAACGCCACTTTGGTGCAGAATCGAATGAAACAACAGGTAGATCAACATCGCAGTGAAAAAAATTTTGATGTAGGTGATTGGGTATTTTTACGGCTACATCTCAAGCAAGCTATTTATGAGAAGGAAATGTTGGAAATACTACATGCACTTAAGAAATGGTGACCTTACTAGAAAAACACCTGTTATTGGAAATACACCTTTTGAGGCTTGGGATGGCATGCAACTTGAAGTTAGTCATTTGTGCATTTTTGGATCTCGAGAATGGGCCTGTATTCCTACAGAGAAGAGATAGGATTTGGAGCCTCAAAGAAAGGAATGCGTGTTTATTGGATATTTTGATGAAGTCAAAGGGTACAAATTGCTGGATATCAACACTAAAGAGATATTTATCAAAAGGAGTGTAAAGTTTGAAGAATATACTATGCATGCACCACAAGATGAATTTGTTACAAAGTTTCCCTCACCATTAATCTATGAGTATGCGGATGATACTTCATATTGAAATTTTGATCTAGATGAGCATTTTCCTGTGACACCTGTTGGACCACTATTTGTGGAACATCGACATAATATTCCCTCATGCAGTTCAAAATATTCTTTACCACCTTTAGCACAAAAGTGGTGCAACATGAGTGATCTCTTAGATGATCCTGCCCCTATACCCCAGTTTGAGGAAGCACCACAAGCACTATTAGCTATGGAGTCATGCATGTGCATGCATGCTTATATGATGCATCCATTTGATCCACAGAATTATGTAGAAGTATCTGAGAATCATGAATGGGAAGCAAGTATGGATGAGGAATACAACTCTATCATTGAGAACCATACGTGGGACCTAGTTCCACTACCTTCCAATCATAAACTTCTCAGGTGCAAGTGGGTTTACTAGACCAAGAAAGCAGCAGATGAGCAAGTTAGTCGATATAAGTCATGGTTGCTGTTAAAATGTTTTCAATAGGTACATGGTGTTGAATATGATGAAACTTTTTCTTCACTGGAAAAAATGATTTCCATTCGGCTAACTCTCTCAATTATAGTATCAAGAGTATGGGAGGTGCACCATATGGATGTGAAGAATGCCTTTCTTCACGGTGATCTTGAGGAGGAAATCTACATGGAGCATCCACAAGGATACGTACAAAATTCATCTCTGGTATGCAAACCAAAGAAGCCTTTCTATGGCCTCAAGTAGGCACCTAGAGCATCGTATGCAAAGATGGATTCATATTTGTTATCTCAAAATTTTTGTACATTGGAAATTTGATTGCAATTTTTATTTGTTGAAGAAAATTGACTCCTTGTTGATCATAGTACTCTATGTAGATGATCTTTTGATAATAGTTAGTTTAACTTCTGCCATTACCAAGATTAAAACTGCATTGCATAAGCGGTTTTCTATGACAGATATGGGCTTGCTTAATTTCTTCTTTGGACTAGATATCAATCAGAATGGTTATGGGATTACCATTTCTAAGCCAAAGTATGCTAGAGATATTTTGGCACGATTTCACATGAGTGACTGCAAGCCAACAATCACACCTTTCTTATAAGGTACAAAGCTTGAGAATGGCAAAGATAGACCATTAGTTGATTGCACATTGTACCATCATCTTGTGGGGAGTCTTTTTTATCCCACTCACTCTCTTCTTGATCTCTCATATGTTGTAGGAGTAGTTTATAGATATATGCAGGAGCCACATGAGTTACAATGGAAATATGCAAAGCGCATCCTTCAATATGTCGAGGGGAAAATCACTTATGGTATTCATTATGTAGCCAATTGTTCTTTGGATCTCATTGGGTTCACAGATTCAGATTGGGTTGGAAACAACCTTGATCGCAAGTACACCTCTGGTTATGTACTTAGTTTGGGCTCCAACCTAATTTGTTGGTCAAGCAAGAAACATGATTCCATTGCCTTATCATTAGCGGAGGTCAAATACATAGGAGTAGTCAATGCCACTATTCAAGCCATTTGGCTACAACACTTCCTTTCTAACCTTGGTATCGGTGTCTATCGTCTGAATGTCATATGGTTTGATAATCAGAGTACACTAAAGTTTTGCAGAGATCTAGTGCAGCGACAAAAGACCAAAGATATTGATTTCCACATGCACTTCTTAGAGAACTGATTCATGATGGAATCGTCGATTTGCAGTATTGTCCTAGTTCAAAGAATATTGTCAACATCTTAACCAAGAAATATACTAAGAAAAAGTTTCAATTTCTGTGAGATCGTCTTGGGGTGAAGAACATGACTGCCTAGCAGATGTCTTTTCTCTACTTTTTGTATTGTGTTTTGAGGGGGGGTTTTCTTCCCACCAATTTTTCCCTCTTTCCTCTTTTTCATGCATTGTTCATGGGTACCTAAAATGACCTTGTTGTCAAGACTCATCCATTTTTGCATCATACTCACCTAAGTTATGCTTAAGTGGGGGTGTTGGTGTACATGCGCTTAGTTAGGCTTAATTAGCTTCACTTAAACTCTAGTTCTTGCATGTGATGTATACTTAGCTAGTGTTAATTAAATCTAGCGGTTACATGTGGTGTGCACTTGGCTTTAGTTAGATAACTCTAGTGCTTGCATGTGGTGCATATGCACATTAACAAAACATAAAACACACTTAGCTTTAATTAGCCTTAGTTATTGTATGTACAACTAAGATTAACTCATTTGCTTTATGTATTGATTTTCAAATCTATATTCAATAATCAAATTCATTCTTTGTTGCAATTTTCTTTTTCAATTCTTGCAAGTTTGTACAATTATTCTTCAACTAGATCCTTATATGTGCTCTAATAATTACATACTCTCGGCTACTGGACAAGATATTTAGAAGGCCCAAAAACCTCAATGCCACTCCCATATTTTCAAGGCATAAAGTAGAGTTAGAATGCCAATCTAATTCAACGGCTTCCATGCCATCTTTACACTCACAAACCTGTATGCCCTCACCAATGTTGTTGCCCTTAGAGCAGTCACCACACTCACAACAACATTGAACATCGAAAACTTATCTCACAACCTTTAAAAACATGTGTGCAAATCAAAACATCATTGAGACTAATCAACCCAAATGTCGGAGCATACCTCTTAGATCTTGACTCTCTAACTTTGATATCAAAATAAACCATATAAAAATGACAAAACTCCTTTATTAGTCCCTGCCTCTAGCATAGCAGGGACTATAGCATTCGATCGAGCGTTCAATTCATATTAGTTGCCGTTGACCAAACAATATATTCCCGTACATTTCAGGTTTACCCAATGTTTTAAATAAAATGTTCTGCGCAATAGAGTTTTATATCCAATGTTTTTATTTCGACCTCTTATTGCCGGCTCAACTGTATACTTTTCTCAAAAGTTAGGATAAAGAGTTTGGGGCTCGGTAGGCTTGCCGGCTCGACTCTATGCTTCCATTTGCCTACTAGCTAGATAGCCATGTAAAAGATATGCTTGCCAGCTATATAGCCATGCATAAGCTATGCTTGACAGCCTTCCACCTATTTCAACTGCTACTTAGTTCAAAAGTCACCTCAGCCTGCCAGCTATACAATCCTGGGTTTCGACATCCTTCCTGGGTTTCAGGATCCCACCAGTGAGTGATATCTGCATCCTTTCCATTTCGATAGACAGAATCAGATCCTGCATAGCCAGTTCCATATTCACTTAAAGATCCTACCCGCTCCGAAACCTCGACAGGGGTGTCGAGCTATCTAGAGGTAGAGAAATTTCCTGTTACATATCCTGCATATCCTCCCGACAACAGCCGAAGAAGTCATCATAGAGAGCAGAGGCCGTTACATATCCTGCATATCCTCCTGACAACAGCTGAAGAAGTCATCACAGAGAACAGAGGCCATAGAGGTCAGTATATAGAGGCAGATAGAGGCAGATATTCAAAAGGGAACTCAAACACTCAACCTTTCAGCAAAAGAAAAGGTAAGGTGTTTTAAGCATCCTTCAACTCTACCTACCCTATTAATGTTGAATCTGAAGTATATAATTAGATTCACTGTAAAAAAACATACCTGTGCAGAGAAAAGAATGTGTGGTGACCCTCGAACCAAGCCTGTTTTGTTTTTGTAGCCTTCTGTTTGAATAAACAAGCAATTTATCACTGTTAAATACTGTTAAATAAGGTAAAAATGCATTCTTTCAATGATTAACATGATGCTTTTGGAATTTAGTACATGCAGAATATTACCAAATTATTAATCACTCTGCTTTTGCAAGTTCTTACATGCAGAATATTACCAGATTATTACCTTCCTGCAACGGTAATGAGCATTGCCGATGATTGACTATCAATTGCCCTTCTGACTATTGTCTATGAGTGTCATTATACTTAAGGCAATGAGAAAAGGGTAAATGATAATCAGCTATAAGCAATGAGAACAGGTTATGGTCCAGGGGATTACAAAAAGAAATGAATGTTGCAGTCCTCTCTCTAGTGAGCAGGCTAAAGAAGCCAACCCGCCTGCCTGCCGAATTGACGATAATATCATACATATGCGTCGTAGGTTCATACCTGGAGTATCTGGCCTTTGCTTCCCTATCTCGAGGATCCTTTAGATCTGGCCTTGGCTGGACCGGGAACTATCCATGGGTGCTATGGGCTATCGAACGGGGTATGCTCTTAGCTTTAGTACTTGACGCTCATGCGAGAGGTATAAAATCTGGCTCAGGCGAGAGGTAATGTCGGGGATGCGGATTCGAAGAACTAAAGAAGAAAAGTTTCGGCATAAAAAAAGCAAGTAGGCATATTCTAGCAATGATGTATGTCTTCATTCTTACTGACTGAAGCTTCCTACAGACCTGATTTAGACACTCTTACCTAGTTACTGAAATACATCCATTAGCTTATTTACTCATCTGTTGCTTTATTCCGTACCGCTTCATCCTGCTCCTTGATGTTAGGTGCTCGCTTATTGAACCAGAAAGGTTCATATTAACTGCATAAAATTAACTGCACAAAATTAAATTTCAAGTTGTAAGGAGCGAATTTAACCATGGCCAAGTCTTCATTGATCCCTGGTAGTATTAATTACATTGTGGAACAGAAATAATCTGCTTCAGTGTTAGTATCATGGCAGCTACCCCAACTACTCTCCACTACGTAGGGTCATTTACAACAAACCCCAGTTGTTCAAGCATTGGTTTCATTACCCACGAGAACAACAAGACACTCAAGAAGTTCAATGGTTCTCTTGGCTCCTTCACCCTATGTAGTATAGTAGCAGAACCAGAATCAAAGCCTTCAAGCATTGTTAGATTATTCATGACCAGGTGAATGGTTAAGCCCGTGCTTGTAATTCCATGTTGTACAAGTATTACTGGAACTCGTTGTTTGGCCCTGTACATTGTTTTCCATTAAATTTAAAAGGAGCAAATTTCACTACAACCTGCGCTGAGCAGATCAAAATAGAAGGAGCTTTATGCTTTGTGGTTACATTACTCATCAAAAGATTGTAATCTTCAACCAGAACAAGTGGCTACCATGCAATGAAGATTGTAATCTCCAATGGGAACAAGCGGTGACCATGCAATGTAACAAGTGGTGATCATGCAATGTAACTTCCTTTTCTCTCGATGGAAACGTGCGTCAATCAGTACAATATTCTGGAAATTTTAAGATAATGTGTCAACTTTTATAATCTGTACATGGAATATTTTATATTATTTATCACGTTTATTTTCTGGAACGTGACCCATTTAGAAACCCAAGAAAATTTCAGTGAAGCACAACGCCTTCTTAACTTGGTTACTTTCTCGGAGTTGGAGCATACCCGGACGGTGAGGTTTGACACTGAACTATTTCTCAAGAGGTTTGACACTGAACTATTTCTCAAACCTGCGTCCGCATGTCGAGTGAGGAATATCTTAAACTATAGCCGCATATTTAAAAAAAACAACACAAATCCAAAAATAAACCTTGACATCTTCCTAATTTGCAGGCCAAGCCAACTGTGCTAAATTGGCTGATTTTGGACTATCAAAGTTAGGCCCAAAAGACAACCAGTTTACAGTCACTGCTGTTAGAGGGAGTTATGGTTACATGGATCCCCAATACGTGAAAACACGAAGATATTCAGCTAAAAGTGATGTGTATAGCTTTGGTGTGCTTCTGCTAGAACTAGTTACAGGTTTAAAAGCAGTACATGAAGACACACCTCTGGCAGAATGGACTGAAACATATCGTTTCAACGAAGGCATAGAAAGATTCATGACAATTGTTGATCAAAATATGAAAGATCAAATTAGCATGATGGAACTGCAGATTATGATCAAAATTGCTAATTTATGCTTACAGGACATTACTGAAGAGAGACCTCGGATGAGGGACATCGTGAATATGATGCAGGAAAGTAGAAATATAAAAGCAAATGGGAAGTTATCAGAGAGCGATGAAGCTCCTTTTTTGGGAAATGGAAACTTATCTGATGGTGGTCGCTGTGAATCAAATTTAGGTGAATCTTGAGATTGAGACAGTACAGATAGAAAATTTACTTCATGGTGGTCGTGCCGCACTGTGAGTTGAATTGAGAAGAAGCTTGATATACAGATGTAACCAAGCTTATTTTGAAGATACCAAGCGCTTTAGTTGGTGCAGCAGGTCACCTGGGAGCATTTTCATCCTTTATATTGTTGTTATTATTTTTGAAGTACCCCTGCATTTTTAGTACCTTTACATTATTATTCTGTAGTGCCAAGGAAATTTAAGCCTTGCGCAGCATTCATTCAATTAGAATTCGATTTTGTCTTTATGATATTTAGTTTCTGTTGAAAAGAGTGGAAAGGCACTTCTGATAAATTGGTTTAATTCCGTTATATATCAATAGCATAACTCAAAACTATTCCAAAATTATTTATCCCTTTAAATATTCCAAAAATATTTTCCACTTTATCTGCAATGGCGGACAGCATGCCAAGACAAAAGAATATCCACTCATTCAAATCTCAGTGCCACATCAGCATATGAAGTTAAAAAAAATTCACAGAAGCCGAAGCTTGCAATACATTCGTGAGTATTCAATGTGTGGGTTGCCTGGTCAATTTAGAGGCAACTCAAAAACTCGAGTTTTTCAACCCCGGCAGGAACTACCGCTACGACAGTGGCTCCCTTATTAAATTAGTCTCAACCCTCACACATATTACATGATAGTGTCATACATATCATGAATACAAATCAATTGAAATTAAATCAAAACAATTAAATTAAATCATTGAATTCTATAATATTTATAAAAATTCTAAAATATTTCTAAATCTACAATTTACATAAAAATAACTTTGAAACAACTAACTTCGATTATTATCCCTCATTGTGTATATATCGGTCAAAACACTAATCAGCAACATCCGCTCACTGTAATCGCAGGTTTACAGTGATGTAATATATGCTAAATCTTCCATTCTGGTGCTCAACCCTGACTGGATGGAAAAAAGAGTAAGACGCTCCTTGGAGTTCTGAATTTAAATACATTTTGTTAAATACTTTAGATATTAGTTTACTTGTTCCCCATATAAAGGAGGCATGTGATGAGCTGGTAAAAATTTATGCTTGACATCACCCACGATTAAAAAGTCATGTTTGAAATATTTTAATATATAAGATAATTTATAATTTTGGCAATTATAAATATAAGATATTATTGTGGTATAATTTATAGAATTGTAAGGGATTAGATTTATTTTTCATTTATAATAATATAATAATAATATTTAAAGATTGGAAGTGGAAATCAATTATGGTTATAATATTGGTAAATTAAATAAAGTAAATCTAATTTTATCAATAAAATATAATTTAAAAATAAATGAAAAGTAAAAATTGAAATTTTTAAAAATCTTTTATCTATTTTAATTTAGAATAATAAAAATAAAAGCTTGTTAAATCGAAGTTTAATCTTTCACATTAATATTATCAATAAAGGAAATTTTAGAATTATGGTTTAAAAGATGTTTTTATTATGAAAAGTGTATTTTAAAAATAAAATGAAAGATATATTAATGTAATTATATAAATTAAATGGATAGTAAATTTTAATAGAGATTAATTTATATTAGATATTATGACACTTATTAATGTATTATATATTGTTAAAATTAAAAAATATATATATATATATATATATATATATATATATATAAATTATAATTTTATTTAAAATTATTTTTAAATAAGAATTTAATATAGATTATATTTATTTAAATTAAATTTTAAAATAAAAAGGTTTAACTAAGTTTTGAGATTAATATTAATCCTTTATCATTTACTCTTACAAATATCTATGATATTAGTAATTATTAATAATTAAATTAAAAATTTAGAAATATTATTCAAAAAAAGTCATAATAATATTATATATTTTAAGAAAAAGATACATCCAATTTGATTAAATATTTGATATGCTTAAAGTTTTATATAATCCAAAATTTCTTATATGATAAAATTAGTTTTGATTTTTACATTTTGAATAAAATTATAATCTCATTTCACTATTTTAATTATCATTCTATTTTATTAAAATTATATTAAATATTTAAAAATTAATTAAATTTTTCATTAAATTATGTGAGTTACTTTACAAAATAAAATTATTAAAAAATTATTACTCAATTTAAATAAAACATTTTACATTTAAATAAATACATGAAATCTAAATAAAATTTACACATTATTAATATGAAATTGTGTAAATTAAGAAATCTAAGGTTCAATCCCGAGAAGTAACTCAGCCTAAAAAAGAAAAAGAAAGCCATAGACCAAAAAGGTAAAGAAAACCTATACTAAAACTTCTATATTGAAGAAGAAAGGTATAGAAAACCTATACTAAAATTTTGTTAGAGTATAGAGCAACGCAGCAAAATATTAAAAGAGGCAACAAAATGTAAAACAATGCAAGACACCACAATTTCAATAGGCAGAAAGAAAACAAATAACTTTGTAGAATAGAAATCACTTCATATGACACAACAAGCATGGACCTTGGCTTGCCCTGCTCGGGCTGAGAAGATACAAATTTATAAAGGGTGAAGGAGGATCTATAATCCTACATGTGATTCAGATGAAGATCTAGAAATTAATGGTGATGTGGTAGATTCAGCGAGAGTGTGGCGGTGATAGTGGAGTGTCGGGGAGTTGGCGTCGGCATTAGCATAATGTGCATTGGTTTGGCTTCACACTTAAGATTCTCCCACTTGAAGCCAAATAAGAGTCATGAATCAAGTCACGCCGAGCCCTACCATGCCTCTATATAACTCACGTTTATTACTTGGTAGAATCTTAGTGAGCATATCAGCAGAGTTCCTATATGTATGGATCTTTTCCAAGGATAATTGTTCTTCCTCCAACACATGTCGGATCCAATGGTACCTTAAGTCAATGTGCTTGGTTTTTGGATAATGTTATGTTCTTAACCTGCAAGACGATACCAGAATACCAAATATGCAAAGAAATACCCAGAACATAGAACAATGAGAAATAACAGGGTAAAAGCATGTTAATGTGTCTCATTATATGGCAAAAGCAAAAAAGTACTCAAATAAAAAAAGATAAATAAATAATATAAAATTATCAATTAAATGAGTTGAGTTTCATACTTGTTAATTATAAAAAATAAATGCTAAATTTGTAACAAAGCTAACTCACAATAAATTTTGGTAAAAGCTATAGTGAACCTATTTAATGGGTTTAGAAAATATAGATAATGTTATAAAAAGTAAATACTAAATTTGCAAATAAGTCAACTGATAGTAAATATTGGTAAAAGCTATGGTTAATCACTCACAAAATATAAATAACTTGATGTAAAGTTAAATGAAATGCTAAAAATCTTTAAAAATATATATAAAAATAGAAGTAGAATTTCTAAACAAAAAATTTTATATATTATATTTTGAATAATATAAAATACGTTATTATAATCATAATTAAAAATTTTATTATAAAAAATATAAAATATATTTTTAAAAATTTCAAAAAATAATTTTAACATTTTGTTATATGTTATTTTCAAATTTCTTTTAAAAAAAAATGATTTTATAAACTTGAAAGGGTAGTTTCTTGGGTCGCGGTTTTATATATACGAAAATATGATCATTTTTACTAGTATTTTAATAATAATTAAAAAATATGCTTTCTTTTTTATTTTTAAATTTGTTTAGCAATCTTTAGAATGTTTACAACACATCTCTTAAAGAAATTGGAATTAAAAAACATAAATCAATAGAGAAATGGGGGGTCGCGGTTTTGTCACTACTTAAAAATTTATGTAAAATATTAATGATACCTTTTAAAGAAAATGAATAAATTAGATAAAAATTATATATTAAATTTTAGAAAAAATATGACATGAAATTGAATTTAAATTGACATGTTTTGTCTTCTTTTACCACCACCTAGTTTTTGATGATTTTGTGAATTTAAGAGTAAACATTCCAACTCCATTTATTTTTATAAAACTTCTTTGCCACAAAAAGGGAAAAAGTGATACACATTAACATGCTTTTACCCAACATCAAGTATTTTATTATTCAGAAAGCAATGTTCACTTGCCTCTTCGAGGGGGAAACCTCCAATAGAGCTGAGCTCAATTACAAAATAAGACACGATGCTCCTCAAGGGAAGTCTCTATCCTTTATATAGGATTCATACATGCAATACCATGGGGCAATACCATTGTTCTTATTAATACCATCTATCTAATACCTCGACCCATTTGCAACTAACTATGGTCCCTTCATTAAATTCTAGTCAACCACTTACAATTATTAATATGGGCTTTATTGACTATTTACTTAACTATAACTGTGACTCGATTCTATTACATAAATAAGGGGGTTAGGGTTGGACCCTAACATGCCCTCCCCTATGAGAATAGTCTTGTCCTCAAGGCTGAAGCTGCAGAAACTGCTGAAGGATAGTGGTTGGTTCCCAGGTCGCATCTTCCGGAAAGGTGTCTTTCCACTTGACGAGGACTTCCTTGATCGTGCGGCCTCGCAGGTGCCGTTCTCGTGTGTCAAGAACCTGTTCAGGTTGGAGCCAGATTGACCCTTCTTCATCCACTTTAGGTAGACTAGTTTGAATTCGGCAATTGTTCCCAATCACTTTCCTGAGGCAGGAGACATGGAAGACTGGATGGATTTTTGCAGCGAGTAGCAAAGCTAGCTTGTAGGTGACTTCTCCAATGCGCTGAAGTAGTTGATACGGTCCGTAGAATTTTGGAGATAATTTCTGACAACCCTTGTCTTTGACTGATGTTTGCTTATATGGTTGCAGCCTCAAAAATACATGATCCCCTTCTTGAAATTGGCGTTCTGAGCGATGTTGATCTGCCTATTACTTCATGTGGTTTTGGGCTTGATGAAGATTCTCTCTAAGGTGGGCCAGCATGGTTGTGCAGTTCTGTAGGAGTTGATCCACTGCTTGTACCTTCGAGCATCCCTTGATATAAGAAGTAGGGGAAGGAGGGAGTTGACCATAAACTGCTTCATATGGAGTCATTTTGGTGGTGGCATGATAGTTGGTGTTATACCACCATTCGGCTAGAGGTAACCACTGTACCCAGAGATGTTGCTTTTCTGAAGTGAAACACCTAAGGTAGGTCTCCAAACATTTGCTGATTGCTTCTGTTTGACCATCAGTTTGTGGATGATAGGAAGTACTGAGTTGTAGTTGGGTACCTTGTAGCCGGAAGAGTTCCTGCCAAAAGTTATTGGTGAAGATCGGGTCATGATCAGACACAATGGAAGTGGGCATGCCATGCAATTTGAAGATCTGATCCATGAAAGATTGAGTGACCAAAGTCGGTGTAAAAGGGTGGGGTAGGGCACAAAAATGAGCATACTTAGAAAGTCTGTCCACAACCACCATGATGACTGACTTATTTCCTAACTTTGGAAGACCCGTAATGAAATCCATAGAAACCTCCGTCCAGATTGAGGCTGGGATGGGCAATGGCTGTAATGTGCCTGGGGATTTGACTATTTCTCCTTTGTGGCGCTGACAGATGTCGCATTCAGCTACAAAAGTAAGAATTTCCTTTTTCATGCCTATCCAAAAAAATGATCTTCGAGTGCGAGCATACGTCTTCTGAAAGCCTGAATGTCCTGTAGTGGGAGATGAGTGCAACTTCGCCAAAATGCGGCTTTTGAGGGTGGATGTTGGTGATATTACGACTTTGTCCTTGTAGCGAAGAATCTTATCCTGCCACAAGTAGCACGATGTGGA
Organism: Pinus tabuliformis; assembly: GCA_031772625.1. Taxonomy (NCBI): domain Eukaryota; kingdom Viridiplantae; phylum Streptophyta; class Pinopsida; order Pinales; family Pinaceae; genus Pinus; species Pinus tabuliformis. The sequence continues at coordinate 209,123,757 of CM062814.1, read as the reverse complement.
CTTTGGATCCACCTGCAATTGATTAATGAGTTGGGAGAGCCAGGGATGCGAAAACCATTCCTTGCAAGCCTCTTCAATCCATTCTGGAATGGGAAGGGAAATTGCGAGCAGGGTACTTTCCTCCTCAAATTGGTGTGATAACGCATCTGCTACAATATTTTCGTGCCCTTTCTTGTAAATTATCTCATAATCATATCCCATCATTTTGGTGAGCCATTTATTTTGTTGTGGCGAGGATAGGCGTTGCTCCAAAAAATGTTTAAGGCTTTGATGGTCTGTGTGGATTTGGAAACGTCGCCCCAATAAGTATGGTCGCCAGGTATCTACTGCATGTAAGATGGCCATCATCTCCTTCTCATAGGTAGATTGTCCCAGATTCTTCCCACTTAGTTGTTGGCTCGTGAAGGCCAAGGGTTGACCTTCCTGCATTAAGACCACCCCAATACCCATACCAAAAGCATCACATTCAATCACAAAAGATTTGGTGAAGTCGGGTAGTGCTAATACTGGAGTGGAACACATGGCATGTTTGAGAGCTATAAAGGCCTGTTGTGCTTCATCATTCCAGAGGAATGAATTTTTCTTGAGGAGTTGAGTGAGGGGCCTAGCAATGCGACCATAATTGCGGACAAATTTGCGATAGTAGCCTGTGAGACCCAAAAATCCTCTCAAGCTCTTCAAGGTCTTTGGTTGAGGCCAATCCTGCATTGCCTGGATCTTTTTGGGGTCCACCCTGACACCTTCACACCCCACAATGTGGCCCAAATACTCAACTTCTTCCATGCCAAAAGAGCACTTGGACATCTTGACAAATAATTTATGTTTGCGGAGAAGTTGCAAGCGCAGATCTACATGCTAAAGATGTGTGGCCTAGGTCCGACTGTAGATGAGGATGTCACCAAACAAAACAAGGTCAAATTTTCTGAGATATGTTTCTGAGATAAAGGAGGGGTGTGATGAGCTGGCAAAAATTTATGCTTGACATCACTCATGATTAAAAAGTCATGTTTGAAATAATTTAATATATAAGATAATTTATAATTTTGGCAATTATAAATATAAGATATTATTGTGGTATAATTTATAAATATAAGATATTATTGTGGTATAATTTATAGAATTGTAAGGGATTAGATTTATTTTCATTTATAATAGTATAATAATAATATTAAAGATTGGAAGTGGAAATCAATTATGGTTATAAGATTGGTAAATTAAATAAAGTAAATCTAATTTTATCAATAAAATATAATTTTTAAAAAAAATGAAACTTTTAAAAATCTTTTATCTATTTTAATTTAGAATAATAAAAATAAAATCTTGTTAAATGGAAGTTTAATCTTCCCACATGAATATTATCAATAAAGAAAATTTTAGAATTATGGTTTTAAAAGGATGTTTTTACTATGAAAAGTGTATTTTAAAAATAAAATAAAGATATATTAATGTAATTATATAAATTAAATGGATAGTAAATTTTAATAAGGATTAATTTATATTAAATATTATGACACTTAATAATATAGTGTATATTGTTAAAATTAAATAAATAAATATATATATATATATATAAATTAAATTATAATTTTATTTAAATTATTTTTAAATAAAAATATAATATATAGTATATTTATTTAAATTAAAATTTAAAATAAAGAAGTTTAACTAAGTTTTGAGATTAATATTAATCCTTTATCATTTATTCTTACAAATATCTATTATCAATTTAGTAATTATTAATAATTAAATTAAAAATTTAGAAATATTATTCCAAGAAAAGTCATACTAATATTATATATTTTAAGAAAAAGATACATTGAATTTAATTAAATATTTGATATGCTTAAAGTTTTATATAATCCAAAATTTCTTATATGGTAAACTTAGTTTTGATTTTTACATTTTGAATAAAATTATAATCTCATTTCACTATTTTAATTATCATTCTATTTTATTAAAATTATATTAAATATTTTAAAAATTAATTAAAATGTTAAATTAATTTAAATATCAGTTTACTCAATTACATTTATTAAAAATTAAAATTTTCATTAAATTATGTAAGTTACTTTACAAAATAAAATTATTAAAAAATTATTACTCAATTTAAATAAAACATTTTACATTTAAATAGATACATGAAATCTAAATAAAATTTACACATTATTAATATGAAATTGTGTAAATTAAGAAATCTAAGGTTCAATCCTGAGAAGTAACTCAGCCTAAAAAAGAAAAAGAAAGCCATAGACCAAAAAGGTATAGAAAACCTATACTAAAACTTTTATATTGAAGAAGAAAGGTATAGAAAACCTATACTAAAATTTTGTTAGAGTATAGAGCAGCGCAGCAAAATATTAACAGAGGCAACAAAATGTAAAACAGTGCAAGACACCACAATTTCAATAGACAGAGAGGAAACAAATAACTTTGTACAACAGAAATGACTTCATATTACACAACAAGCATTGACCTTGGCTTGCCCTGCTCAGGCTGAGAAAATACAAATTTATAAAGGGTGAAGGAGGATCTATAATCCTGCATGTGATTCAGAGGCAGATCTAGAAATTAATGGTGGTGTGGTAGGTTCAGTGAGAGTGTGGCGGTGATAGCGCAGTGTCAGGGAGTCAGCTCCGGCATTAGCACAATGTGCGTTGGTTTCGCTTCACACTTAAGATTCTCCCACTTGGAGCCAAATAAGAGTCATGAATCAAGTCACATTGAGTCCTACCATGCCTCTACATAACTCATGTTTATTTCTTGGTAGAATCTTAGTGAACATATCAGTAGGGTTCCTATATGTATGGATCTTTTCCAAGGATAATTGTTCTTCCTCCAACACATGTCGGATCCAATGGTACCTTAAGTCAATGTGCTTGGTTTTTGAATGAAATGTTGGTTTTTTTGCCAAATGAATGGCACTCTGACTATCACAATATAGCACATACTTGTCCTGCTTTATTCCTATCTCTCCTAGGAATCGTTGCATCCACAACATCTCTTTACAAGCTTCTATTGCAACTATGTACTATGCTTCTATTGTAGAGAGAGCTACTATTCTTTGTAGCCTTGACACCCAAGATACTATTGCACCTGCAAATTTATACAAATAACCTGTAGTGGACTTTCTAGTGTCCATATCTCCAGTCATATCTGCATCTATAAATCTTTCAAGCACAGTCTCATTATGACCAAAACATAAACAATAATGACTAGTACCCTTGAGATATCTAAAAATCCATTTGACTTCTTGCCAATATTGTTTGCCTGGATTGGCAAGGAACCTACTCACTACTCCCACTGAATATGCAATGTCTGGTCATGTGAATACCATGGCATACATCAAGCTGCCAACTGTTGAAGTATGAGGAATATTGCTCATATCTTCCTTCTCCTTGTCATCACTAGGACATAATTCAGTACTCAGCTTGAACTGGGTTGTAAGGGGTGTACCAATTGGCTTTATATCCTTCATATTAAACATGTCAATCACCTTCATGATATATTTTTCTTGTGATAGCCACAACCTTTTGTATTTCCTGTCACGCATAATCCTCATGCCCAATATCTATTGTGTTGGTCCCAAATCCTTCATTGCAAATTTGCTGTCAAAATATTTCTTCAACCTATTGATCTTATTCTTATCATGCCCAACAATCAACATGTTATCCACATATAATCATAATATGATATAATTTCCTTGATCATACCTCTTGATATAGACACAATGGTCAGCTTCCAACCCGTGAAAACCATGTTCCAACATGAATGAATCAAATTCTTGTACCATTGTCAAGGTGTCTGTTTCAACCCATAGAGACTCTTCTTCAACCTGCAAACAAGGTCTTCTTTGCCTTTTTCTATGAAGCCTTCTAGCTGCTCCATATAAATTTGTTCCTCCAATTCACCATGAAGGAAAGCAGTTTTTACATCTAATTGTTCACATTCTAAGTCTAAAGAAGCAACAAGACCAAGAATGAATCTAATGGATGACATTTTAACAACAGGTGAGAAAATTTCAGTGAAGTCAATACCTTCTTTTTGGGCAAATCCTTTCACTACCAGCCTTGCTTTATACCTCTCCTTATTTTTGTCACCTTCATGTTTAATCCTATAAACCCATTTGTTTTGTAGAGCCTTTCTACCTTTTGGGAGGTTTACCAACTCCCAAGTTTTAGTTTCCAGTAAAGAGTTCATTTCTTCTTCCATTCTTTACTGTGCTCAACTTTACAAGCTTCTTGAAAACAATTAGACTCGCCTTCATCAGTCAACAAAATATAGTTTGAAGGAGGATACCTTTGTGAAGGCTTATGAGGCCTAGAAGATCTGCGAACCAACTGTGGTGGTGCATTATCAGGTTGAATCTCCTATAAAGGTTCCTACAAGATTCCTTCTTCTTGTTGTTCATCATTTTCCACCTGTTGTTCTTCGTGCTCCTGAATTTGTTGTTCATTTTCTTGCATTGGTGGGATGTTTTCCAGCTACTCTTCAAACCTGTCAATAACCTTCTTGATCTCCATCTCACCTTCAGTCCTCTTAAACATTTCTAACTCATTAAATATAACATCCCTTCTTCTCATGATTTTATGTTTGACTAGATCCCATAGACGATAACCAAAATATTCATCCGCATATCCTAGAAAAATGAATTTCATAGATTTATCATCTAGCTTAGTTCTATTTTCTTTGGGAATATGTACAAATGTTTCACATCCAAATATTTTCAAGTGAGAATAATTCAACTTCTTACCGGTCCAAACTTCTTCAGGGATACCACCATCCAAGGCTATAGTTGGAGATCTATTTATGAGGTAGCAAGTGGTCCTGACTGCTTCAGCCCAAAAATTCTTCTCCAAACCTGAATTGGACAACGTAATTCACACCTTTTCCATAATGGTGCGATTCATCCTTTCTAGGACACCATTCTGTTGAGGAGCACCAGGCACAGTCTTCTCATGCTTTATGCCAAACCTGTTACAGTATTCCTTGAATGCATTTGAGCAATATTCTCCACCATTATTTGTTCTTAAACACTTGAGCAATTTGTTTTTCTCTCTTTCAACAACAACATGAAATTTTTGAAATATTCCAAACACTTCACTTTTACTTTAATAGGATATGCCCAAACCTTCCTGGATGCATCATCTATAAATGTTACAAAATATGATGCTCCTCCTAATGATTTGATGTCAACAAGGCCAAACACATATGAGTGTACCAATTCTAACACATTTTATTTTTGTCATGGCCACCTCTAAGGAATGAAACCCTTCTTTGTCTACCATATATACAATGCTCACAAAGATCAAGATTGTAAGATTTCAAACCTGGCAATAAATTTTTACCAACAAGGATTTTTAAGCCCTTCTTGCTTATGTGACCCAAGCGCTTATGCCACAGATCTGTTGAATTTGATTCTTTTGTGATAACAGCCAAATCTAACTTTCCTATCAGTGCCTTTAATGTGTATAATGTTCCCGTCTTGGGTCCTTTGGCTACGACCAATGCTCCTTTGCTAATTTTTCAACCTCCTTTTCCAAAGCTTGTGGAATAGCCTTCATCATCCAGTCATCCCATAGAGATCAAACTCATGTGCATTTACGGTACATTTCTGACCTGTTTCAACAATATATCTTGTCCATCCTTCATCTTGATCTGGACATCTCCCACTCCACCAACACTGCAAAAATGATTATTCCCCAAATGTACTCTACCATAATCACCAGGATTATATGCAACAAAAATGTCTTTGTATGGGGTTACATGGTGAGATGCCCCAGAGTCAAGGATCCAATGAAAGTTATTGCTAGATGTATATACACATGCATCCTCTATTGAAACAGTAAACAACACAACACCATCTGTGGCTACAACAATAGTCTCACCTTCATTTGTGTTGGATGACTTGTGGTTTGTATTGGCCGGTCTCTGATCCTTTTGTCCTTTCTTCGAAAATTGACATTCTTTATTAATGTGTCCGAGTTTGCCACAATGAAAGCAGATGATTTGGCCCCTCCTTCAGTTTGATTGGCCTTTCGATCTTGATTGACCTTGTCAGCCTCGATCAATTCTCCTACCACGATCAACTAGAGCTAGAGCTTCTCCTCCCTAGTTTTCCGCGATTGACTTGCGTCGCAGCTCCTCATTCATTAAACTGCGATTGACATCATCAAACTTCAGGGTCCCTACAGTTGTTGAAGTGCTCATAGCTACAATTACATTTTCCCAACTGTCTGGCATAGAACACATTAACGAAATGGCTCTAATTTCATCATCTAGAATGATTTTAATAGAGGCAAGTTTATTAGTAATAATATTAAATGCATTCAAGTGCTCAGCAACTGAAGCACCCTCCTTCATCTTAAGATTATAAAGCTTCTTCATCAAGAACACTTTGTCTGATGTTGTGTTCTTCTCATATAGATCATGAAGCTTCTTCCATAATCCTTCTGTCGTCTTTTCTCCGGACACATTGAAATACACATTCTTTGCTAGATATTGACAGGTTGTTGCAATCTCCTTTCTATCTAGCTTATTACACTCTTCATCTATCATCAATGAGGATTTCTTCGTTGAGCCCTCAATTAGCAAATATTGATCCTTTAAAATCAGTATATCCTCCATCTGTGATTTCCATAAGACAAAATTAGTCCACTCAACTTCTCCATATTAGTTAATGTTGTCTCCATTCTCGATAAAATTCACACCCACGAAAAAACTCCACTTATGATATAAAAATACTTTACCAACTTTTAAATTGAAAAATCAAAATCAATCTCCTTAAATGACCTTTCCACCCTTTTAATGTCTAAACTTAAAATTAACAATTATTATAAAACATATATATAATTATATATGTTCATAATAATTATAAAACATATAAAAATCGAAACCAATGAGACATTTGATTTCCATAATAAAAGAGCTATCACTTTTCCACTTCGTTAATAAAAAGTTCATCATTTTGCAAAAATTCAAATTTCAACTCACGAGACCAGGCATGACTTCACGTTTAGGCACTTGCCCTCCGCACGTTTCACCATATGTCCATGTCCTTTTTTTTCTTGCAACAGTTGCCGAAGTGAAGTGATGGGACTTAGCTTTGGGTGTGAGATTGCGCCATCGGAGACGGAGCCAGAGCCGAAGGGGCTTTCGCAGGAGGATTAGAAGCAGCGGATGAATTTATTTCTCCTCTTATCGCTGCAGGTGCAATTTATTTTCCACAAATTCAATCTGCAGATGTACATGACAGCAGGCAGGCTTTTCAAGTGAAGGTAACTGCAGTCTTTGCTTCACCATTAATTCACTCAACTGGCTATGGCAAAATCTTTCACCGTCGAGGCAACGCTCATAATATTGATCACTAATGATGCATCAGGCAACGAAACCACGCCGACTTGAGCATTCCAACTTTTAACAGCTCAAACCAGACACCGCAACTGACAACTCCATTCGGCTCCAGCCTTCACAACACACAACAGATTTATACTTAGACGACAATAGAATAATTATATAGATAGAAAAATGGAGAAACAGAAGAATAACACAAATATATTACTAATGGAAAATGAAAGCACTTCATATTACACAATAGGCTTCGGTGTTGGCTTGCCCGACTAAAATCAAATTGAAAAAATATAAATTTATAGACGGTGAAGAAAGATCTAGAATCCTACATGTGATTTCAGATAAAGATCTAAAAATTTAAAAATTAAAAGATCTAAAATCATGCATCTGATTCAAATAATAAAGATCTAAAATCTTGGCAAATAATAAAGATCTAAAATCTTGGCTAAAAATTAATGGCTGCATGGTAGGTTCACATAAAGATCTAAAATCTTGGCTAAAAATTAATGGCGCCATGGTAGGTTCTTTTAGATCTAAAATTTTGGCTAAAAATTAATGGCGGCATGGTAGGTTCTAAAAGAGAAGAGGAGAGTATGCCGGTGACGGCAGAGTGTCGGGGAGGGGATTCTATGCTGGCATTAGCTTGCGTAGATTTGGCTTCGCACTTAACAAATTTCTCTTAATATTTTTTTAAATGATGCTTGCGTAGATTTTGCTTCGCACTTAACAAATTTCTCTTAATATTTTTAAAATCATTTAGTGTAATAGGTCATAATATTTGGGTTAATACGGATAGAATGGTGCTAGGGATTGAATTTAATTTTTTTAAGGAGAAATACTTACTCGAGTTACCGAAAAAAAATAAAAAATAGAGGAGATATATAATTCCAATTTTCAATTAAACAGGTTCATATTAAGAAAGGATAATGATAATAATGTGTTGACCCTGGAATATATTTGGAAACCATTATAAATGCAGTCTAAGAAGCTTTCCAAGTATGGATGTTATGATTTCAATATTGAAAAAGAAGGTTCCCATATTTTAAAATCATTTAATGTAAAATGTATAATGTGAAGATGTTCATAATAGATATTCATGTATTTATCGAAATAGAGGTTTAGATTATGGTATTAAGAAGTATTTGGAAATGGGTCTTGAAGCTGTTGCATTAATATGGTTAGAACTGGAACTTAGGTGTTGAACTTAAATTACTTTAAGAAGGCTTCAGTAGGTGGAAATATAATTTATGGTACTTCGAGGATTCCTGGTAAAGGTGAGGATTTACGATAAAAAGAGGGCGGTATATCTTATTACATCATACACCATTATGCAGTAGATTCCAAATATAAATGAGTAGATTCCAAATATAAATGAGAGATAAGTGCAGTAAGGAAGAACAAGGAAACAACTGACTACAACTGTGCGTTAGCTGCCCAAAGAAGAATTATATGCATTGACAGTATTTCACTAATTGATTCAATCTTATATAAAAGTTCTGGAAAAATAGGGTTTAGTAATAAAAAATTTCAAATATTTTGATAAAGAAAATTTTCAAATGTTTTGGTAAACAAAATTTGAAAATGCTGAATCAATAGCTTTAGTAATAAAAAATTTCAAATATTTTGATAAAGAAAATTTTCAAATGTTTTGGTAAACAAAATTTGAAAATGCTGAATCAATAGCTTTTTTTTTTTATATATAAATTTTGAAATATTTTGGTAAACAAAATTTTCAAATGTTTTGGTAAACAAAATTTGAAAATGCTAAATCAATAGCTTTTTTTGTTTTTTATATATATATTTTGTTGATAGGTGCACGTGAGTGCATGATGTGTTGGTTGGGGGTTCCATTCCTGCGGGAGCTGCACGATGCTGCAGCACATTTGTTTCGGTGATGACGTATGTGTTTCGATGGCCATAAATGTTGTATGATGAATCGATGATGATGTAATTCTTCTGGCTTCAGCGATAAATGTTGTATGATGAAATCTGCTCACTTCAGCGATATATGTTGTATGATAATTCTTCAGAGGGAATGCTTCTCCCCCACTGGAAAAAATATTTTGTTGATAGGTATCTCTATTTCCACTTTTAGTGGATGTCCTGATGTTGACTTTAAATTTGTGATATATTTGTTCATTTATAAACAGTCGCCATTAAACTTCGAAGGAATATGCTTCGTCTGAATCCTCCAACAATATTTTTTGTGAGTTGAAAAAGAAATTGGACCGGCCCCGAGTGTAAGTACTCGTGCCGGGTTGGTCATCTCAAAGAATTAATAACATCTCCAACTATTGATTAAAATATTATATTAAAAATAAAAAATATTGAACTTTTAATTTTTTAAAAATAATTAAAAATAACAACTCCAACTATTGATTAAAATATTGTATTAAAAATAAAAAAATAAAAAATATAATTTTTAAAAATGAGTTAAAAAAAATGCAGGGAAACATTATTTTGAGAACTATTTAAATTGTATATTAAAGGTGAAATATATATTTGAGAAAAATGTGATTATCAATTGAGAAATGGCATATTAAATACACTTGTCTATAACGCGACTTTTTGAAAGTTTTTCCGGCGGGTTTTTCCGGTCGAGATCCGGCAGGAATTTATTCGAATCGCAAGTTTGATAGCTAGTTTCTGCACAATGAAAGCGTCCCAGGGGTTTTCCAGGGTGCTGAATCCAAATATGCAGTTAAAAAACCATTTTAACTGCAACAAATCAAGATTTAGCCTCAATTTCTTCCGCCAGATTCTGTCACCGGAGTCTCCAAAAAGTTGCATTATAGACAACTCCATATTAAATTGAGAAATGGCATATAGAAATAGAGATATTAATTTTTTTTTATGTTTATAATCTTTTGGGTTTATATTGCTATAAAGATTATTATATTTTTAAAGATTCTTATTACTTGGCTTAGATATTATTCTTTTACATTTATAAACTTTGGGTTTATGGTGTTAATATTTTGTGTTTATTATTCTTTTCCGTTTATAATAGTTAAAAACATAGAATGTTTGGTTGTGGAGAAAAGTTTCTTAAACCTTTGGGTTTATAGTGTTAATATTTTGCGTTTATTATTCCTTTCTGTTTATAATAGTTAAAAACATAGAATGTTTGGTTGTGGAGAAAAGTTATGAGGTCGTTGATTTTTATTGGCTAGCAGTTAGATTTAAGGTTTTGTATATGTCATCTTTTGGAAAATATTGATAAATTGTTTTTAGATGTTTCAATGTTAAATATTGTGTGCATTTTGTTGACATTATTTTTGTTTTTCTATTGCATAAAATTTGCAGTGTCTTCTTTCCTTTCAACAAAGTTCTTCGTGTAGCCATGGATGACACTATTTGGGAGTTTTTACCATTTGAAATTATTGCACTTGTTTTTCGTTGGCTTCCTTTGTCCGTGTTGATGAGATTTAAGCTGGTTTGCAAATAAATGTGTCTTTTGTTGGAAGACCCAGTCTTTCTTGCTGGTTGTGATCATTGTGGTGACAAAGAGTTTGAATTTATTGCTTTAACAATTCGTATGGGGCCTGGTTGTTTCGTTGGGTCTTACCTTAGTGACAAGGGAGTAATATCTTCCATGTTTTTCCCTTTTCTTGAATATGGATTCAGAATTGAATGTGTTGTTGGATCAATGATTCTATTCAGTTCACCTCCAAATTCTTTGGGTTTTAAGAGTTTCTTTGTTGTGAACCCTTTTACAAAGACATTTAGGAATATTGGTTTTCTTCATCTTGGGGAGCAAGGATTCTTCTCTATTTTGCAAAAATATTGCCCTCGGAAATTTGTATGGGTTGCACTGAAACATGTGTCCTGTGAGATGGATCCACATTTTTTACTCTATAGCAATGATGACATGGTTTGGAGGAGAACAATACTTCCTTATGGTGGTGTGCCACCACCAAAGGAGGCTATCTTATATAAAGGAAAAACATGGTTGTATTCGGACAAAGATTATTATGATTATCCTACATATGGGTACACTATATATTGGTTGGAGCTAGAAAGGAATAGTTGGGGTTTTACGTTTGTGCCTATTTTAGACATACGGTGTATGGAAATAGGGCACTACAGGAACCAACTTCTTTGTTTTGTGAATAATGGTGCTATGTCTATTTGGTTAGTGGAAGAAATAGATAATTTTGAAATTGGGCATCCTTTGAATGAACGAAGTGTTGAATATTTTGAAGATGATTGGGGGTTTAGTTGGACATTTCTTGAAGAGATGTTTGTGGATATAAACAATAAATGTCTGGGGTACCTTCCTTTTCGTTTTGTCCAGGAAAAAGTGCTTCTTTTGGGTTCCATGGAAGTGTAGTTAAAGGTTTATGATTTGGTGAGTGGGGTTTGCACAGAATAAATTTCTAATGGTGTCTCCATGTTGGAAACATCAGCGTTCCATGTTCCATTTGTTGATGGTTTCAATGAATACATCGAAAATGGAAATGTTTTCTCACTTGTTCCAAATGTTGATTCTGTTGTAGACATACCACCAGTAACAGTGGGTGTCTTTATGTAGAATTTGAGCATTGGAGATGTTTTTTATTAGACATTGTTGAAAATGTAGAGTTTTTCCAATAATTTCAATTATGAATTTTAAATCTTTGTGTTCTGAATTGTGGTCTTTACTTAACATATGTTTATGTTGGCACTGAATGTTTCTTAATAAAATCAAGCATGGTAAACCATGTACAACCATGTTTATTTTAGGGTTTATAATATTTTACCTTGGGTTTTAAAACCCGTGGTCAACCATGGTCAAATGTTGCATTGTGATAAACATTGCCTCGATATTGAAATCAGTCATGTTCAACCATGGTCCAATGTCACATTATGACAAGGATTGTCCCAATATGGAAATTTACCATGGTCAACCATGTTCCAATGTCAGAGTCTGACAAAGATTGTTTCAATCATGGTCAACCATGGTCACATTGTAACAAAAAATGTATCTTGGTCCAACGTCACAATGTGGCAACCATGGTCATCCTTGGTCAACCATGTTCCAACATTGCATTCCGAGAAATATTGTCTCAATATGAAAATCAACCATGGTCAATCATGTTCAACCATGGTCACATTATGACAAAGGTTGTCTCTTCGTCCAATGTCACATTGTGACAACATGGTTATCCATGGTCAACCATTGTCCAATGTCACATTATGAGAAAGGTTTTCTCAATATGAAAATCAATCATGGTCAACCATAGTCTAACGTCGCATTGTGACAAATATTTTGTCAATAAGAAAATCAACTATGGCCAACCATGGTCAACCATGTTTATTTTAGGGTTTATATACATTGGGTTTATAATCCCTTAGGATTTTAGTATTGATCACTTGGGTTAATTATTCCCTTTAGTTTATAAACAACCATGGTCAACCATGTTCCAATGTCGCATTGTGACAAATATTCTCTCGATTTTAAAATCAATCATGGTCAAGCATGCTCAACCATGGTATAACGTCACATTTTGACAATGATTGTCTAATTCGGATTTAAACAGGAACGCAAAAAATTACAGAGATAATTATAAATACAGAAATGCAGCAGAAATAATACTTCATTTCATTAATGTAAAATACTGAAATATGCTTACAAATAGAAATGGAAATAAACTAGTTCGGGCAATGGTAGCTTATCTCTGAGGATAGATGTGGCTGCTACATGCCTCTAAACTGTCTCACAATGGGGCTCAAAGGCCTATTTATTGTTGAGAAATAATGGAAAACCCTAAACATCCAAAACCCTAACCCTAGGAGATGAATCGCATAACTATGGGTCCCGTTTTGGGTAAATTTGTACATCAACTTCCCGGGGTCATAACTTGGCATACGATCTCCATTTGATGCACACAATACCTCATTAGAAAGATCTATTCGAGGACTACAACTTTGGGATGAGCAACATTGGTCCATGGACTCCTGTTGCTCCTAGTTTTCCCAAAAAACATCGTTTAGTGCCTCATAACAACTTCGAAAATTTAGGACCCGAAAAACTACCAAAAATAGTAAATTGTGCTACAAATAAGGAAACTGAAAAACTGAAAGAAACAATGGTGGGATTCCAAGTGGAATTGGCGGGTGGCCACCAATATCCACCTGGATCATTGTCTTAATATGAGAATTAACCATGGTCAACCGTGGTCAACCATGGCCAACCATGTTTATTTAGTGTTTATAATATTTATATTAGGGTTTATATACCTTGGGTTTAAAATATTAGTCCCTTGGGTTTAATATTATTCAACCATGGGCAACCATGTTTTATAAAATCAATCATGGTCAACTATTATCCCACATCACATTGCGATGAACATTGTCTCTATATGAAAATCAATCATTGTCTCAACTATGGTCCAACTTCACATCTTGACAAAGATTGTCTCAATATGATAATCATGGTCAACCATGATCAATCATGGTCAATCATGATCAACCATGGTCAACCATGTTTTATAACATCAAACATGGTCAATCACGGTCAACCATTGTCAAACATCTCATTGTCACAAAGCTTGTGTTGACATGAAAATCAACCATGGTTAAGCATGTTAAACCATGGTCTAACGTTGCATTATGATAAGGATTGTCTCCATATGAAAATCAACCATGGCCAACCATGTTTATTTTAGTGTTTATAATATTTATCTTAGGATTTAATATTATTCCCGTGGGTTCATAATCTCTTGGGGTTTTAGTGTTAGTCCATTGGTTTATAATATCAATCCCTTTAGCTTATTATTCCCTTCGGTTATAATATTAATCATGGTCAACCATGGTCGAATGTCGCATTGTGGCAATGATTTTATCAATATGAAATCAACCATGGTCTAAAGTCACATTGTGATAAAGATTGCCTCAATATGAAAATCAATCATTGTCTCAACCATGGTCCAACATCGCATTATGACAAATATTGTCTCAATATGATAATCATGGTCAACCATGGTAAATCATGTCCAACTTTGGTCAACCTAAGATTTATAAATTCAAACATGCTCATCCATGGTCAATGATGGTCAACCATGGTCAAATGTCGCATTGTCACAAATATTGTGTTTATATGAAAATCAACCATGGTCCAACGTCACATTGTGACCGAATTTGAAAATAAACATGGTCAACCATGTTTATTTTAGTGTTTATAGTATTTATCTTAGGGTTTATATACCTTTGGTTTATAATATTAGTCCCTTTCGTTTAATATTATTCCCTTGAGTTCACATTCTCTTGGGGTTTTAGTATTAGTCCCTAGGGTTTATTATTCCCTTGGGTTTATAATATCAATCCCTTGGCTTTATTATTATCTTGGGTTTATAATATCAATCCGTTGGGTTTATTATTCCCTTGAGTTTATAATATCCGTCATGGTTAACCATGGTCAACCTTGGTCGAATGTTGCTTTGTGACAATGAATGTCTCAATATGAAAATCAACCATGGTCCACCGTCACATTGTAACAAAGATTGTCTTGATATGAAAATCAATCATGGTCAAGCATGGTCCAACGTTGGATTGTGACAAGGATTGTCTCAATATGGAAATAAACCATAGCCAACCATGGTCAACCATGTTTATTTTAGGGTTTGTAATATTTATCTTAGGGTTTATATATCTTGGGTTTATAATTTTTATCCAACGTCGCATTATTCTTTGAACATAAATGTGCTTTGTCTTTGAATGATAAGCAGGGTTCTTTGCTAAGAAAATTACACTTTGGATGGCATAGTCTATCCTTACAGTTCGCTATACTAACCCCATACTTGAACACAATGTCTACAACCAAACTAATTCCTTGCTTACATGAGCGCTTTCCATGTATTGTACCTCTGTAGTTAAAAGTGCCACTATAGAGTGTCTCTTGCTCATCCAAATGATTGCTCCTCCAAATAGGTTAAACACATACCCACTTGCAGATCTTCTCTGATCCAGATCTCCATCCTACTCTGAATCAATAATTTAGCCACGGATGTCCAAAACTCTATCCAATCTTGCTCTTCCTTGGTAGCACAGACCATAATCACTAGTTCCACACAAATACCTGAAAATCCGCTTCATTGTTTTTCAATGCTCTTTCCCTGGTTTTGACATAAACCTACACAATACTCCTACTGCATGTGCAATGTCTAGTCTAGTACAGACCATTGCATACATTAGGCTACTAACTGCACTTGCATATGGAACACGGGACATGTTCTCTTCCTCTTCTTGTGTCTTGGGAAAATGTTCAGTAGATAACTTTACACTTACAGGAATAGGAACATTCATCTATTTACTATCCTTCATATTAAACTTCTGTGGTATTATCTCAACATACTTTCTCTTGTTTAACGAGAGCTTCCTCTTTTCCTGATCTCATTTAATTTCCATGCCTAAAATATAGTTTGCAACACCAACATCCTTCATGTCGAATTTGGAGGATAATTGGGTTTTTAAATCCTTGCTAATTTATTTTTCATTTGCAATCAGCAACATAGATCACCCATTAATTTAAAATACGCACATTGATCCACTTTGTTTCTTGTGAAGCCAAGTCCCCATATATATGTATCAAGTTTCTGATACCACATCCTTGGTGATTGCTTTAACCCATACAAAGAATTTTTTAACCTATATACCAATTCTTTCTTACCCTTCACTAGAAAGCCTTCAGTTTTCTTCATGTAGATCTCTTCTTCCAGATCTCCATGAAGAAATATTGTCTTCACATCCATCTATTCTAACTGAAAATAAAAAGAAACAACAATAGATAAAACTAATCTAATAGAAGCTAACTTTGTAATAGTAGAAAAAATATCACCGAAATCAATTCCCAACACCTGGGAATAACCTTTTTCTACCAACCAAGCTTTGTAGTTCTCCACCTTTCCTCCTGCATTCATCTTCTTCTTAAAATCCCATTTGATTCTGATGGGTTTCCTTTCATCAACCATGGACTCTTTCTAGAGTTTTTCATCCTCTGAATCTACTACCTCCCTAACAGTTCTGGTATCATCATTAGTAATAGATAGAGAAATATTTGAATACAAGGTAGATGGACTATACCTTTCTCGATGCCTTCTCTCTCAAACTGAACTTCTCAAAAATGGATTTTGTGGCCCTTTCTCTTCTCATTCCAGATCTGTTGCAGAGTCTGATTCTTCCTCCCTTAGCTCAAACTCTATCTTCTTAGGTTCCCTTGGTAGGACTTATTTTTTAATAACATATTTCACCTCTCTAAACACCACATCTCAGTTGTACATAACCTTCCTTGTTTTTTGGTTCCAAAGCTTATAACCTTTTAAACCATCCTTATACCCAAGAAATATGAACCTTTTATATTTACTATCCAACTTGGTTCTTTTCTCCTTTAGAGCATGTACATATTCATCACAACCAAATACCCTCATTTGTGAAAGAAAGGAATTCTTACCAATCTATACCTCATGTGGAGTCTGTTATAACTCAGGTTGGTGGGGGTTGGGCTGTGTCAACCTTTCAACCTAGCGTAACTATTTCAAACCAGCTTTTGATTGGAAGTTATCCCTTCCAATCTAAGAGGGCTCTCTCAATATTTTTTAAGAATGCAAAAGGCTAACTCCGGTTTTCTATTTTATTTTTCAGGTGAAAGAGTGTGAGGGAAAACACCATTAGGCATGGATTCAGTTAAAGAAAAACAAAAAAAAACAACACTGTTTTATAGAAGTTGAGGCATATTTGGTTTACTAATGTGGATATGAAATTCACAGTAATCACAACAGATTGAAGGAAGTTGGATTTGTTTGACATATTTCCAAGTAATCAAAAAACTATGAAAACGAATAACAACAAAGGAACACGACACAACAAGACTGAAACCAGAATGAATATTAGGTTAAAACAGAATTGCTCCAAATTGTATTTTCTATTAATTGAAAACAATACAACAATGGTTCTCACATCATTGATCCCATCTCTTTGCAGAATCAAAAATCTACCTATTTATAAAGAAAGATATCTTTACATAATATGGCACTTGTGCTAGATTCAATCAACAACTATGAGATCTAATATTATCTGATTAATAAAAATTCGATCCTTCATAGTAATTTCTATTACAATAGAGTTCGAATATAAATGGGAGTCATATGGACTATTACAATAATTTAAGGCATGACGCTATGTTTGTGGAAATTCATACATATGGACCTTAGAATCCTTGTTGTGTTGTTTGTTGTTTAAACGCGCTGAAAGTGCCTCATTGTCTCTGTGCTATCTCTTTGTTTCGCTACCTCCTATATCTTGTTACCTCTTTTCTTTGTGTTCCATTTAATAACCATGTTGTTGAACAAACACTAAGAAATACTCTTGTTGTCTCATCGAGCGGAAGCATAATGTATGTGTTGATCTAGGCCGTTCATCTGGGCTCACTGTTATCGTAATCAAAATACAAGAGGGGGGCCTTTTACCATATTCCATAATGTTTTGACAACTATCTGGGCATGAAACTTTAATAAAGCATGACACATAAAATGTCGCATTTGGAACCAAGACTTCACATATCACCATCGGGAAGGAAGAAAGCGTGTTAACACTAATTTACGGTGATTTCCCGATATGTCGGACTTGCAATTTCACATAACCACAATAGATAACATTTCGGGTCTATCGCAATCACAAGTCAAAAGGGAGTTCAACGGAGAAGGGATTTGTGACTTGAGTAATCTCCAATTGCGATATCACAATTGGTGGGGGAGGAATTATTGTAATCGGTGAGGGGAGACACATCACAATCGGCGAGGGGACAAAATTTTATGCGATATCACAATTGGCGAGGAAGAATTGCGATATCGGCAAAGGAGTGGTGATGGGACTATGTGATATGAAAATCGGCGGGGAGGACTTGCGATATGTGATATTAATGGCAGAGGGATTTATCGCATCGGCGGGGAAAGGACTTTATCTCGATATCACAATCAGCAGGGGAGGAATCGTAATATCGGCAGAGGAGAGGTGTGGTGGGTTTATGCAATATCGCAATCGGCGGGTAGGAATACAGGTGGATATGATTTCGTAAAAGGAAAAGTGTTGATTGCGATATAGACTTCGAGTCCCGGCCCTTTAAAAGGAACTACGATAAGAGTTAAAAAAGGGGATATAGCTAGAGTTTAAATATAGGTTATGGCTAGAGTTAAAATAAGAGAAACACAGCCAGAGTTGGAAATGGGTGAAACACAACTAGAGTTTAAATATGAGGTGTGGCTAAAGTTTAAATGCGGGTTACGGCTAGAGTTAAAATATGAGATGTGGCTAAAGGATGAAATGGGATGAGTGAGAGAAATGGATTTAGAGAATTTCTCCAAAATAAATAAAACGGGACCTGTTCCTTGTCCTCAAATATTCAAATATAAAGCACAACAACCTCTTTCAGAAAAACAACAGATAGATGTAGCATCAGTGGTGGAAAACCATATCTAATAAAACTAAAAATTTATTTTAGTGAGTTATCATGGATAACAGAGTCTTATCCTCCAACGCTGATGAAGGTGATTTTCTAACCAAGTAACATGCAGGTTCCACTACCTCTCCCAGAATTCATGTCCTAACCCAACACTACTGAGCATGATTCTTACCTTTTCCATCAACGTCTTGTTCATTCTTTTTGCAACCCAATTTTTCTGAGGTGTGTATGCAGTAGTATTTTTTCATGTTATACCACACTTGTTACATAACTCTTCAAATTCCTTCTTGCATAACTCTCCACCATTATCTGTCCCTAACACCTTGATCTTCTTCTTTGTCTGATTTTCCACCAGAGTCTTAAATTATTTAAACTTGTCAAAGACTTCAGATTTCTGCCTGAGGAAATATATCCATGTATTCCTTGAGAAGTAATCTATGAAGAAGACATAGTAAATAACCTTACCCAGTGATGGAATTGACACAGGTCCAAACACATCACTATGCACAAGCTCTAATATCCCTTTTTCCCTCTTAGCATTATAGGGGAAACTCACCCGATTCTACTTCCCATATACACAACGTTCACAAAAATTGAAATCCAAAGATCAATTAGACATATATTCTACCATACCATTACCATGTAGTATTTGAAGGCCCTTCTCTCCAATATGCCCAAGCCTTTGATGCCATAAATGTTGAAGAATCTACGAAAATTAGATGTACAGTGATTCTTCTTGACTTGATAACAACTTGTGGAGTCTTTTTACAATTTCCTATTAGCTTAATGTTCTTCTTATTAATGAATGTGTGTGTACTTCATCAAACTTCTACCAAAAACATAAGAACAAGAAAACAAGATGTTGGCTCTCTTCCAGGGCCAAAACCTCTCTTCTCTTGAGAGGAAAACCATTTAGTAAGTTTCTCTTATTGAAGATTTGTATTGATCACTGGGAAACCCTAGACCCTTGATAAGAATATCCTCCAAGCACAATTCAAGTGCTTCCTTCTTTGTGAACTTTGTTTCCCGCCACTTTTTCCTCCTACTTCTGGCACTTCGTTCTCCTACACTTCATCCTCCTACTTCTTTCGGAAACTGGTGATAGACCTTGTTATGCTTAGTTCTAGAAGAGATATTTTTCCTTGATCCTTAGTGAACTCTTTCACATAAGATGATGCCTTCCTTCTCTTAACCAAATGAGCTTCTTCCTTGAGATGTAGGTACAGACTTAGTATGACTGTCCTGCAGCCCTAATTTCTCACACGTGTGGTGGTTTTCTTGATGTTGTAGACTCTTTTCTCCTTCGCTTGAGTTCCCTTCTTCTTCACTAGATTGGGAGGCCTTATAGGCCTAGTTTACTAGCCCCAAATGGTGAGGTATATCAGCTGTGAGTTTCTGTTGTCATAACCGCAGAGACAATCCTCCTTTTCTCACATGTGTGGTTGTAGCTTGCCCTAGAAACAATCTTCTTTAAGCTCGGTTGTATACCCTTCTTCTTCGCTGCACTTGGAGATCTTTTCTTGTCCTTCGTTCACCCTTTTCTTCCTCCTTTTCTTTGCTAATTTTAGAGATGTGATTGTGTTCTCTTTAGAGGAGTGGAAAACCTATATATACAAAGGATTGATGCTCCTTTAGGCCGACTTACTGCTTTGAGGCCAACTTATATTCTTTTTTTGCGATAGGTTCTTTTAATGGTGCCATTGCGTCTTTTGATGGTGTCTTTGCTAGGGGATGACTTGAATTTTCTTGGAGGTTACTTCTTTGACTCTTATACATAATGTAACATACCCGCAATGTCTTTATCATAATTCTTTTTGACCTTTTGATTTACCTATAGCACTTTAACATGTGCTAGAACTACTTCAATGAGAAATAAACTCATTGACATATATTATAAAAATAATATTTATTTTCTTGAATAATACAAATATTAAAAGTACATTTATGAAGATCGAATCTAGTTACATTTCCTTCAACATTCCCTCTTAACTAGAGAGTTATTCATACAACATTACAAGTTGTTTGCCTATGTTTCAATCTTGAAGAATTCGCATAAGAGAAACCGGATTTGCAATCCATCTGTTATAGCATCGTATCAGTCAACATTGTCACAGTGCAAGGACTTGACTAACAACTCCATCTCTTCATGAGATCATGAGCTAAAATGCTAGTGAGACCAATTATTTATAGACACCTTCATCATTGTCTCTCAAGGTACATACCCACCTAGGTGTTCTCTCAGTTGACCTTCTAGGATTTTTCTTGTCTTGGTTTCCCAACCCTCAAATAATATCGGTCCTCTTGCCTACTCTTGTCTTGGATTCCCTACACATCCTCAAAGAGTATCGGATGCCAAATTATTACCCAATCCTCCCATTATTTCTTCCCAAGTGAATACAAGAATGTTGTGTCTATCTTATGTCTATATTTCCATTCATGTCCTTCATCTAGACTTACAGCTGTTAGTCCCAGTCTAGTGCATGACCCATGAGATGGAAAAACAAAAATGTCACTCCTTTGTAATCAAGGGTGATCCAAAACTCTCTCTTAATTAGGGACTTGTCAGAGCTCCCTCTTAACTAGGGTCTCTTTCATTCATCAAAAACTTCTTCTTCATGGGTCCTTCAGCTTCTTGATATCCTTTCTTGCTTGATGTCATGAAGTCTTTGTTCGAACTTCTTCTAGGTAGGGCACCCTCCATTGATAACTTTCCTTCTTGTTTTTTCATGTCATTGCTTCCTTCGTGGAAAGTGTCTTTCTTGCCATACATCATGTTTTCTTATCATCTGGCTACTCCTTTTTCATATGTCCATGCTTTGGAATACTATTCTCATGGATGCTTCATTGTACTTTCTTGTTTACATGCTTCAACCTAGTAGCCCATCATGAATTCATCCTGATATTTCTTCAGCATTGCTTTTATTTTTGTTGGATGGCTTATTCATCACGACATATTTGTAGAGTAGAATCAGTTATCTGCATCTTTCATATCTCCAAGGCCTTCATAGGTGTCAAGGGTCCTTCCTTCCTTTGTCAGAGTTGTCTTTCCTGCTTTTGGGAGATATATTCAGAGTATCTTGTCAGATAGTGATTATCGGTGATCATGGTGTTATTCACATGCTTGATCTCTTTCTTCATTCGCTTCTTCTTAGATAGACAGGTCAACCATATTATGCTTCTTATGAGAGAATTTATTCATTGCTTGCTTCTTGGACTAGTCAACATTTCTTCTTTCTTCTTAGCCAGCAATCTTATACTCCTTATGTGAGCATATTATTTTGTTGACCTTCATAGCATTGTAGTACATGCCTTAGAGCATGTCATTGGTGAAAGAGATTCTTTCCTACTTAATCAGGTTATATAACTATTCCCATGACTCAATAATATACAAATGATAACATGACTAAAATTTGATGCATACATACCTCATCTTGGTTCTCCTTTGATCATCTTAGCTTCATTTGGTTGTCCTTGGTGTGGCCCTTCTTGCTTCATGATATCATGCCTGCATATCATCCTTTTCTTGAATCCCATGAATGGGATTACCAATGAGACATCTGCTTTGGTTCATGAACCTTCTTTTGAAACTTCCATCATAGGATCTTAAAGACCCTTTCTTTCCAAATATTTCTTTTCTTTTGATGATGGAGGTCTTATAAGATTCTTAGTCATGATCAATCTTCTTTCATCGTGGATAAGGTCCTATAATAGGTATGCTCCTTCTACACGAATATCTTGAGTTATATCTACCATGCTCCTATGTTCTAGAAGATATTCAAACCATGCATTTTATTCTCATTATAAATGCTACTTCTTCATGAGTACCTAGAACTCTATGCACTTCAAGCTTCTAGATTCTAGAAGATGTTTCTATCCATGCAATTTTATTTTATTCCTACATGCTCCTATCCTGCTCAAAACATTTAAAGAAGACTTGAAGTAAAGAGTTTGACCTAGTAATAGTAGAGATTCGGAGGATCTTCCTTCTTTTGCTTCTTTTCTTATTCTTTCATCTCTTGAGTCTTGTGATCTTCTTCCCTCCTTCTTTTGTTGTTGTTGTCCTTCTTAAGCTTAGGAAAATTCCTTTTTCAGTGTCCATACTCTTGGCATCCAAAACATTAGATTTTGGACATGTCTTTGTTGTTTGTTCTTCATGGACCAAATTTGCCAAATTTCCCCTTTCTCTTGTCCATGGTAGCAAATGCTTGCTCCTTTGATCCCACATCTTCCCTTGCTTTAAGTCTGGTTTCCTATGTCCTGCATAGAGACCAAATTTCACTGAGTGTGGTTGCTTCCTTCTTGGTATATATGCTTGATGTTAAGTTGTCTCAATCCTCAAGTAGAGCATTGAGTACTACAATTGTCATCTCTCTGTCAGACATGACTTCCCCAAGCTCTTGAAGTTGATCTCTCATTTCAGATATTTTCATGAAGTAGGGAGCTATTCCTTCCTTTGTTATCTTCATCTTGTACAGTTCATTCCTTAGAGATATTACTTCTCTGGCTGTGGATACCGAGAATAGATCTACTAGCTTATCATAAATTTCTTTTGATGTTTCAAATTTGGAGACATAAGGAATGAGAGAGTCTTTGATTGATTCTATCATAATCCTTTGAGCTCTTTTCTAATCCTTATTGTACTTAGCTAAGGCATGAGTTTGTTCCTTAGCAGGGATAGTGATATTCCCTTTGACATGTTCTAGAAGTTCATTCTCCTTGAGAAGTAAATCAATCCTCTTCTTCCATGCAAGAAATTTATTGGTGCCTACCAATTTATTGCTTTCCTTCTAAAAAGACATTGACGTATATCCAAAAGCGGACATGTACTTACTTTATAGATTTTGAGATGTAGTGGATTTTCTTTCTCCTTGAAGACTTGATGGCTTGCCTTCCTAGGATCTTCATGTTATTCAAGTTGCCTTCTCTAAGTGGACTTGCTTGATGACTTATAGCTTGATGTAGGTCTTGCTTCAATCTACTCTTCTTTGTAGGTGCCTTTATGTAAGGCTCTTCTTCTTGCTATGTAGTCTTCCTTGGTGAATGATAGGTGATAGGCCTTTTTTTCCTTCAGTAGATTTGGCTTGATGTGTCATCCTTGTAGATGAATTTCCTTGATGAGTGCTCTTGAGCTGCCCTTTCCTTGATGTGTCACCTTAGCTCTGATACCATGTTGAAGAATCTAGGGCAATTAGGTGTAGAGTGATTCTTCTTGACTTGATAACAATTTGTGGAGTATTTTTTATAATTTCTTGTCAGCTTAATCTTCTTATTATTATTAATGCATGTGTGTGTACTTCATCAATTGTTACCAAAACCATAAGAGCAAGAACACAAGATTTTGGCTCTCTTTCAAGGCCAAAACCTCTCTTCTCTTGAGAGGAGAACCCTTTAGTAAGTTTCTCTTATTGAAGTTTTTTATTGATCACTACCAAACCCTAGACCTTTGACAAGAATATCCTCGAATCATAAGTCAAGTGCTTCCTTCTTCCCGCACTTTGTTTCCTGGCACTTCAATCTCCTACTTCTGGCACTTCATTCCCCGACATTTCGTCCTCCTACTTCTTTCGAAAACTGGTGATAGCGCTTGTTACGCTTAGTTCTAGAAGAGATATTTTCCCTTGATCCTTAGTGAACTCTTTCATATAAGATGATGCCTTCCTTATCTTAAGAAAATGAGCTTCTTCCTTGAGATGTATGTTGGCATTATGATTCTGGTTTGGCTCTATGGTACAGGTGTTGTACTTGATGGCAACTCACTCAAGTGGCAAAACTCTGTTCAGGCTCTCAAAATGATGAAAATTACGAGGTTCGCAGGTGAATGGTTCAAAAGGTGCGGACCCGCAGGTTCGTCGTTCATGAAGTGCGGTCATACTCGCAGGTTACCCGTTCAGAAAGTGCGGTCCCCCAGTTCACTCACTTCAAGGCAGAGAAGTGCGCTCACGTGGGGTTTCTTATGTTTGGCCCGTGGTATTTAGCCCGTCGTTCATGATCCTATGGTTTTGGCCCGTGGTATAGGATCTATTTTAGCCCCGGTTTGGATCCCTTGTATTGGTTATTGATGGTTTTGTCCCATGGTGTGAATAAGGACTTGACTATAAATAGGGAAGGAGATCTCTTGGCTGATATATCTTTGAAAGTTGAATATCTTAAGATCTGAATTTTGGGTTATCAATTTTAAAAGCTAGATCTAAATCAAGGTAAAATTTAAAGGCGAATCTATTGCTAAGTCGTGATATCTCGGGCGCATGATCAGATCTGTGGATCTGACTGTCTGTGGTACATTGGAGGACTGTTAATTTGGCCCTAATCAGAGGTTCGCAGGCAATCTACAGCGTGAGTGCGGGGGTACGCAGTACAGAAGAAGGCTCAGTGCGGGTATACGCAGCACAGCTGAAGGCGCAGTGCGGGGTACGCAGTTCAGAAGAGGGCGCAGTGCGGGTATACGCAGCGCAGCTGAAGGCACAGTGCGGGGGTACGCAGTACAGAAGAAGGCTCAGTGCGGGTATACGCAGCGCAGCTGAAGGCGCAGTGCGGGGTACGCAGTTCAGAAGAGGGCGTAGTGCGGGAATATGCAGCGCAGCTGAAGGCACAGTGCGGGGTACGCAGTACAGAAGAAGACGAAGTGCGGGTATACGCAGCGCAGCTGAAGGTGAAGTGCGGGTATCTGCAGGCTTATTTTGGTGAAGTTGCGGACCTTTTTTGAAATATTTGTTGGCTACTTGTTTTCTATTTGCTGTTGTGTTCTGGGTTTAGGTTATTGGTGTTGATTTTCTGTTTACAGCATTCTGAGAAGTTTGGGTGGCTCATTGGTTTGATTGTATAAGGAGATTGGTTGATTCACATGTACTTGATGTTTATTTGATGTTCTTGGATCCAGTCTGAAAATTAATAAAAGTGGTCCTTGAAAGAAAAGAAGTAGGGGGTTGTAGCTCCCTTCTAGGAGAGACTGGAAAATGAGAGAGAGTTGTAGCTCTCTGCAGGTTGCAGCCTGTGTACTGGTAAAGGACTGCACCAGTACAAAATCATTGTAAAAGGAGTTTCTAATTGAAAGAATATAGAGACATATTGCAGCAGGTGGTTTTCACTCACATTGGGTTTCCACCTTATATCTGGTGTTCTTTGGTGTGACTATCTGTTTTTCTTGTTCATGCTCATTATTTTATGACACACAATATCTGAAGAATAATTCAAAGTATAAATATATTGAAAAGAATTTGATAATAATGATTCACCCCCCCTCTCAGTATTATTTCCAACAATTGGTATCAGAGCGAGGTTCTTCTGAAGGAGCTTGATCGCTTTAAGGAAGATCTATCATCATGAGAAACTACGAGAGGGAAGCATCAATCAGGCCACCGATTTTTGATGGGACAAACTTCGTGTATTGGAAGGTATGAGTTACTACCTATCTTCAATCTTTGGGTACAGAAGTCTGTGACATCATAGAAATAGGGTATACTTTTCCATCAGCTACTCCTACAGATCCAGCTGAGAAGAAGAAATATGAAACAAATGCAAAGGCAGTCAATACTCTTCTAGGATGTCTATCTCAATCAGAATTTGTGAAAGTTATGCAGTATAAATCTGCAAAAGAAATATGGGACAAGATTGTTCTGAGCTATGAAGGAGATGATCAGGTAAAACGTGCAAAACTTCAAACCCTCAGGATTCAATATGAAAATCTCAAGATGTATAATGATGAAAGTGTGGCTAACTATTTTCTTCGTGTGGATGAGATTGTTAATTGTATGAAAAATTTGGGTGAAGAAATAAAAGAGGCTGTTGTGGTTGAAAAAGTTATAAGATCTTTGTCACCTAGGTTTGAATCTAAAGTTTCTGCTATAAAAGAAAAGGAGAATCTACAACATCTTAAAATGTCACAATTGCATGGAATTCTAACTGCTTATGAAATGAGGAAAGGAGGTCCATCTGACAGGAGAGAAGCTGCCTTCAAGGCTTCAGGCAAAGGAGAGTACTATGAATCAGGACATGGGTCAGAAGAAGAAGAAGAATCAAATTTTGTCAGAAATCTTCAACGGGGTGCTGGACGGTTCAGAGGTAAGTTACCCTTCAAATGCTTTGCTTGTGGAAGAGTAGGTCACTATGCTGCCAAATGTCCTCATAAGGATAAGATCGACAAGGGAAAGGAACCTATTAGATGGAACAAGAAACAGAATGCAAATAAGAAAAGCTACTACACTCATGAAGACAGTGATGGTCTATCAAATAGTGATGAAGATGAACGAGGTAATGACTATAAAATTTTAATGGCCTTTGAAGATGATGATTACATGGATGCTATAGATGTGGATAGTTTTTATGAAGAGATTTCTAGACTCAAGACATGTATAGAAGAAAAGAATGTGATCATTGATACTCTACAATTTCAAATTGATGAAAAAGAAAAATTTCTTGAAAAGTTAGAATGTGAAATTGTTGGCCTTAGAAAAGAAATTGAGAAAACAAAGGCTATTAATCTTAAGTTTGTCAAAGGATCTGAAACTCTGGATAAGATCATCAATGTACAACGTTCTCCGCTAAACAAGACAGGTCTGGGGTATAATGGAGAAACATCTCAAGCATCCACCTCAAAGAGTTATCTTGATGCAGCAAGAAGGAATGAGCAAAAGCACAATGGAGATCACCAGGTAAAGCAGGGACGAATTACATCAAGAACAAACAAAGACTACCAGGTAAACCAGGGGCAATCTGTCTTAAGGGTGAACAAAAGCTACAACCAGCCACAGGTAAAATCTTCTCAATTTGCTTCAAGAATGGATGACAATAGAAATTACAATCATTTGGCCGGTAGATTTGATAACCGCAGAAGTTTCTTCAATGGCCAATGTTTCTCTTGCCATAACTTTGGTCACAAAGCAGCTCAATGTGTTGCATATAAAACAATCATGACTAGAGAAGCTCAAAAACAAAGAAGTATGACTGGGATTACAAAAAGGACCTATAACAACTTTTCGGCTCTTGAAAATGAAATTGAATGTTCTATTTGTAATAACTTCGGTCATGAAGATTCTGAATGCAGGAGTAGGTTTCAGCAGACAAAGGAACAAGCCTCAAGCACCAGAACATGGAGAATAAAGGAACCACAATCAGAAAGATGTGGGATAGCCTTTTATGCAGAGGGACAGGAGAATCTATGGTACATCGACAGTGGATGTTCGAAGCATATGACAGGTGATAAAGAAAAACTTGAATCATATTCTACTCTAGAAAAGGGAAAGAAAGTTTCTTTTGGAAATGATACTCCAGCAGCTATAAAAGGAAAAGGCACAGCTCAGTTGAAAGAAAAGGTCAAAGCTGGAAATGTTTTGTATGTTGATGGCTTGAAGCATAACCTTTTGAGTGTCAGTCAGATGTGCGATCAAGGAACCGAGGTAATATTTCGATCAAATGGATGTAGTGTTTGTGATCTTGATACAAGGAAAACAGTGATCAAAGGTAGAAGAACTCCAAATAATCTATACATATTTGAAGAAGGACAACAACAATGCTATTTGAGCAAGGATGATGAACATTGGTTATGGCACCGGAGGTTGGGGCATCTAAGCTTTTCACAAATAAGGAAGGCATGCAAATATCAGGCAGTTCGTGGTCTTCCAGATATCAAAATTCCAGACAACACCATATGCAAATCATGTCAGTTTGGTAAGCAAACCAGAACCAACTTCCCGGAGAAGGAAGGATCAGCCAGCAAGCCTCTTGAACTAGTCCATACAGATGTATGTGGTCCTTTCAGGACAAGGTCACCTCGAGGAGAAGAATACTTGATATTATTCATTGACGATTTCTCTAGGTTTGTTTGGTTAGGAATTTTTAAGCACAAAGACGAAGCATTCGAAAAATTCAAATCCTTCAAAGCCTTGGTTGAAAATGAATCAGGTTACAAAATTAAGTGCCTCAGGTCTGACAGAGGTAGGGAGTTTACCTCAAATGAATTTTTCGATTTCTATGAAGAACATGGGATAAGAAGGGAATTCTCTATAGCTAAAACTCCTCAGCAAAATGGAGTGGTGGAAAGGATGAACAGAACAGTCCAACAAATGGCTCGTGCTATGCTTGATGAGTCTGGAACTCCCGCAACATTCTGGGGTGAAGCTGCATATGTTGCGGTTGTTATTCTCAACAAAACAAATGTCTGAGTGAACAGCACTCAAACTCCTCATGAGCTTTGGTATGGTGAGACTCCTTCGGTAAAGCATTTCAAAATTTTTGGGAGCAAATGCTATATTAAGAATACTGATGAGCAACTTGGCAAACTTGAACCTAGAGCAGATGAAGGCATTCTTCTTGGTTATTCTCCACACAGCAAAGCATATAAGTGCTACAATAAAAGACTTGGAAGAATTGTTGACAGCATTGATGTAGTGGTTGATGAAAAAGGATACATTCCTAGGCAAGTAAATCATGAAAATATCGAAGAAAATGAAGACTACCCTCAAAGACAGAATGATGAAGAAGAAGAACCTCAAGGAGCACCAGAGGAACAGATAAGGATAGAAGAGAAGACTCCATCCAGGTATGTTCAGAAGAATCATCCAGAATCTCAGATTTTGGGGCAGAAAGAAGCAGGTGTACAAACAAGAAGAACAATTGCAGAAGCTTCAAGCTATTTGGCATTACTCTCCTCCACTGAACCACAAAATGTAAGAGAGGCATGCAAAGATGAATGTTGGGTCAAAGCAATGGATGAAGAACTTGAGTAGATCGAAAAGAATAACACTTGGGAGTTGGTTCCTGGACCAAAGGATAAATATGTTATAGGGACAAAATGGATCTTCAAGAATAAGTTGAATGAAAATGGGGAAGTAATTAGAAACAAGGCCAAACTTTTTTGTAAAGGGTATGCCCAGCAAGAAGGAATAGATTTTGAAGAAACTTTTGCTCCTGTTGCAAGACTTGAGGCCATCCGAATGTTCCTTGCTCTCTCAAGCTTTCAAAAGTTCAAAGTATTTCAAATGGACGTGAAATCAGCCTTTCTGAATGGAGACTTAGAAGAAGAAGTATACATTGAGCAGCCAGATGGTTTCATTCTTGGAAATGATTCAAATCTTGTATGCAGACTGAAAAAGGCTCTCTATGGTCTTAAACAAGCTCCAAGGGCTTGGTACTATCGTTTGGACAAATATCTTCATCAACAAGGTTTTTCAAAAGGATCGGCAGATAGCAATCTTTATATAAAAATTGAAAATGACAAATTGCTAATACTTGTTGTGTATGTAGATGATATTATCTTTGGCAGCAATGAAGAAGCTATGAGTCAAAGCTTTGCCTTGGTGATGCAGAAAGAATTCGAAATGTCTTTGCTTGGAGAACTGACATATTTTCTTGGATTGCAAATCCAACAAAATGAAGGAGGGATCTTCTTGTCTCAAACCAAGTATCTCAAGCAGATTTTGAAGAAATATGGTATGGAAGATGCAAAACCAGTATGTACACCCATGGTCATAGGATGTAACCTCAGTGCAAATGATGAATCAGCAGCAGTGCATCAACCAACCTACAGATCTATGATTGGAAGTCTACTTTATTTGACAGGTACCCAACCAGACATCATGCATGCAGTGGGAATAGTTGGAAGATTTCAGGCAAATCCAAAGGAAACTCATCTTCAGGGAGTGAAGAGAATTTTCAAATATCTTCAAGGGACTCAAAACTATGGCTTATGGTATCCTAGAGATACAGATCTCACACTTCATGCTTATACAGATGCAGATTGGGCCGGAAGCGTGGATGATAGGAAGAGCACAAGTGGTGGTGCATTCTTTATGGGTTCCAGATTAGTATCATGGTTCAGCAAGAAACAAAGTTCAATTGCTTTGTCTACAGCTGAAGCGGAATATGTGGCTGTTGCATCTTGTTGCACTCAACTCCTTTGGATGATGCAGACCTTGCAGGATTTTCAAATCACTTGTACACCACCTATCTCCATCTTATGTGATAATACAAGTGCAATCAGCATTTCAAAGAACCCAATCATGCATTCAAGGACCAAGAACATACCAATCTAGTATCACTTTCTCCGGGAACAAGTGCTTGAACAAAAGGTCAAGTTGGAGTATGTTCCTTCTAAGGAACAAGTTGCTGATATACTCACCAAACCATTGCGCAGGGAGACTTTTGAATACCTCAGGCAAAAGCTGGGGGTTGTTGATGCATCATCTTGTTGTTGACTCTCTTCTGATTGTTGGTTGTATGCAAGGTTCATCTGGGGTATATGCGTACATTTGCTGAGTTGTGGATTGGTCGAAGATCGAATGGCACAGGTTCAAGGGGAGCATATAATGCATTGTTGGCATTATGGAGGAAGTACAAAGGAATATTGCTGCAAGATGTCTCTATCTCTTTCATGGTCATTTATGGTGTTTGGTGGATTATGGTTCTTCTTGAAGAAATTCTTTCCTTTGCAGATCTGGTTTATGTTCTTAGGGGGAGCATAACCCTTTGCCCTTGATGTCAAAGGGGGAGAATGACGTTGAGGATCTTGAGGTTGCCATCAAGTCCAAAGGGGGAGATTGTTGGCATTATGATTCTGGTTTGGCTCTATGGTACAGGTGTTGTACTTGATGGCAACTCACTCAAGTGGAAAAACTCTGTTCAGGCTCTCAAAATGATGAAAATTACGAGGTTCGCAGGTGAATGGTTCAAAAGGTGCGGACCTGCAGGTTCGTCGTTCATGAAGTGCGGTCATACTTGCAGGTTACCCATTCAGAAAGTGCGGTCCCCCAGTTCACTCACTTCAAGGCAGAGAAGTGTGCTCACGTGGGGTTTCTTATGTTTGACCCGTGGTATTTAGCCCGTTGTTCATGATCCTATGGTTTTGGCCCGTGGTATAGGATCTATTTTAGCCCCGGTTTGGATCCCTTGTATTGGTTATTGATGGTTTTGTCCCATGGTGTGAATAAGGACTTGACTATAAATAGGGAAGGAGATCTCTTGGCTTATATATCTTTGAAAATTGAATATCTTAAGATTTGAATTTTGGGTTATCAGTTTTAAAAGCTAGATCTAAATCAAGGTAAAATTTAAAGGCGAATCTATTGCTAAGTCGTGATCTCTTCAGCGCATGATCAGATCTATGGATCTGACTGTCTGTGGTACATTGGAGAACTATTAATTTGGCCCTAATCAGAGGTTCGCAGGCGATCTACAGTGTGAGTGCGGGGGTACGCAGTACAGAAGAAGGCTCAGTGCGGGTATACGCAGCACAGTTGAAGGCGCAGTGCGGGGTACACAATTCAGAAGAGGGCGCAGTGCGGGTATACGCAGCGCAGCTGAAGGCACAGTGCGGGGGTACGCAGAACAGAAGAAGGCTCAATTCGGGTATACGCAGCGCAGCTGAAGGCGCAGTGTGGGGTACGTAGTTCAGAAGAGGGCGCAGTGCGGGAATACGCAGCGCAGCTGAAGGCATAGTGCGGGGTACGCAGTACAGAAGAAGACGAAGTGCGGGTATACGCAGCGCAGCTGAAGGTGAAGTGCGGGTATCCGCAGGCTTATTTTGGTGAAGTTGTGGACCTGTTTTGAAATATTTGTTGGCTGCCTGTTTTCTATTTGCTGCTGTGTTCTGGGTTTAGGTTACTGGTGTTGATTTTCTGTTTACAGCATTCTGAGAAGTTTGGGTGGCTCATTGGTTTGATTGTATAAGGAGATTGGTTGATTCACATGTACTTGATGTTTATTTGATGTTCTTGGATCCAGTCTAAAAATTAATGAAAAGTGGTCCTTGAAAGAAAAGAAGTAGGGGGTTATAGCTCCCTTCTAGGAGAGACTGGAAAACGAGAGAGAGTTGTAGCTCTCTACAGGTTGCAGCCTGCGTACTGGTAAAGGACTGCACCAGTACAAAATCATTGTAAAAGGAGTTTCTAATTGAAAGAAGATAGAGACATATTGCAGCAGGTGGTTTTCACCCACATTGGGTTTCCACCTTATATCTGGTGTTCTTTGGTGTGACTATCCGTTTTTCTTGTTCATGCTCATTATTTTATGACACGCAATATCTGAAGAATAATTCAAAGTATAAATATATTGAAAAGAATTTGATAATACTGATTCACCCCCCCTCTCATTATTATTTCCAACAATGTAGGTACAGACGTAGTATGATTGTCCTGCAACCCTAATTTCTTGCATGTGTGGTGGTTTGCTTGATGTTGTAGACTATTTTCTCCTTTGCTTGAGTTCCCTTCTTCTTCGCTAGATTGGGAGGCCTTATATGCATAGTTTATTAGCCCCAAATGGTGAGGTATATCAACTGTAAGTTGTTGATTTCATAACCACATAGACAAACCTCTTTTTCTCGCACGTGTGGTTGTAGCTTACCCTAGAAACAGTCTTCTTTAAGCTTGATTGTATACCCTTCTTCTTCGTTGCACTTGGAGATATTTTCTTGTCGTTTTTTTCACCCTTTTCTTCCTCCTTTTCTTTTCTAATTTCAGAGATATGATTGTGTTCTCTTTAGAGGAGTGGACAACCTCTATATATAGAGGATTGTCCCTCCTTTAGGCCGACTTGTAGGTCAACTTACTGCTTTGAGGCTGAATTGTCTTCCTTTGTTGCGATAGGTGATTTTAATGTTGCCATTGCTCCTTTTGATGGGGTCTTTGCTAGGGGATGACTTAATTTTTCTTGGAGGTTACTTCTTTGACTCTTATAGATAATGTAACATACCCTTAAGGTATTTAACATAATCCTTTTGATATTTTGATTTACCTATAGAACTTCAACATGTGCTACACTTACTTCAACGAGAAAGAAACTCATTGACATATATTATAACAACTAATATTTCTTTTCTTCAATAAATACAAATATAAAAAGTAAATTTATGAATACTAAACCTAGTTACATTTCCTTCAACAATAACATGGTATTTTATATAGAGTCCACTAGATTTTCTTCTCCACTTTCAGGAAACACATAAATGTTGCACTTATCAATAAAAGTGCTACCTAGAAGCTTGTAAAAAGTTCTAATCTGAACTCCCTGGATCGATACCAATGCTCCATGAACCATATTGCAGGTATCTTTCTCGACCACCGTTTTTACACCTACATCATCCATCTTGCTTACATAAATTATATTTCTGGCTAATGTAGGAATATGGAAAACACTAGGAATTTTTCTATTCCTTCCACCTTGCAACTTCAACTTGAATTTTCCATGTCCAATGATTTTTGTCTTCTTATCATCCCCTAAGAAGACATCACTACCATTATATTTGTCATACTTGCATAACCACTCCCTATGGGGAGTGAAGTGAAGAGATGCACCTGGGTCAATCAACCTTGCCTCATCATCTACATGTGTACTTGAAGAAGAAGCCAAGTACACATCCCCACATTCATCTGAGGTGGTTTTCACCTCTGTAAAAGGAGCATCATTAAATCCCTTTCCTTTCTCAGAAGCTTTAAATCTATAGTCCTTTTTGTAGTGCCCTTCCTTTTCACATTTCCAAGATACCTTTATAGGTTTTCCTGGAGATTTAGATCTCCCACTTGAGGACTTATTTTTATTTCTGTTCTGGGAACATCCTTGAATAGACAGGGCATCTCTATTTTGCCTCTCCAAATTTTTCTGTCTCATCTCCTTCGTCAATAGGGATGAGACTATTTCATTAAACATCAAGGTTGTTGTATTGCTACCTATTGCAACAACCAGACTATCCCACAAATCTAGTAGAGAAAACAACAAACTAATGCACTTATCTTCATATAATTTTTTTATATCAACATATAACAAATGGCTTACCACAATATTAAACACATTTAGATGCTCTGTCACTGAGTCTCCATCCTTCATCCTCGAGTTATACAACTTTTTCCACATGAACAATTTGCTCACCAGAGACTTAGATTGGTACAAAGTCCCTAACTTGACCCAAAAATCCTTCATCGTAGCCTCGCCTGATTCATTTTACAATACTGAATCTGAGATATACAATCGTATTGTGCTCTTTGCCTTTCGATCCAACTTTGCCCAAACTGAAATTATCGTTGGTTTAGTGCCCGGATCTATCGTGATTCACTGATCTTTATCCACCATCATATCCTTCATCTTGAGCTCCCACAACTCAAAACTCTGAACATTAAATTTCTCGATCTCTATCTTTCCACTGCTCACCATCTTCTTTCACCACGAGAATCGATCCCATGGATCTCCCACTGAATAGGGGCTACCACAGGCCCAAGAAAAACCCCTCGGCAATAAAGGTGTCCCCTTGAAGCTGAAACAACTCTGATACCAAATGTTGGGAATCACGATTGTCATTAGACCAAAACCCGCAGGTGTTAGTCAATGATCACATCACCAAAGATAAGGATCCATGAGACGAGGTCAGTCCATGTCACAAAACACATGTGGAGTGTTCGTTTATCCAATGTCCAATATGTTTAACCAGCTGAGTTTGAACACCAATCAAGCTAGATGGTTGGCTACCCTTAGTGAGTTTGACATCAAGATCAGGTACATTAAGGGAAAGGAGAACAGGGTTGTGGATGCTCTCAGTAGGAAAGTGCAGTTGAACCATGTTGCAACAGTGAGATCATATGGGACATATCTACAAGATCATATCTTACAGGCAGGACAACAAGATGACAGGTACATGGAGCTTATGCTCAAGTTACAACAAGGTATAGGTGATCAAGATGTGGATTGTCATCTTACAACAGATGGCTTGGTGATATTTAGGGACAAGACCTTTTCCGGATGACAGTGAACTCAAGAAGCTTATCTTGAGGTATTTTCCTATAAAACCATATTCAGGTCACCCAGGGTACTAGAAGACATTGACATCAATGAAGAAGTTCTACTACTAGCCGAATTTGAAGAAGGAAGTGTCCGAGTGTTTGGCGAGATGTTTGGACTGTCAGCAAGTCAAAGTAGAGTGTAAGAATCTAGGCGGGTTGCTTCAGCCTATTATGGTTCTAGAGTGGAAATGGGAGGTCATTTCCATGGATTTAATTGCAGGTCTTCCGAGGACATTAAGGCAACATGATTCTATCATGGTTATGGTAGACAGGTTGAGCAAGGTAGCTCACTTCATTCCAGTGAAGATTACTTATTCAACTAGTGAGGTAGGACAAGCCTTCATCAGGGAGATCATGAGATTGCATGGTGTTCCAAAGAAGATTGTGTTGGATAGGGGTGCCAAGTTCACTTCCATGTTTTGGAAGGAGTTATTTCTAGGATTGGGGATAGAGTTTAGCTTTAGTGCAACTTATCATCTACAGATAAATTGATAGAGAGAGAGGGTCAATAGGATACTGGAGGACATGCTGAGTATGTATTTCATGCATCAGTAGAGGATATGTGAGGAGTGCCTTCCATTGGTTTAGTTTGCATACAACAATGGTTATCAGGAGTCACTAAGGATGAGTCTGTCTGAGGCACTGTATGGACGGAGTTGTAACACTCCCATCAGTTGGATTGGTCCATTGAACATGTTACTTATTGGAATGGACATGTTGGTAGACATGGAACAGAAAAATGCAGGTTATAAAAAAGAATCTAAAGGCATCTCAGGATAGGCAGAAAAGCTATTCAAACTAGCATAGGGAATTTAAGGAGTTTCAGGTTGGGGAGCATGTGTATTTGTGCATAAAGCCCAAGAAGATCTCCTTGAGGATAATATCATGTTCCAAGTTGGACCATGGTATTGCAGACCTTTTGAGATCCTTGGGAGGATTGGAATAGTGGCCTACAAACTTGCACTACCTTCGATAGTGAAAGTCCATGGTGTTTTTCATGTTTCATTGGTTAAAAGATATGTAAAGGATGTTGATCATGTCATTGATTGGTCTATATTTCAGGTGGATAAAGAAGTAGAACTCTGGCCAGAACTCCAATGCATATTGTAGCAGAAACATCTCGTGCTCCAAAACAAAGCACTTAAGCAGGTTAAGTTATAGTGGAAGCACTTTGGGCCCAATGAAGCTACATGGGAGATGGTTTATTAGATGTGGGTTATGTATCCTTGATTATTTTCTGATGAAGAAAAATGAATCTTGGTATTTGTACATATTTATGTATGGTTTCTATCATCAATACCACAATAAGCTAAGTTATAAAGCTCCAATAAGCGGTATGGTTGTCATGTTGTCATGTTTTACATGATGGTTTTTCTTTGAGTAGGATGTTATTGTAAATACTGCAACAAACTAGGTTATAAAGCTCCATAGACAATATGTTTTTGTTCTTCAACAGTTTTGCTAGGTCTAGGTGTGGTTTAACACTGAAGAAGGTGTTCCGCTAAGGGGATGGGTCTGTAACAGCCTTGGATTAAAATTTCATGTAATAAAAGTTAATAAAGTTAAAATAAGACCATGGGAAAGGGACACTTATTCCAAGATGAATGTTGGGAAAAATATCCTAGTGGGCATTAGTTGTTATGTTCTATGGCTAAGGGGAAATTGGCAAAGGCAATGGCTAAGGCTTTGGAAAGCAAAAAAGGTATTTTTGGCACATTATTTATGAAAATAATGGAAATTAGAAGAAAAGGAAGGTGAAATGTCACAGGTTGCATGTGAGGAGGAAAATGAAGGAAAATAATGGAAAATTGAAGAAATTAGAGGCCTCATCAATAAAAATACCTCAGAGCATCAGTTGGTAGCTTTTGTTAGCCTTTTGTCAGTTTAGTGTTAGAATTTGTCTCAAAGAGGGGAAAGCACTAAGAGGAGGAGGAGAAAGCACCAAGAGGATAAATAAGGAAAGTAAGCAAGGAAAGAAAAGGAAAAGTAAGGAAAGGGAAGGATAATTAAATAACGATAAGGAAAACAAATGAAGGCAAGGATCAAGAAGGTTCAAAGGGAATACTTGCAGGTAACTGATTTCATGTGTGATTTCCTACTTGGTTTTGACATGCATGTTGGTATATGGTTCTTTTGTTGTCATTGGCATGGATTTTGCTGGGATTCGACAATGGATTTTAGCCTAGCCTTATCATTTCTGGATAGCCATGGTGTGATGGGATTGTTCTTGGTTTGAGCTTTGGATTGTCAGATGGTTTTGGAATCTGGGGTGAGATGGTCTAAGGAAAATTCCCAAAAGCCTAGGAATCCCTTGACCAGTAATGTTGGGATACATGGTAAAGCCTGAGGGTGGATACAGGAATATTCCTCAAGGATGGTGAAGAAATTCTCAGGCATCCAAGCTTGGTTTGGTTTTGTGATATCGACATCGGTTTAGGTGTGATCACAGTATGGTGAGGGTGGAGGTGGTTTAAGCTCTACATTCCCTTGGTTGTTTATGGATTTCTTTATCATGAGACCCCACATTCATGCTTGGAATATGGCACGGGGGTGATTCGTTGAAAGAAATATATGGTTAGGCGAATCTATGGTTTTGTGGAACGTGGAAGTCCTGAACCTGGTTCGTAATTTCCAATGGTTAATAAAAGCTAGGTTTCTCTTGCTTTTGGTAAGGAAATGTACTGGTTATTATGTGGCTTTAATGGTTCTTCTCTTATGGTTATCTATCTGGTTATATGCTGGTTATAAGCATGGTTAATGACAGATCTCAGTCATGGTTCTTTTCATGTTTTCACTCATAATTGAATAAATGATGAATGCAAGACCTAATTAATGTTAAGACAACTAATGAGAAAAGGTAGTTACCCTTATTTTTAAACCTCAGATAAGTTTTGAGTCCCTTATGTTCAGACTTGCATTCATGACCTATAGGTTTCATATCTACCAAGTGTTTGACAGAATGTCAATCCTGGTTAGGGATGGTGAGGTCAAGTTCTTGTTCCAGTTTTGGTTTACAAGAAGTTTCTTCATGTCTTTTATGAGTTTTGGAAGTTTCATAGCTTTCTAGGCATAGGCTAAGCCCCAGCCTTGGAAAGTAGCCTTAATTCTCGCAGTCGCTAGCATAGCACTGGCAAAAAAAGGCCACAGTCGCACTAATACAGGCGCATGGGAGTGACTGGGAACCTATATTCGCATGGAGGCCTTTGGGAAGGTTATGATTGGGGCTCTATTTCAAGGAAAAGGTGAGTTGTCACGGGGGTTAGATACCTAGATGGGTTGGGTTACTCTTGGAGGTATTGTGGCACCTGAGGGAAGTCGATTAGGTATTTTTGTGTAGACTCCATTTCCTTAAGTTCATATAGGAGGTTGATTCATAACATAGTAACCCCTCATCTCATGTTTAACTTGGGTAAGCCACTAAAAGTGGGTAGATGTGAGAGGAGGCAACATTACACCAAGTTTCAGTGGATTGTCAAATCTCCAATCGATGTTTCTTGGGAGCAATGCATTTGATTTCATATCAAAAGATTTCTCCGATGGGCTTATGAATCTACAAAGGTTATCGATCAAAAATAATAGACTAATGGCTCTGTGATCCATCATGACACAGATTCTGAACATTATGGTTGTCACGTTGTTCAATACCAACGATGCTAGTATTGTGGGTGAGCTACCAGATTTTTTTGGGCAATGGGACAATAGCAGGGTTGCACACACTATAATGACTTACAACAGTATGAATGGGTCCACTCTGACATCGTTCAGTGCCTCGTCGAGCTTGCAGGTACTATGGCAAAATAAACAGAGTGATAACCTACTCGACAGATCCATTGCGACCATTCATGCAATAAGTCAACTCATGCAGGTCTAGTGACATGTGAATAATTTCACGGGACGCGCGAACATATGTCATGGGTGTAAACATAAGGGAAAATGTCAAATGGGGCTCATGCATACATGTATCACCTATTCGTTGAAAGTACATCTTAGTAGTGAGGATTGAAGATCAAACTCTGGTTATGGCGAATATTCTTCTCATAGAGGAGAAACAGTTCCAATTTGAATCAGCTCCACATCCTCTTGTTGCAAGGATTTACTAATGGTACTTACCAGTGTTTAGTGGCTCCAGTGCACATCTTCTTTCTATTTACTCCACTTTCTTGTATTTAGTGCTTACTTTTCTTCTCCACTTGCTTGTATTTATGAATAGTACTTTCATATCTCTTTTATTTAAGATAGGGTAATGAGCACCATCGATTAAAATCGATTCAATGGAGGTTTGATTCATTATTATGATAAATTCAATGTTGAATACGTAGTAATCAATTAAAATATATATATTTTTATTATGATACACGTGTGCATCAATCATTAGACCTAAAATTTTATTGGCAAATAAGTCTAGTAAATTATATTTTTTATGGAAAATTGTTTTTGTAAGTTTTAAATAGTTATTTTATCATTGGATATTGCCTGATATCCATAAAATCATATTATATTTTGATTGTCTTTTAAAAAAATCATTGCAATTGTTTAAATAACTAGATCAATTACCCCGTAAGTAATAACATTGTAGATCAATTTCACATCATGTTTGAGGAATATCATCAAAGAGATAAAGAGTAAATATTCTTATTGAATTCCCTTTATACAATTCCATTATAGAATATAAGTAAATGATCCAATTGAATTCCCTTCATGTTACTTCTATATAATCTTTAAGTAAATGGTTCTACTAAATTCCTTCCATATGATATCTTTACAAATTATAATATTGGTGAATTAATATGATTTATGTGTACTTGTTCAAGTGTACATGGAAATATGACTTCGTTCTTTGAGGCTTGCATAATTGAATATAGCATGAGGTGTGAATGTGTGAGATATGCATGAAATTTCAAATTATTTTCCATTTTCATATGAGGAATTTTTTTTTTTTAGCTTGCCAGTGTTGAAAAGTTAAAATAAAATTAACCATTCGAATTGAAATGTAACCTATTCCTTCAAATTTGATACTTAGTTCTAACACGTATATATATATATATATATATATATATATATATATATATTCTAGACTTTAA
Organism: Pinus tabuliformis; assembly: GCA_031772625.1. NCBI lineage: Eukaryota > Viridiplantae > Streptophyta > Pinopsida > Pinales > Pinaceae > Pinus > Pinus tabuliformis. The sequence goes on along the minus strand of CM062814.1, from coordinate 209,083,135 downwards.
CAACTTGCTAAGGTTTTGTCACAAACCCTAGAGTCCATAATTAAGACTTAAAGCAACTAAATCAATCCAATCATAGTACATCTATGAGTTTCATTGCTTATGTGGCTTGGTTTTTCACTTGGAGTGGCTTATGATGATGTGTACTATGGTTTTATGTGAAGACTTGCATCAACATAGAAATCTCATGAACTTTTCTTATGGAGGAGAAATAATTTCACGTAACCGGAAATTTATTGCATCTAAAGAGAATATCTCTCTCGCTAAGAGGGAGTGTTGATTTTTTGTGTAGCATCTAGAGGTATTTCCGCACTTAACTAGGAGTTTGAGGTCTAAAATAAGGCCAAAAAACCCTTGACCTCAGAAAGGCCACAAATTCTTGTGTCTTATCCGAATTTCAAAGACAAATATTATATATATATAAAGCTTATGAGATACTTGCTTCTTAGATTGTTGGAAAATGACGCTTCCGTGTATCCCCTTCCAAAAAAACATCCACAAAACACTAATCTTAATGGAAAATATGGTTGGTGAGTTGAATAGACCATTTGATTTCACCAATATCCAAGGGAAATTTCATGATATTTTTGAAAAATCCGTTCACAAGTTTCCCATCTTCCAAGAAATAATGCTATATATATGAACTAAATTTTTGTGAAAATATAGGTGTTCAAACTAAATATCAAATTTGAATAAATAAATTACATTTCAATTTAAAAAATTAATTTTATTTTAACTTTTCAACCCTATCGAATTGAAATAAATTATTTTCTTCATATAAAAACATTTTTATATTTTGAAATTTCATACATATCTCACAAATAATTTGAAATTTCATACATATCACACCTCCTGTTATATTAAATTATGCCAGCCTCAAAAAAAAAATTATTTTATATATATAAGAAATCTTTTATTTATATATATATATATATATATATATATATATATATATATATATAGATATATATATATATATATATCGTTGGGGCACCGCATTGTATTGGTTCCTTGCAGTGAACGGGAGACTCAGAGATGTATTTGTCTTGGATATTTTTGTGGTTACTGGACGAAAATACATTACGCAGAAAATCTACAATTTCACATAATGATTGAACAAGGCAGTACTTTTACATAACATTTTGGCATAAATTTTGCTTATCATGACGAAAATATTTTTTCTCACCACATTTTGTTGATCAGTGTAATGTCAAAGTTTTTTTTTTCCGATGGGAAAAAAACACTGGAATTTGTATTAACAAAATTATCAGTACATAAATTATATTAAGAGTATCTTTTTTATGTTTATGCATTCACTGAAATGATCATGACCATGCCCCATACAGAATGTACAGATAAATAGATATTTTTATATTTCGGTATCAACGAAATTAAAAACCAAATCATTCCTAATAACATCTCTCTTCTCTAAGATATATCCAGAAATTAATATATATTAAAACAAGATACCAAAAAAATCCCAAAATAATGGGATAAGCAATAATAACAAAAACAAAAAATAACCATGATAATAATGCCAAGTTCTATATTAAAAGGAATCCCATTTTTTAAAGTCCACTGATTATTATATCGGAAGGATCTGCATACTTCTATATATATGATAACTAGTTGGTCTAGAGTCTTGTCGAACTTCACCTCAGCCACAAAATCAGACTAACAGCCTAGGTCTATCAGCAAGCTTATAAGGATAGCAATTATGGTTGGCAAAGCGACCAGTATATTATACGAGATGTTCTTTGTTTCTGCAGAAGCTGGGTCTGTAATAGGAAAGTTGTGAGAGAAATGTTTTCGTGTCATATATCCAGAACCAATCAAGAAAAAATGAAAAAATATATGCATTCACTCTAAAATCATAGATTGGGAATTTCTGGACAAATGACAAACGTTCTTCTAGTGAATTTGTGCTAAATTTAGTGATATATATATTGTTAGGGTATGGATATGCATCGAATTTGTTTCCAATCTCGTTTATCTTAACATATATACAGTTACATCAACACCATTATGCAGTAGATTCCAAATATAAATGACATAGATAAGTACGGTAAACAAAAGCAAGGGTAACCTACCAGTAACCATCTAAGGGTAATATAAATGACATAGATAAGATGGTAACCTACCAGTAACCATCTATTGAACCTCAAAACAGAATCTCATGAACTCAACCCACAGCTATCTAAGTTAATGAAAATAATTCCCAAAGTCATCCGTAGAATAACAGCATTTCACGAGTTCATGAAGTTATCTAAGTTAATAGAAATATCGTTTGAATTGAGAAATTTACTGAGTAATATAATTTCGCAAATCAATCAATCAATACCTTCATTCTCTCCGTGCTCTCTCTCTCTAAACATGGTTTGGAGTTGATACTCATGAGTGCAGCGGTAAATTGAGAATAAAATATGAGAATGAACCGATCATGGCGATGGTAATGCCATTACTAACTGATTCTTAATTGTTCGAGACCTAATAGTTACCATGAGTTATTTCAACATAAAGAAAAAAATAAATTGAACTGCAAAAGACGGGATTTGCTATCAAATAATTGTCTGAATATCACAAAAACATGGAGAAGATCATTTAGGAAATTCCAGATCCTAGGAGATTAGAATAAGAACAATATATATAAAAATAATATCAAACCTCTGATGTCAATCTTATTAGCTCTGGTGAAGAAATTATTAGCTCTGCAGATAAACCCTCCTCACATCTAGTTTAGCAATGCCTAGCTCCATCTGTAAAGCCCAGCTTGATCAAACAGATTATAAAATGGAGAATTGTTACTAACCGGAGGAACTTCATGCATTAATCCCTGATTCACCAGAGTAGGTAAAATCATGTCTGCCTCGTTGAATCCTTTAAAAAAGCCAGACCAATCCTCAGACAAAGAAGTTGTGCCTTTCTTCTCCATGATAGGGGGGCGATCATTGCTATAAAAAGTATCTTCAAGATTTTCTGTGCCATGTTCTGTAGAGACTACCTCTGGCAGTCGAATCTTGGGTTTTGTCTGCCTTTTCTTCTCTTTTGATTTATGGGTTGACTTCCCTGTGAGTCTCTGAACAAGAGACCGAAAGTTTTGTGGGTCGGTTTTGATAATCTCCGGTTCACGAAGATACACAACACGGATCGCTGGGGCAATGAGATTCTTGTGCTGCAAATATTTGCTTGATCTTCCTTCATCTTTGGCAGCAGAATAAGGCTTCGAAATTACATGAGAACATGTATTGACAGCCAAAATGGCAGATTTTGAACTAGACATGGGCGCAGCCGTATCCATCTTTGGTCGTTTCATAGATCCTCGAAACCCTATATACTTTTCTTACATGTCAGAGATCAAATAATGGGGGTTGTACTTGTTGAGCAAGTTTACAATCGTTACAAAAGTCATGTCGGTTGCAGTGTGAAATGAGTTGTCGGAGTTTTGGAGGCGGTGGACAATTGTCTAACTCAAACCCCACAAAGCTACGTAACTTCCGATTTGCATGTTCGCAGTCAAATTCCCGGCCTAGATAATTCTAATATTAATTGTGGGAGGAATCACTTACACGCAGAGGTTTTGGTGTAACGATCAATTTCTTCATCAATACCTGAGTTGTGTTTGAGGAGGAATAGGTTTTGGTGTAATGACAAATTTTTTCATGATATTAGAGTTGGTTGTTTTTGTCGGGGATGTTGGAAGAATACGGAGGAATCACTTAGACCTAATGGTTTTGATGTAACGATAAACTTTTTTATGGTATTGGAGTCTGTTGTTTTGACGGGGTGTTGAAGGAATACCTAGATTTAAGGGTTTTGGTGTAACGACAAATTTTTTTATGGTGTCGGAGTATGTGGTTTTGACGGGGTGTTGGAGGGATATCTTATCAGAGGAATCACCTACATTTACGGGTTTTGGTGTAACCACAAACCTTTTCATGGTATGAGAGCCCTCTTCATGGTATGATAGCGTGTTTTTTTGACCACGTTGTTGCAGGAACACATGAGAGGAGGAATCACTTACACTTACGCGTTTTGGTGTAATGACAAACCTCTTCATGGTGTAAAGACAAACCTCTTCACCTATACTTACATATTTTGGTGAGGAATACGTGAGAGGAGGAATCACCTACACTTACGGGTTTTAGTGTAACCACAAACCTCTTTATGGTGTAAAGACAAATCTCTTCACCTACACTTAACAAGCCTCTTCTTCATGGTGTAAAGACAAGCCTCTTCATGGTGTAAATGCAAACCTCTTCTTCATGGGGGACTGTTGAAGGAATACGTGAGTTGTGTTTAAAGAGGAATACCTCGCACAAACCTCTTCTTCATGGTGTAAAGACAAGCCTCTTCATGGTGTAAATACAAACCTCTTCATGGGGTTGTTGGAGGAATACCTGAGTTGTTACCTCTTCTTCATGACAAGCCTCTTCATGGTGTAAATACAAACCTCTTCATGGGGGGTTGTTGGAGGAATACCTGAGTTGTGTTTGAAGAGGAATACCTCGCACAAACCTCATCATGGTATCAGAGCCGACCTGGGGTGTTGGAGGAATAACTTCGCTGTGTTGGAGGAGGAAGACATAATATGGGACTTTTAATCATTCAATTAGACCTACAAAATTAGTTGTTCCCTTATGTTCAAACCTGGGTCTAAGCTATGAAGAAGTTTGCCATTACACCAAAAACCCACGAATATTAGTAAACTTTCCAAACTGGTAACAAAAATCTCCAAAATGAAAATTACAGATCTCATAGAAAAACTGTAATTCCTCCCACCAAGGTTGGAATTTAAAAAAAAACCCACCCTTCAAATTTAACATTTTCCACATTTTCAACCCATTTTCATAATTTCAACCCAAAATCATAACAATTTTGTAATTTTTTAAACTATAAATCACCAATGACAAGCAATTGGCCGGTCAAATTCCAACCGTGCCTCCCACTTACATCAAGGTATTTATTTGCCACCGTTATCTTTATTGTGATGCTTGCGTTGTCAACGCCCAGAAGCCCATGACCGCACCGTGCACGTTTTGTTAAATAGGTGGTCCCATGAAGTGGTAGGACGAGGTCACCCATGAAGTGGGAAGACAAGGGGAGGTGAGCATACTGGAGAAAAGAAGGCGTGCCCTAGAAGCTTGGAATATCTTTTGTTATGTGACGCAACGTGAGAATGGAGTAAGTATCTTTTATTATGTGACGCAACGTGGGCCTACAGCTTTTCTCATGTAGCTGTTTAAGCATGTAATGTGTCTTAACATATTTATATGTAATGCGTACTAATCTAACCTTAAGATTGAGATTTCGTTGCACCTGTTTTCCTTTCTTGTTTTACGTTAATTCTTTCCTCAGTCGTTTAATAAAATAAACGATGGGATGGTTTCATTTCTAATTTCGTAATAATGACGACATCACCCATATTTTAAAGTTTCATTTTCTCATTCGTTTTTCTTCATGTTTACCCCTATTTAATTTGTGAGTGAGAAATTTTACTATGAGAAGATCGAAGAGACGAGAAAATAATATTCAATAATAAGCGCGCTTAACTCCACAGTTAAGCGCGCTTGAGCCAGAGGAGTTCTGGGATGGGTGACCTCCTGGGAAGTCCTGGTTACCGGGTGCAAGCCCCGGAAGTGATGATTGATGCTATGTGATTCATTTCACTAGTTTCAATCCCACTTCTTCACCCCTGTGAGCATCACCCGATGCAATGAGTGCTAAGTGAACTATTCAAAAATCATGAGAAATTAGTCAGTTATGACTACCTCTCATGGAAATGGTCATACATGAATGACTTACTTAACGCAGTTGAATCCCAAAATGATATCTAATATAATGCACTGCGTAAACCCCCATACTTAAATTCAAAAAGAGTCAAGGGATCTCTACTTGAATGGTTCATGAGGCACAATACTTGCTAAGGTTTTGCAAATGGGGTAGCAAGCTAAGTGGGCTTGATTGTGGGGAAAAACTCCACAGTTAAGCGCGCTTGAGCCAGAGGAGTTCTGGGATGGGTGACCTCCTGGGAAGTCCTGGTTACCGGGTGCAAGCCCCGGAAGTGATGATTGATGCTATGTGATTCATTTCACTAGTTTCAATCCCACTTCTTCACCCCTGTGAGCATCACCCGATGCAATGAGTGCTAAGTGAACTATTCAAAAATCATGAGAAATTAGTCAGTTATGACTACCTCTCATGGAAATGGTCATACATGAATGACTTACTTAACGCAGTTGAATCCCAAAATGATATCTAATATAATGCACTGCGTAAACCCCCATACTTAAATTCAATAATAATATTTTTTAATTATATTATATAATTTTTATATTATTTTTTAATTATATTATATAATTTTTATATAAAGAGTGAGAAATTTTACTATGAGAAGATCGAAGAGACGAGAAAATAATATTCAATAATAATATTTTTTAATTATATTATATAATTTTTATATTATTTTTTAATTATATTATATAATTTTTATATAAAAATTATAAAGTTATTATTAAGGTAGTTATAAAATTAATGTATAAATTTTTTATTTTTTATATGAGATAAGTTATTTAGTTGAAGTATAATAATTTGATTATTAAAATTTATATAATATAGTATGTATTGATTGAAATTTTTTACTAGGAAACACATGTGTTTGAGTATTGAAATTTTTATATAAACATTAATTATATAAAAGATTATAAAATTAAGATTGTGTTAAAATGATATTTTAGAATACCAATTATATATTCTTTTCAAATGAAGTAGTTAGTTAGTAAGTAATAAATTGTTATTGGAAAGGAGTATTTCACGATATTGATTAGATATTTTCTTAAGTTTTATTTTTTAATGGATAGTTAATAGTTAATCAATTATATTAAATGAGAACTTGTGAGCAATGGAGAAGTTCACTTGAAGCCTTGTAAATCTAGTGATCAATTGGATGATATATTTACTAAGTCATTAGCACAAGATGTGTTTGAGTCTCATTGAAGAAACTTGGGTGTTGTAAGCCTAGATGAGACATAGACCAGCAGGCATGTTTGAGTTGTCATGAGTCAAGTTTTAGTTTAGCGGTCGTAATTAAGGGGGTTCGTTAAAATAAGATAACTACTCCTGCATGAGGAGTTGGCTAAACATAGAGAATCAGTGAACTGAGTGATTGAGGGTTGAGTGTTTGAGTGTTGAGTCAAGTTGAGTTAAGTGATAGATGACTTTTAGTGTGTGCTTGCATGTCAATATATTTTAGGCGAGTCGCTAGTTGAAAAGGATAAGTACCCTTCTCCAGGTTCATTGTAAGTATCATGTTTTGTGTGATCAATAGAAGAGCTGCAACTCATGTGATTTGTGTGTGAATTATTTGTTTTGTCCCTTCCCCCTTTCCAAAAACATTCACAATGTGGTTGTCTGTTATAATGGCCACAGACACAAACAATATAGGAAATTTACATATTTTATATTTTGCCATCCCTTTCTATGGAAATCCCCAACGCTTAGGTGCAAACTTCTCTCTGGATTCAAATTTCCCAGTTGATTAATCATATGATGCTATAATGATAGAAAAAATAAACAACATGTCAATCCTATTCTTTGGTGTGCCTTTTATTATCGACAATAATATGTATAGGAATTCTACAGAATTTGGCAATGGAGATGTAAGTAGAGGAATCCACTGCACCGATAACAGGGGGGAGCAAAAGCATTTTTCCATTGCAATGCTTCTCAGCTATGCACAACATTTGTTCGAAGGGTGGCTTTTGTGACATCCAATACAATTGAGATGATTGAGGCGCTGCAACCCCGTCAACAACTTCAAAATACATCACAAAAGTTGTGAGACATATTGTGAGCTAGTACATGTTGATCAAATTCTTCCTCCTTGCATCGTGAGCCTCATCCTCAAACCCTTTCCTGTTGCCCTCAACCCTTGATCGCAAACCTGAAACTCCTTGGATGAAACTGATTCAACCATTCCCAAATTTGAAATTTAGATATTTCGAGTTTGAGTTTGGGCGGGTGTTTTCAAAATTCAAATAAGTATCGTATATTTCAAATCCACTCCATATTCCGAAATCGAAGAGCACTGACTGCATTAATTCCTGTATGCTCATGTATGTATTAATATCCGCATGAATTCTCGGCTAGAGTTACAGGTACTATCACTATCATTGTACTCTTGGGCGCCGTCACTGTCATTATACTCTTAAGGCATTAATTATCATATAGCATTGGAAATAAGGTTTCCATCTTGGATCGTTTCATAAGACGTAGTCTTTAACGCGACTTTTTGAAAGCCTTTCCGGCGATTTTTTCCGGTGAAAATCCGGCAGTGATTTATTGGAATCCAAGTTTGATAGCTAATTTCTGCACAATGAAACCCTCCCAGGGGTTTTTCAGGGTGCTGAATCCGAATATGCAGTTAAAAAACCATTTTAACTGCAACAAATCATGATTTCATCTCAATTTCTTCCGCCGGATTCCGTCACCGGAATCTCAAAAAGTCGCATTATAGACAACTCCGTTTCATAAACCCTCCAACTCGATATACTTTTCTTCCATGTCAGAAATCAATTAATCCACGTTGAACTTGTTGAACAAGTTTCCAATCGCTCCAAAAGCCATGTCGGTGTCTCTATGAAATGAGTGGCCCGAATTTGGAGAGTGTGGGTCCACTCACATGAGTAGTTTTTAAGGATTTAATATTTTTCATATAGTTTATAATGCATAAATATAGAATGTAGGTGAATATTCAATCAAAAATATCTAATTTACTATTAAAATCAGTGAAATTTTAGTTAATATCATATATATATATATATATATATATATATATATATATATATATATATATATATATATATATATATTGAATTTTTAATCAAATTAATTAATATTTTTTAGAAAATATCCAAAAAAATAATTCATTTACCCCTAAAACTTTCCCTTGGGATTTCCAATTTCACAATCAAATTTAATGCACAATCAGTGCTTGGATTACTAATATTGACATTTATTTGTTCAATTTGCCCTACAAAATTAGGTGTTCCCTTTGTTCAACAAGAATTTGATGGTTGATTTTAATTTGTCACCAGGATATCTTTAGGGCAATTTTTTTTAACAAATCTTGTAGAAGCAATGTTTAAATTATGTTTTAGTATGGTGGAAATGGATTCAACACCATCAAAAACCTGGTTGGATTACTAATATCGACTTTTATTTGTTCAATTAGCCTTACAAAATTAGGTGTTCCCTTTGTTCGACAATAATTTGATGGTTGGTTTTAATTTGTCACCAGGATATCTTTAAGGCAATTTTTTTAACAAATCTTGCAGAAGCAATGTTTAAATTATGTTTTTTTAAGGTGGAAATAGATTCAGCACCATCAAAAATCTAGAGCACGCAAAATATTGAAATTTAACAGCTATAACTTAAATTTACAAAAATCCTTACCTAAATTTATCAAAATATTACCAAAATTTCCATAAATTTCAAAGCAAAAAAAATCTTCTTATCTTTATCGTGATGCTTGCAATGTCAACTCCAAGAAGCCCACCACGAAATAGGTGGTACCGTGCAGGCTTTAAAATTGATGCCCATATGCACGTTTTCACGGTTTTTACCTGTAAAATATAGTTTAATTTAAAATAAACACGTCATTATCAACTTGCTAATAATTTTTAAAAATGTCATAATGATTGGCATATCCTAAAATGACCAGTTTCAATTATATATATAATACACATATATTTTATATATATGTAACGATCTTATTGAAGATTTGTAACCATCGTATTCAAGATTTGCAAGACGATTTGACCCGGTGCTCAAGTGTTTCGAGTCAATCAAATCAAAATGATGTGAATACACAATGGTTAAGAGAAGTGGCCTCCAGATATTTGTACTATGTATGGATTTTGATGGAAGAGCATAGTCTGGCTCTAATGAAATGCATTTCTTAGAGAGGAATGGCCTAGACCTATTTCATTGTGTAATGACAAAAAGGATCGGGTGAAAGCTGCTCGTCTCACAAAAATTCAAAGGAAAGTTCAAAATCGTTTGTTTCAGCACATGCAGGTGAAACCTGTGGTGAAATTTTTTCTTTAATAGTGAACAAAATCACAAGATTTAAACAAGTTTATTCAAGATTCAAAGTTGGTAATGGACATTGGCTATGGTATTCATTCAACTTCTTCACAAAAGCAAGTATGTCATCTTAGATTCCCTTGTTAGAAATTTCATTGTTGCTTGAACAATCATAAAACCTATTCGTGGATTAAAGAGCTATAGATGTGGTTTTATATTTTATTTTCCCGATTGCTCTGCACTTCTGATAATTAGAGTTTTTTATTTGGGGAACAATTAGTTTTCTATGGACAGTGAATATGTATTTGTTGTGAAAGCATGATTAAAATTTCGGGAATGCATATACTTCCAATTCCATAACTACTCCTATTTTTAAAAGCCATTGATTGTTTTAAGTTTAGAGGTGTGATGGTTAAGATACAGTTATAGAATTAAAGTACGAAGGTCATGGTGTGAAATAGAAACACTAAAGTTTAAAGTAGCAACCCACAACTGCATGTCTTTGACTTGCACACAAACAACCAAGATTAAGGATAGGAGTGTTAACTTGACTACAATGTCGAACAAGAGTCTATGAGTGCCGAATAACTTAACCACTGATTTTTTTTCCCACTGTTGTTGATTTGTTCTCACTCATCATTACCAGAACCAATCTATTTACTACAAACACATTGGATACATTTCGATATCGATTTACAATTGAGGCAGAATCTTAAATTTGCACAGGAGATGCTCTTCAGTCAACCAACACTTTCTCCACTCACATTCAAGTGGTGGGGTTCACTTTGTCACTGTTGCTTGCTTAGAGGTGGGTACCCCTGCTATCGGATATTGAAATGGTGGATATGCAACCAATTACTCTAATGGCACTTAAATTGGCTTTCACACTGTGGGAGATGTGGGGAATATAGTGGAAAATGAGAAATTTGGTAACCCGCCTTTGTGTGCTTGGCTTCTTCCCCTGTAGATCCATGTTCCAGCACAGCATGATATAAGCGGAGTGAAATTCATGATCCTAAATTTGAACCATAAATCCTTGTAACATTTCAGGATGATAAAAGAGGAATCCTTGTAACATTTCAGGATGATCAAAGGGGAATCATTGAGCATAGATTTGAACAATGATTATTAGATTTGAATTTTGAACTGATAATTACAATATTTGAATTTTGAACCATAAGACAATAGGCTTGACTTTTGAGGACACAAAAACTTATGTCTAAGAGGGAAACCAAGTTAGAATGATTTGACATATTATTAGATTTCATAGCAAAGCAAAGGCACCCCTGAAACCTCGTATTCACTTAAATAAAACTAGTAAAAATAATTATTAAAAGTCAAATGACAAACCATTTAAAAATAAAACTGTCATAAAAAAATTTCACTAAGATAAGGAACCCGTCAAATTTAACCTCTAAAGTAGGGGACCCGTCAAATTTAACCTCTCGTACCGTGGTCCCATGAAATAGAAGGACGAGGAAAGGTCACCGTACTTCGGAAAAGTAGGCGGCGCAAGAAGTACGGAAGGTGGGCCCACAGTTTTTATCAAGTAGCTGTTCGAGTATGCAATGTATCTTAATATCTCTGGAAAAATGTAATATATCCTAATATATTTATATATCTGATGTGTACTCATCTAACCATAAGATTCTGATGTCGTTGCAAATGTCCTCCTTTCTCGTTTAACGATAATCCTTTCCTCAGTTCTATAATAAAATAAGAATCGGGATTGTCTTAGTTCTTATTTCCTGATTTCTTAGGGATGACATCATTTATATTTAAAATAAAGAAAATCGTTTTTTTATAAGCTTGAAAAGACTATATTTTTAATATGTTTAATATGTTATTCTAATGGAGAAGATTACACTTTCAATATTTTTTTCATTTCAAAATGTTGCTTCAACGTGTTGATCCTTTTTCATATCAAATTTTATATTCAATAATGTTTTTCTATTATATTATTTTTTTTAACGTAATAATAATAATTTAATTATAAAATTATAATTAAGTAAGATATTGAATTGATGTATAAAATCTTTTTATGAGCGGAAAAAGAAATTCATTTCATTGTAATAATTTGACTACTAAAATTTATGGATATTTATATACTTTACTCCCTTTGAATTTAAACTTACAATTTCTAAAAAATTATTATTTTTTAACTATTAGAATTTTTATATAACACTGATGACATAGAACAACATAAAATTATGATTTTTTTTAAACTTATATTTTAGAATAGTATTTACCAGTTTCTTCATGTATCGTTAGTTAGAAAACAATAAGTTGTTATATTAAAACAACTTTTCACAATATTGATTACACATTTGTATTGCATTTGCACCAAGAGGCGCTTTACAACACAGTATGTGAGAGACATTTAATGTTACATTTAAAAATAGTAAATTAATTATTTAAATTGATAAATTAAAAATAGTAATAAGAAAAGAATTAATGTCGGTCACAGTTAAAATGCTTCAATTTGTACATTAATTTTATATAACTTTATATAAAGATATAAAGCGATTGAAAGTAAATAAAATAAATTACATTTTATTATGAGGAAGAAATGTAATTTCTTTACTACTTAATATGGAGATGAGTGAGGCCCACGGGGCTTTGGATTGACAGTGAATGGATGCATAGTTAAGGCACTCCTTGTGATAGGTCACTGGTTCAATTCCCCGTGGGTACTTAGTTTAGTCTTAACCTAGAAAAAAAAAATATGGAGATGAGTGAAAAGCATTAAATTGTTTTTTACTACATAAAATAGTATTATTGATATTACATTATATGTAATTCGTTCTACCTTCAATTTAAATATGATATTTAAAACAAAACTATATTAATAACAAAAAAGATTTTACTATCAACCATAGTAAAATATTTCAGTGCCTATCTAAATAACATAATTTTTATATCTTCTATATATAGAGAAAAATAAAGTAATTTAAATTAAAAAATATATATTTTCGCTTTCCATAATTAGGGAGATGTGTAATTTATTTTATTTCTAATATGAATTTGATGTACAAGGTTTTTAAAATATAAAAAACAAAGAAAAGTTTAACATAGGTTATAAATAAAATATTTCAATACACAAGGTTAAGTAAAATATTTTAACATGAAACATATAAAGAGAGAGAAAGATTGAGAGAATTCTTATTCTATTAATAGTTGATTCTAATTTAATGCATGCATGATATTTGTAATTCTTTCAATGTTTAATATGGATTTGATATGCAATATTGTACAAAATAATAATAATAAAAATAATTAAATGTATGTATGCATGAAAAAATATGAGGGGGCATGTTTTAACATTTTAATGTGGAGAAATAAATAAAATATTTCAATGTCAACTACAATTATATTATACCAATTTAATTTAGATCCATCTTAACTTTGTATCTACCAATCCTAGAGAGGGACCAACTCTCTTTTCACTCTAAAAGATGTTTGCATCTCAAGAGGTTTGATCCCTCTTGGCCCCTGGCAGATCCAGAGTTAAAATGAATCTTTAAGTTTTTTATTTTTATTTTTTATTAATTTAAATGTATAGTTAATAGTTAATAAATTATTATATTAAATGGGGTACTTTTTATTTAAGATAATACATAAGATGTGAATGATGTTGAGGGCTTTTGAGTCAACCATCTTAGAGATGAGATGAAGGGCTTGAAAGGTACCTATTCAGATGCATCTTTCCTATACTTTATTTTCCTTCAAAAGATCTTATTATAAGAAAATGGAAGGGACTTCCATGGGATCATCCTTATCATTGATGGTTTCCAACATATTTACATAAAATTTTGAAACCCTTATAGTTGATACATGGTATCTCAGACCTAAATGATGATACCTTCATGACCTGTACTCATGTCGTGCATCCCAAAAATTATAACAACATTTCATTCCATATCCAATTCATTATGGATTTAGAGAAAAACAATGTTCATCCCTTTTCTCTATGTTGTCGCTTCCTGATTCTCTGTCACCCACCCAAAAAAAAAAAGTCTTAAAAACCCTTTTCACTTACAACCTTTGAATCTCCACCCCTTGATTCAGGGAAAAAGAAAACCCACTTAACAAAATACTTAATTTCCAATGGTAAAGCCATCTTCCTAATTAAGAAAAATTATCATGAGGCTAAGAAACTTAATCCCAAAAACCATAATCTCTCTCAACCTATCACTATGATCTCATTTCCTTACATCCATGGTAAGACGAATCTTATCCCTAAATTATTACCCAAAAAGAACATCAAGACCCTTTTGAAATGTTCCAAAATGTTTAACCAATTATTCTTATTTTCCAAAGATAAATCACATACCATGACAGGGTCAAGAGTTTATCAAACTCCCTACGCATATGGAAAATATTACATCAAACAAATTGGTATTTCTTTCAAAGATGGCATCAAGGAGCATATGAATGACACCAACAACAATCACGTCTCTAAATCCACCCTTGCTAAAAATTCATTTAATCCTAATCCTGTTTTCTTTGAACAAACCAATGTGTTAGCCTCAAATCCCCATTACACCTCATGCATCATGATGTTCTTGAAATACAAAAATCTAAGGAAATTTTAACTATGAATATGGGTACAAACTATCCAATCAAAGAAACCCATCATTCATCAACTTGGCCACTGCCACTGATCTCTACACGTCCCCGCTCTATTTTTTCCTCATTTTCTATTTTGTATTCCTCTCCCAATATCCCTCATCTATTGGTTTCCTTTGTTAATTCCTTATTCTTTTTATACTTTAATGCTCTCTCCCCCAACCCTTTCTTCCATTCTTACATTTTTCTTGCTATACTTTTTCCTCTTGTCCTCAATTTACCCTAGTATTTATAAATTAATTATCATAATCATTCCCCATTTATTTTCTCTTTATCATCTACTTTCATTCCCCTCATTTCACCCTTCATTATTATTTATTTATCATAATTGATCTTTCTTTTCCTTTTTGAGATATTACTCTTATTTATTCCCTTTCTAATCACTAATCTATTATTTTACTTTTTTTAAATAAAAACATTTATGTCCCTATGATAAAACCCTTCCCTTCTATATACATACACATCTTACATGAATTTTTTATATTTTTTAGCTTTTGTGGTCTCTAAGGATATCTCTAGTGTCCACTTGAAATATTAGACCTTTTAAAGATTTATCTACAATTCACTCCAAAAACTCTCTAATAAACATTTGATGAGAAGGGTCACTCCATAAAATCAATAAGTTATTATTTTCATCCATAAAATAGGGTCACTGATTATATTGGGTTTGATTATCATAATATTTATTTTATTACTGTTTATAAAATTAATGATGGGTACAAAATTATCTTCAAAAGGAACCTTTACCTCTTATATTCTACTCTAAAAGTTATTTCTAAGTGTCATATCAAAGAATTTTAGAAATTATATTATTCAACATGGAAGATTGATTCCATTATTTCAAGGCTTATCTATAATGATCATAAAAATGACTATGTGGTCAATGTTTAGATGATAAACTCAAAACAATATTGGTCTTTGTACTTTTTACTTTCCTTGGTATATAACTTGGATACAAGAGAATTAATGATAATGATTCTATAACTTGTGATGTTATTATTATAATTAATAAATAAGAACAATGATGATTTCAATCCACATTTTATTGAAATCCTCCTTGTAACTTACCATAAAGAAAATTTTACCCATGTGAAGGGAAATAATAAATCCATCAATTTTTTTAACATTATTACTTAATAAGTTTTGATATTCTTAGGTTTCACTTTTCTAAACATGTAAGCCTGAAGTGAAAACCTCTTTCTTTATAAAAGAAGTTTGAAGGTTTCAATGTTATCCAATACATTACAAAAAAACTCATAAAATGTGTTAAGATGAAAAATCCAATTTCTCATTAAGATATAATATTTTATTCTCTTCTTTTTCAACATAAAATTACCACCATAACTTTTCAAGCTCTAATTTATAAAGTTGTGAAAAGACATTTTATTCTCTATTTATATAATATTTCTTATTTATTTTAATTACTTTCTTTTCTGAAGAAAAATGACTAAAAATTCAAATTAAGAAAATTTATTTTATATAATATCTCTAATTTATTTTAGTTATTTATTAAAAAATATAACTAAAATAAAATTACATTTATTATGAAAACACAAAACCATTATTCTCATTTTTATATAATATCTTTGATTTATTTTAACTATTTATTAAAAAATATATAACTTAAATGAAAGTTACATTTACTATAAAGAAATTGAACTTCCATAAATAGTTAACATTACATTTTTTCCCTTTCAAATTCAATTCTTGATATTGTATCCCTTTCAAATTCAATTCTTGATATTGTATATTTTCCTTTCCTATTTTTAACCCATAAGGAATCACTATTTAACCCATCCGGAATCTATTGATTAGGATCTAGATTTAGTAGAAGCAAGGTAGTCAAATTCGTGAATTCACTTCATTCCTTTTAAATGTGGATACATTTACAACTAGCATCGTGAATGGGAAATCCTATTACTCATCTCATTCTCTATCATTTGAAGAATATTTGATTCCTTTACAAATCTATCCTAAGAGCATTAGTATCCATCTTTGTAAATGATTTGTGTTGTTTTATCACCTTCATTGAGAATGGTTAATAACATGATTGCGAAGGTTTTGTCTTTGATTTGTGCTTGGGAATTCACTTGTAAATTAACATCATAGCATGTACGTTTATATTGGAGATTCTAAAATAGTTAAAATATGATTAAATATTTTGGAAGAGTGACCTCCCAAGTTTCTTTCTTGGTGTACTATAATAATAATAATATAATTTTTAGGTTTATATGACATAATTTTTAGGTTTATATGACTATGGTTTAGAGTGAGTTTTAGAGACATTCCAATACCTCAGGGAATATGAAATATTCATTTATATAGGTATTTTCATTAATGCAACGCTATTCACTAGGTTTCAACAGAAGTATACAAGGCATTTAAGTAAGCGTATAACCTTGTTTGGTTTGGATGTATAATTTTGTTTGGTTTGGATGTATAATTTTCATTCCTAGTTTTATTATTAATGATAGATTATGATTTTAACAATGGAGAAGAGATATTTAGTTTAAAAAGAAAAAATAAAATTAGGCTATATTCTAAGTCATAGGACATGTCCCTCAGGGTCACATGTCTCATATTTCACGTGTCGGACACTAAATATGACCTAAAATGTGTCCAAAATGTTTTTTTCGTGTCCTCCAATCGTGACACTTGTTTTCGACGTGGAAAAAATGTTCCCTGACGTTTTTTCCCCTTAGGACACGTGTCCCACAAAAAGTCACTCATAAGGACCGTGTTCATTTTATTGCTTTTTTCGGTCATTTTTCGCCATCGAAGCTCGCTGGAGTCATTGTTGTGTTGGAACTTGGTCATTGTTTACTTGTTCGAGTCGGTGTTGTGTTGTTTTGGAAGTTCCTTTAGCGATTCCCAACTGTCAACTTCACATCGACTTGGTCCTCGATAATATTTTTCATGGATGGAGATCAAAACACATTATAGTCGAGGTTTGGGTAACATATTATAATAATTAATGTCGGATCCATGGAAGGAATAAGATGAATTTTGGAACAAGATAAAAATAAAATAATAGAAAATCATTTTTATTTAGGTATTTTTTTTGATTAATTAATTAGTTTGTTTGTGCAAATTAATTATTTAAATATAATTTTGAACCAGGAAATCAATATCCCTAGAGGAGAGAGATTCAGCAGAGCTATGAAGCAGCATTTCCCTCAACGCATGCAAGCCTTGTTGAGTGGGAATGCTTGGATACAACGATTCTATATCAAAGGTTACAAGGAGAGAGTCAACAAGAAAAGTTTTTAAGTCAAAAACTTGAAGCAGAGAAAAAGAATCAGGCAGATGAGAGCTCATGGTTTGGGGCTTAAATTTCTTTTTTTTGAGCATGTGGGGCCTAAGTCAACATTTCCTTATATTCCATACGCCCATACCTATATAATTTGTATTAATGTATTCAAGAGCATTTTCAGGTGTCGACTGTCATTCACGATTTTTAACTTTTGAAATAGGTTTCTTCAGGGTCTCTATAGCTTGATTCATTTGCTTGCTCTCTAGATATCCATCCACAAACATTTCCGATGTTTTGAAATTTGGTTTTCCTCCTTTTTCTAAAACATGTTCAAGAAAGACTTCGCATCCTCCCTTTTCAATCATTCCTTTTGTGATATAGGCATCAATTCGTAAAATGGGCACTCTGATATCATAACTTAGGCCATTGAATTCCCACTCTTCAAAACATTTTTCGACTCCCTACATATCTCCAAGTTTTACCAATGAAGAAAGCCTGCATAAATAGCCATTGTATTGTTTTAATTGCAAATTTCAATGGCTATAGAGAGTTGAATTAAATATATAGGGCTATACCTAGTTAATTTTGTCTTGCAATTGCTCACATTTTCTAGGATGTGCAACTTGAGTAAGTCAGCTTCATATACTAGTCAACAAGAGAGCTAGAACTAGCAAGAAATAAAATATCAGTGTCTGATGTCATATGTGCAATACGCAGAATGTCCTTGTTAAGATCCTCGATTTGGTTCTCAATCTGTTTAATAAGTTAATAACATGAAGATTAAAAAATGAACATTGAGCTGCGAGCAATGAACATCATTGATGTAGTAAATTAATAAACTAATACTATATTTGAGTAACTTAATATGGATCAGGAACACTCTCTCTCTCTCTCTCTCTCTCTCTCTCTCTCTCTCTCTATATATATATATAACTATAACGTGTCCCTCGTGCCCTGTTTTCGAGGTTGTCGTGTCCTGTTTTCAACGTCGAATACTCGTATTTACGTGTCCTCTATCTCTCATGTCCTCGTGTCATGTGACTTAGGTTGTACTAGCATTTCAAAGTATTATGATATCACTGGTTGTGTATTTTGATAGTAGAAATAGAAAGTCAATGAAATATTAAGAAAAATGTAATTATGGAAAGAAAATAAAACATAAAAAAGTATTAAAGTAATAGTAATAGGAAACTTTTATTGATATTCTTAGTAAGAAATAATGTTCACTTATATTTTTGAGAATATAAAATTTAATTAAGTAGAGTTGATTTAACACTTGATTGTATAGTTTCTATTACAATAAATAGTTTCTACTTATCTAAAACCCTAACAAACTAATGTGTAGTTTTATATCCTCATTAAGAAACATTATTTAATAGATATGACTAGCATACATTGAGTGAAAACATATTACCTTGAATAAAATAATTAAGATGGACCCTACTAAAAAGATATGAAAAGTATAAAAAACAAATCTCTTTTAATATCTAAAAATATTATTTAAAATTATGTAGCTTGCAAAGTAATAATGATGATATTGATTTAATTTTAAAATAAAAATAATGATAATGATAATAATTTAATTCTAAAGTAACAAACAAACTACACATTAAGTTTATGTATATGATTCTTTTATTTATAAGATAAAGAAAACCTACTCATAACAATTTTACTAATAAAATTTAGAAAATTATAATAAAATCTCTTATATATTAACTAAATATAATATAGAGAAACAAAATCTTATATACTATTTTGAAATTTAATACTTAATTAAATTACCAAATTAATTAATTTTTTAAATAAAAAAATCATTAATTATTATTAACTAATTAATTTATACTAACTCATTAATCTACAACTAATTAATTATTATTATTTACTAATTAATTTATTAAAAATAAATAAACAAACATATCAACGTTCCCACGTTGATAACCGTGGTCACACATGTTCTATTGTTTGCAGTGTGTATATATGTCTGGGTGGAATAATTTTATATTGTTAATTTGGTATTGATTACGTTATATGGATATAAATTTACAATATTAAATAGGATTTCCATAAAAATAAGCTGACCAAATAAGATTATGTTACCCTTCACAATCTTGGCGTGTTACTTGTCAACGTTTACCGTTAAACATTTATATAGAAACGTATTCAATGTAGCCATCGTGAATAAGAATGAAAGGAAATTTTTACATTGTATAAATTATTTATAGCATAATACAAAATAGTTTTCAACAAATATTTTAAATTTTCCTTACTTTAATTGGATAGTATATTATAGGTCGGTGGAAGAAACGTGTTTACATTGTATACCAAGCCAGAGCCATGATAATGACTAGATGAAGTTGAATTTAGTCGAGAAAACATGCTGCAATTAAGGTTTAATAAATCTTATTATATATAGAGTTTGGTGAGATATTATTTTTATAAAGTGTAATTTTTCATTTTGTTTGAGAGATAGTACCAGACTTAAACTTAAGCTTTCTAGTTGAATGAAATTTTATTTCTACAGCGATTACTAACTAAATTATCCAAACAAACCTTAATTAAACATTAGTAATTTCCTTTAAATTTAAATTATTTCAAAATAATTTTTAATGGAAAAATTGAAATATTACTCTTACACCCTGTAAAAAGAGGTGGCTAGTCCCCTGCAGATCAATATATTAAGCCAATCTGTACAAATATTTACTCTTACACCTTATCTTCGTCATTTGTGGTTTATCTCGAGCACCTCTTATATCTCAGCACCTCACCATAAGAGGGAAAAATTTTCAATATGTTTGTGAGTGATTGTCAAATTTATTAATTATTAAGAGGCTAAGAGGGATGAGGTTCATCGTTAAATTTATTAATAAGTTATGAAAACTGACTCCACATAAATGTGGAGCGTGTACATTTATTGAATCTCCACATTTATTGAATTTGAAAGTATCACCTTGGGGTGAATGAGTGATAAAATATATACTTCAGTCTTATCATAGGATTAATTATAAATTTTATAAATTTTGTAATGTATAATATTTTTATTTATATTAAAATTAAATAGTTATATATGTTATTGAATCAATAAGTTTATTTTACAATTGTGTATGATATATAAGTTTATTTGTTTGTCATTAAATTTGAAATTTTGTTTATATTGATTTAAATAAAAAGTTTAAAAAATCTATAAAAATAATAGTTATACAAAATATTTAAATAATTTTGGTTTGTGTTAAATTTATATTTAAGATGGATCTATGTTCATTATATAGAATTGAAGTTACCAATTAGATAACTTCAAGTATTTGGGAGGAATAAATTTATTATTCTAGTATTTTGGAGAAATAAATGTGTTATACTAAAAACATTTTATGACTAAACGTTTTATAGTTAGATGATGATTATGGTTTATTTTACATGTACAAAAGAAGATTTAAAGATATATGTGGAGACTTTTTTGACACCAAATTGATAAAGTTTAGTAGTTGTTTGGATCTAATAATTTGTAATGACTTAATTAAGTGGTCAAAATAAAATCAAATGAAATGTATTCATGGGCTTGCAATGGTTTGGTAGATTATGATATATATAATATTGTTGGGTTTGACATAAAATTAAAAAAATGAGAAGTATTCTATCTCAAATTAAAAGAACTAAATATTTATATAAAAAAACTAAATTAAATTAATTATTCTTTAAAGTAAAAAAAATATTGACAACCTTTATTACACATTTAACAATTCAACTTGTATGTATAAGCTTTCTTTTGAAACTCTTTTTTTGTAAGCTTGGCATGACTACATCTTCATCATGTCCAACTTTTCACCCCAATCGGGGGGATAGCACAAGATTTGAACCCCAAGACTTCCGGTTCAATGAGACTTCATTTCCATGGCCATTGTGAATTGAGCTACCCCAAGTGGACCTTTCTTTTGATACTTTGTTTAGAAAGGAATCTAAAAAAGAAACCATCGATAGGTTAAAATTTATAACTTTTCTCCCATAATCACAAAAGAAGATTCTCATGAGTTATTGAAAGATATCAAGATAACAAGTTACAAAGAGATAATTATTTAGCATGTTAATAACAAGATTGAGTGTACCATTTTTGTGGCATAGTATGGAGAGGAGAGGAGAATGATATATATAAAAAAATGAATATAACAAAGTTAAACTAATAGAGAGGCCCATTATGGCAAAAAGATGCACCTTTTAGAGAATGCATGGACATTATAATTTCACATTCCCTCTAGGAATTCAAGCCAATGGCATATGGTGACTCCTTTTATTTCATTTACACATTTAACATAATCAAATATTTCTAGTGCCCATACACCAACATTTTTTTAATGAGCAAGTTGTTATATGAGGAAAAGAGAGTAAAAAATGAAATTTAGATGTCCTTACAACTATCCATGAAGGAATATGAATGTCCACTAATATAAAAGGTAGAAAGGATGGACTTAATAAACTCAAGTGTAAGACTCCACTAGCCATGACTAGTGCACAATTTGTCAAAGGCATGATACTCATGGTTTGCTGGTAAGTGTGAGAGCTAAACAAGAAATATTTCCTCATGGACTAGGTGATCTAGAATGGATCTTGTTAAGTCAAGTTGAAGTTTGTTTTCAAGACCAAGAAGGTCCTAGGTAGAAAACACCGCTCTCCATTTCTGTCGAATTTTACCGTCCCAGTTTCTCGCGGAATCAATGCCGAGTCGAAGAGCTCGACGTGATTCGCATTTGGACTCCTTACAAAGGTGAAAACGTTTGTTGAAATTTTTCCTACAACCAAGTAAAAATTCAAAGTTACCACAGGTCAAAGTCAAAACAGGGATGTTGATTAACACTTAAAGTTCCAATGTACATTAAGGCAAGCCCGGATTCCACCAGGTAGTTCATTTTTGTTTTATCAAATTACTATTGGTTGATATGTTTTAATTGAACCAAAAATGGAGTGCCACGTGGACTCTCCATAAGAGCCTTTTAAAAGTTAAAACAAGTTCCAGTGTACATTAAGGCAAGCCCGGATTCCACCAGGTAGTTCATTTTTGTTTTATCAAATTACTATTGGTTGATATGTTTTAATTGAACCAAAAATGGAGTGCCACGTGGCCTCTCCATAAGAGCCTTTTAAAAATTAAAACAAACTATTGGTTGATATGTTTTAATTGAACCAAAAATGGAGTGCCACGTGGGCCAAGGAATAATTGCCACGTGGCCTCTCGATAGGAGCCTTTTAAAAGTTGTTATGAGTGGCAAGTTTCTAGGAGATTCGAACTCTCAACCTCAACACTACCATACAACACAATTGCCAACATGTTAGCTACGTGTTCCTTGTAATGGAAAGGGCGTAATGATGATTACATGATAAGACAGGGCGCAAGGGGGGTTAAACTATCGAATTAATGGCACAAAGGTTCAACGTTAAATCAAGTTGTAAAACCATATTGTATGGGTTCAATCAAACATCCGCGAGGTTAATATTACATGGATTATCATTTAAACTCTATGCCATAACACTCTACCACCATGGTGTCAAGTCCGATGGTAGAGGCTTAGGTTACAAACCTATATACAAAGAAAATGGCGGAGGTTGAATGTAACATTTCAACAGACTTTTTTGATGTGGTATCATTATGTGGCACGACAGCGCAGAGGTGGCACCGCTATGTGATAGTCCTGCAAGGCAGATATGTGACATGGAGGTGGCACGATTATGTTGCGCAGAAAATGTGGTAAGCACAAGACACCTGTGGAGTGTATATGCGACGTAATCAAATCGTATGTGCCGATGGGGTTCATGACAACGCACAGGTATTATAACAAACAATTCAATGCCCAGTTCACAAGCCGCAGGTGTAGACAACCGGGTTCAGTTACAACACCTGCCACGCGTCATGCGAGGGTTGTGATGTTGGCACGAACCGTCAGGGAGCAGGTCACCATTCGAAAACTTTAGGATAGAGTTTAAGCCACATTCGAATGACTTAACAATGCATATGGGTTGTTATGGGAAATGTGCTATCTCGGTTTAATTTGAATAGCCAAAAATTGTAATGTTGTTGAATACTGTTAGAAACTGCTATTAGAAACAGCAAAAGGCTCATTGCTTTGTAACGTTAAAGCAGTTTCTAATCTTAATGTGACCCGATCTAATCTTAAAGCATTTAGATTTTATCCTAAAGCAGTTTCTAATCTAAAGCATTAGATCTTAAGCGTTGAATTGGTATATGATGGACGTATCAGATTAGAGTTAAATAATATATAAAGGATTGGGTCCTCTCTCTCCCACACACAAGAGTTGCATTCTTCTCCATCAAGAAGCACATAAAGAAAGTGAGGGCAAGAGGAGAGAAACCGAATTCTGAAGAAGAGGAACAGTCAGGAGTCAGATCAAAGTAGATGGCAGCCATTACATCTTCCGCTGTTGATCAAGGTATGTCATCTCACATAAAGTTCTGTTTGTGAAATATTCGGTATTGATGATCTTTGGGCTGTAAGTTAAGAATTTTACATTTGGTATCAGAGCCACAATCAATAACTGAATATTTCCTATGATTGCAATTGATCTGTTCTGTGCTTTACTCATGTGATTGAGCCTTCGGGAAATTGTGGGGGTTTCATGAAATGATCAATCCTTTTGTTGCTGTTAGTATCATCGAGAGCCCTATCGAAATCCACAATCGAACCATGCAATGGATCAGATACCTGCGATTCCCTTGTCGCTTACTTGCTTCGAACTGATTTGAAGGTCTCAGAGGTGGCTACTCGATTTCGAGTAGATCCTTTATCGATACTAGGTGCCAATGGATTCGATCCTCTGACCTCTGATTCTCAAACCCAAATCCTTCCCGCCGGTTCGTTCTTAAAGGTACCCATTAAATGCCAATGTGTCAATGGAATCCGGAAGTCTATGTCCACTGTGTACACTGTCCAACCCATTGATACTCTGCGCGGCATTGCGGATTCGGTGTTTGGGGGCTTGGTCACACCATATCATTGTATGTTCGCTGTGTATGTTGGAATGAATAGTATTGCATGCCCTGCAATTTAAAGTTAGATATCGCCGTTGTTTTGAATAATATTGCATGCCCTCAAGTTTAAAGTTAGATATAGAGGACGGTATGTGCAGTCCATCTATCGCTGCAGTCCATCTATCGCGGATTTTGAATTACTGCAAAGCCTCTTCGGCATAACCATCCCTAGCATAAGCTGCAATCCGCGTAGTCCATGACACTACATTTCGTTGCGGAATTTTGTCAAACACATTGCATGCATCGTCTATGCTTCCGCATTTGCAACACATGTTTAAAAGGATGTTGTTGAGACATGAGATCAACGCGTAAGTGTTTGATGGGAAGATTAAGATTTTGGTGTAAATCTTTGTTAAACGAAATAGATTTACATTTTAATGTGTAAATAAAGCTATTAATAAAGTTTCAATGTACCACATAAATAACGTAACACAGCATGTAAAGAAACCCGTGATGTAGCTTTATCACATATACTCTGTGTATATATATTTTAAGAGGGAAAATATATATTTTGATATTTTATAGAAAATCAATTTACACATTAAGAAGGTATGTGTTATAAATTATTTATGCACATGAGATTTATGATCACCAAAGTGGTCAAAATCAGAATGTTGTTTTGCATAAGGTATGTGCTATAAATTATTTATGCACATGAGATTTATGATCACCAAAGTGGTCAAAATCAGAATGTTGTTTCGCATCAAGTATGTGTTATAAATCATTTATGCACATGAGATTTATGATTTTGTTAATCACCAAAGTGGTCAAAATCAGAATAATCATTTAGTGCATAATTGACATAACGATTATTGATAGAAATTGCCAGTTATAAAAATACCAATTAAAGCTGGCGTCACTAATGATAGAACCTGAGAACTTACCCAAAGGAAAGTCTTGTTCTATAACTAGTTGACATGATGAGGTTTAATAGATATTTTGATTAAATAAATATTGATCATCCAAAGATGTCAGTTCTATTTGATTGAATATATTTATTACCTGCTTATGTTTTGGTATTTAATTATGTTAAGTATAAGATAGTATCTACCCAAAGGAGTGCTATATTATACTATTATGTCTACATCTGAATCGCGTTAGTTATGAGCTTATAGTGATTTCATTTTTAATTTGCAGGAGTTACCAT
This sequence comes from Pinus tabuliformis, assembly GCA_031772625.1. NCBI lineage: Eukaryota > Viridiplantae > Streptophyta > Pinopsida > Pinales > Pinaceae > Pinus > Pinus tabuliformis. The sequence continues at coordinate 209,056,996 of CM062814.1, read as the reverse complement.
GAATACACATGCTTCATCTGTTACATTGTTCACTGGTGTTAATTTTTCTGAATGGAAAGAACAAGTCAATTTCCATTTAGGTATTCAGGATCTTGACTTGGCACTCCTTGTGGATAAGCCTGCTGCTCTTACAAGAGATAGTACTGAGGCAGAAAAATCACACCATAAAGCATGGGAACGCAGTAACAGATTGAGCCTTATGTTTATTAAGATCACTGTTGCTAACAACATCAAGTCAACAATTCCACAAACAGAAAGTGCTAAGGAATATATGCAGTCTGTGGAAGAGCGTTTTCGTTCAGCTGATAAGTCACTCGCTGGTACTCTTATGGCAGAACTCACGACCATGAAGTTTGATGGGTCGCGAACTATGCAAGAGCACATTATAGAGATGACTAATATTGCAGCAAGGTTAAACTCCCTGGGACTTACAGTAGAGGATTCTTTTCTTGTCCAGTTCATCCTGAACTCGCTACCTTCTGAATATGGACCTTTTCAGATTAACTATAACACTATAAAGGATAAGTGGAATGTTAATGAATTGGCCAGTAGTCTTGTTCAGGAAGAAGGATGTTTGAAAAATCAAGTGAATCACTCAGTAAGTTTTGTGAGTAATAAAGCTGGTAAAGAAAAGAAAGGAAAATCAAGTCATTTCAAGAAGAAAAAGGCACCTGCTAAGAATGGGCAGGATGAGGAAAAGAAGGAACTAAAGAGTGTTCAATGTCGTATCTGTAAAAAGAGACTTATCGTCTAATTCTAGAAAGTGGATATGTATTAAACTTATACAGTACCCTTTATGTACCTTCATTATCTAGAAACCTTATTTCCGCAAGTAAATTGGATATTTCTGGTTTTAGATGTATGATTGGATCTGGTTGTTTCGATTTATATAAGAATGCTGATAATGTTGGTTCTGGTATTCTAATTGATGGTTTATATAAATTGAAACTGAATGACACTTATGCGAATTCCTTGTTGAATGTAGTAAATAATGTTGGATGAAAACGTAGCATGTTGAATGAAAATTCTGCTTTCTTGTGGCATAAACGACTAGGTCATATATCCAAAGAAAGAATGATGAGATTAGTAAGTAATGAAATTTTGTCAAATTTGGACTTTAGTGATCTAGAATTATGTGTGGATTGTATTAAAGGTAAACAAACCAAACATAATAACATAATAAGAAAGGAGCCACTAGAAGCAGCCAGCTTCTTGAACTAATACACACTGATATTTGTGAATGTCCTTGAGACGTTTGTAAATGAAGTTGAGAGGCAATTAGAAACTGGTAATGCAAGATTCATTGAGAATGGTGAAGTCAGTGGGAGTACTAGAAGAGAAATAGTAGAAATAAAGGAAACAAGGGTAAATGTTACATTACCTAGAATAGTTCCTCCATCTACTATTACTCCAAATGTTGTTCCAGCTGTTGTATAACAGCATGATGATAATGAACAACATATAAATGAAGAAGTACTTCCTGAAGGAAATGACTTACATAATGCTGATATGCATGAACCACAACAAGTAGCATTAAGAAGACCTCAAAGAAATCGTAGGTCAGTTATTTCTAATGATTATGTGGTTTATATGCAAGAATCAGATTATGATATTGGAATCAATAAGGATCCAGTTTCGTTTTCACATGCTGTAGAAAGTAAAGAGTCAAAGGAATGGATTAATGCCATGAAAGAAGAACTGAAATCCATGCAACAGAATGAAGTTTTGGATCTCGTTGAGTTACCACATGGCTGTAAAAGAGTCGGATGCAAATGGGTTTTTAAAACCAAACACGACTCTAGTGGTAATATCAAACGGTATAAAGCTAGACTTGTTGCTAAGGGTTACACTCAGAAAGATGGTGTTGATTACAAGGAGACATTTTATCCTGTTTCGAAAAAGGACTCACTAAGAATAATAATGACATTAGTAGCTCATTATGATTTGGAGTTGCATCAAATGGATGTGAAAACAGCTTTTCTGAATGGAGATCTTGATGAGGATGTTTATATGGATCAACCTGAGGGTTTTTCTGTAGAAAGTAAAGAACAATTGGTGTGTAAACTTAAGAAGTCAATATATGGGCTTAAACAAGCATCCCGGCAGTGGTATATTAAGTTCAATACCATTATTACATCTTTTGGTTTTAAGGAAAATACGGTTGATCACTGTATATACCGAAAGATCAGTGGGAGCAAGTTTATTTATCTGGTCCTTTATGTTGATGACGTCTTGCTTGCTGCAAATAATTTAAGTATATTGCATGAGACTAAGGAATTTCTCTCAACGAAAGATTACATGCTCATCCAATGAATCGGAAGTGATTGGATATAGCGATTCAGATTTTGCTAGATGCATCGATACTAGAAAATCGACTTTTGGTTACCTGTTTATGTTTGCTCAAGGTGCCATATCATGGAAAAGTGCGAAACAGACTATCGTTGCTTCATCCACTATGGAGGCAGAATTTGTGGCATATTTTGAAGCCACAATTCATGCATTATGGTTGCGGAACTTTATTTCAGGACTTGCGGTTGTCGACACCATTAGCAAGCCGCTGAAAATTTATTGTGATAACTCTGCAGCAGTATTTTTCTCAAAGAACGACAAGTACTCTAAAGGTGCCAAACATATGGAACTGAAGTATCTTGTTGTGAAAGATGAGGTTCAGAAACAAAGAATGTCAATCATGCACATGAGGACAGAACTTATGATTACAGACCCTTTGACGAAAGGGTTACAACCAAGACAATTTAAGGAACATGTTCAAAGAATGGGTCTTGGTTGTATTAATGATAATTGATGTGTGACATTCTGAGCTCTTTTATGTGTTTCTGATATACAATCATGTGTTTCTTGTTTTAATGTAGTAATACGTATTTTATGTAATTTTAAACAAGAAAGAGTCTTATAAAGATATTATGTTTAATCATTATGATATAAGACATTATGTGGACCATTATGTTTTTTTATATAAATTATGAGTATGAATTGATGGATTGCTGGTATTGTAGTATATGGAAGGGAATGCATTGAATTAATAGTGCACAACCGCCATAACTCTCAGCAATTTATCATAGTATGATGTTCAACACTTAATATTATGAATAGTCGGGTCAAGTGGGAGAATGTTAGAAACTGCTATTAGAAACAACAAAAGGCTCATTGCTTTTTAACGTTAAAGCAGTTTCTAATCTTAATGTGACCCGATCTAATCTTAAAGCATTTAGATTTTATCCTAAAGCAGTTTCTAATCTAAAGCATTAGATCTTAAGCGTTGAATTGGTATATGATGGACGTACCAGATTAGAGTTAAATAATATATAAAGGATTGGGTCCTCTCTCTCCCACACACAAGAGTTGCATTCTTCTCCATCAAGAAGCACATAAAGAAAGTGAGGGCAAGAGGAGAGAAACCGAATTCTTAAGAAGAGGAACAGTCAGGAGTCAGATCAAAGTAGATGGCAGCCATTACATCTTCCGCTGTTGATCAAGGTATGTCATCTCACATAAAGTTCTGTTTGTGAAATATTCGGTATTGATGATCTTTGGGCTGCAAGTTAAGAATTTTACAAATACAAATTCAAAATTAGCATTAGAAAATGAAAAGGAGGTCATAGCTCCATTTAAAGACAAGCCATTCAGGAAGCAAAGACAAGAATTCTAGTGAAGCTTTTCAAAGGAAAGTCAAGCAAGCCAGAGTACTGTTGCAGTGCAGTTCTGAGTGCGAGGAGGTGTGGAGCCACTGCGACATCCGGGAGTGGTGTAGCTTGAAGTTTTGGTGAAGCTAGTTTTTGGCTTTTCGGAAGCATACAGAAGTCAAATTGGACACTTGAAGAGCCAAAATGGGGGTTTTGACATGTTCTAGATTCAACGACAGTACTTGTTTGTTAGTAGAAACAACGAATTCTGTAGAATACTGTACCTGAATTGTGTCTCACCTAGTGAGGTGGAGACGAGGTAAATAATAAATGTATTATTGATAATCAAATTCTCGATTTCAGTAGAGGTCCGAGTCATTGCTAGAGACTCTATGTTTTTGTTGTAAATGACATGTTGTTTGTAGACTTTCAAGTGAAAATTGCGAGAGTTCTCTAAAGGAGAGCATTTCCATACTCGGGAAATAGCCGCAATGTATCAACAATTTTGATGTACCTCTTCCTATTCATTGAAATACGAGCGGCCTAACCTTTTGAGCAGGGATTAGAGATGTAGCCCAGAAGGGGTGAAACTCGTCAACAACCTCGGTGTCTTTATAATTTATGTTGCATGATTATGTGTGTCATGTCCTTTATGGATAACTTGCTCAATTGAATTAAGTCATAGTCTTGAAAGGCCCATTTCAAAACTTGCCAAGTGTCAGGTGGTGATCTTTTTTCCGCAATTTCATATCACTAGGATGCCACTAATGAAATTTCCCAACTTCACAAGGATGTGTGCCAAATGTTTGACAAAATACTTGCATGAAAATTGTTTGATTAAGTGTAAAATATTAATAAAACTACTAGGGTGTAAGTTTTACATATTTATAGTAAGAAACAAAAACATGGATCCCATATAAAATCAAAAGGTAATGGATTGTGGAAACTCTTTTTGCTACCCTTCATGTAAATGTCAATATGATTTGTAATTCATGTAACTATTGTGGAAATATAAACAATGACTGGGTTGGAGGAGTGGACATGAATTCAGAGGTACAAGGAGAGGAGTTTCTTGGGAAGTGATTAAACTTAGTTTGTTTCATTTAATAGGCTATCAACGCCTACATAGGAAGCAGGGAGGTGGAGTTGGGTTCCCAGAGATAAGGATGAATATCATACCACCTATGTCCTTATGAGGTGTATTGGGTGGTGAACACACAAGAGACAAATGAGGAGTCGAAAAAAAGAGGCTAATGGGAAGAAAATAAAGGAGTTTGCCAGAAGAGGAGATAGACCTTGAATTGTATGTTGTGTTTGGAGTATAGGCTGGGATGCACATACTATGATTGCGAGAGAACTTGCAAAAGGAGAACAATAGGGAACAATGTTGGCACTAGACTGGGAGCACATTGAGGAGCATGGGGAGAAGTGAAGGTAGGAGCTTAAAAAGAGGAGACACTTTGTGTTATTGTGGCATCTAGGGTAGAGTGTGTGGAAACATTTTGTACTGTAGATTCTTGTTTAGCAGAGTGGAGACTTTGTGCGTGTTTGAATACCTGGAACGTTTAGTGGGTGTAAATATTATGTACTCTGGATTCTTGATGTGTAGGTGGAGACACTGTGGCTATGATATTCACTAGTGGTTAGTAGATGGAGACATCATGTGATTTGGATTTGTGTGAGTAGGTGGAGATACTAGGAACTCTAGATTCCTATGTGAACTGATTGATTGAAATTAGTGTGAGTTCCCTTGGGCACTTAGCTCTTCAGACTCTAAATCCAACTTAGAGGTGGTCAGTTGCAAGCAGGGTTGTATTGCAACTAGCCTATGATGGGGTGGAGAGATGAAGTCCCTCCCTAAGTTTTCAATCATTTAAGTTAATTCGATAAGTATACTTGTATATATGTTGCACTATGAATGATGAATGATATTGTTATATGTTATAACAATGTATGTATTAGCACTGTTAGTGAAGTAGTGTGTTATTCCTAGTTTCCTATAATGAGATGGTTATGTGAATGATTCTCATGGTTGTGAAAGACTTCCATATCCCTATGGTTCTTGGTATGTTTATGAGTTATAAAGCTATTTAGATGGTCTTGTATGGATGTTGGTTGTGCTTAGTTAATCAATTAATCAATATTTCTTTATATATCTATATTATCCAATTTTAAGGTCATTATCAAACTAGACATCATATTGGTGTTTGAGACTCTATATAATTTCTTACTTCAATCAATCAATATTTCCACTTTCTCATATTCTCATATATATATCATAAGTAGTAACAACTTTTTATCTTTTAGGAAAACAAATCTTACAGTTTATACTTACTCAAACATTAAAAATTTATTAACTTATAAATGAAAATAAAGTATATATCAATCCTATCTGGTTAACTTATTCTATAATTTTTAGTATATATCATAAGTAGTAGAAAATTATATAAATTTTGGTGTACATCAGAAGCCATACGTTAATATATATGGACTTCCAGCAAAAACTTGCCGCTTCATATACACTTAAATTTTATTTATTTTCATCGCATACCGAACTTGAATCAAGTTATTATTTTACGAACGACAGAAATTTCCGATTTGGTTTTTAGTAGTATGGTTGAATCTGGTATGAGATTTTTTTTAATGGTTTCGTCCACTATGGGTTATGCCTAGTTCTGGTTGAACCGTCAACCAGCATTGCTCAGATCAAATACGTTGGAAACAGTTCCATAATCAGATTACAAATTTCTATTTAAGGTAATGATCTTAAAATATATTTCCTAAAATTCTTACATGTTTCTATAAATAGCTTTTTACCCTGTTTCGATTGCTAGAAAATTATAATCTGTAAATACATTTTCTTAATAAATATTAATAAATTTTTTAAATTTAATATTTCACTATTATTTTAATTTTTTTAAAGGTTTAAAATATCATTTACTATCTAGTTTAATGTTTAAATGTTTTAATATGGGATAGGTAGGTTAAATATTTAAAATATAATTTATGATAAAGAGGTTTACTTTAAAACCATTATTATTTACAATGGATAATTATAGTTTAAATACTTTAATATGATATTTATGAGATATGTAGTTTAAATGTTCAAAATATTATTTATGAGTAGAGTAATTTTTAATTGCGATTTTTTGAAAAGTTTTCCTGTTTATTTTTTGATGTAATTTGTTTAAAATTCCACAAAAATTCATTGAAATCACAAGTTTGATGGGTGATCTCTTCACAATGGAAGTGCCATACTGGTTTTTGAGGGTGCTGAATTCATATATGCAGTGAAAAAATCAGAATTCAAGATTCAGCCACAAGTTTTTTCATCCAATTTTGACAAGAAATATGCATGAAACTCCAAACAGTAACACTTAAAAACTACTCCTTTATGATAATAAAAAAAGTAATCTAAATGTTTAAAATATTATTTATGATCAAAGTAAATGTTTATGACATTTGTAATTTAAATGTGAAAATTAATAGATTATTTATTTATAATAGATGTAGTCTAAATGTTTCAACATCTCTCACACACAGATATATAACTAAATCTAACTCAAAATTGTTAACCTTCAATTTCAATTATACATTTGGTCCTCACAATGAACCACACTTGTTGGTTCAAAAAGCTTGGACAAATGAATTATGATGTGATTTTCCGAAAAATCTTCTCAATACTTAATGTAGATCACAAAAGCCTAAATTCAACAACTCTATAACTTTTATTATTATTATAACGAATAGTCAAAAATATTTGAATTACAATTTATTTTATATATATATATATATATATATATATATATATATATATATATATATATATCCAAAATTTATATAATTTAAAAATACCACATATATATATATTTTTTTCTGAATATGACTACTCCACTCCTATATTGATACAAAAATTTTGTTACAGAGAGGCAAAGGCCTCGAGATTTTTAGTCGATGTGTCGGCATGCTTACAAAAATTGCTTAGGACATTGACCAAAAGACCAGCATACTGACTTACTTTGAGACTTGAGACAACTGAAAACAGTGACGAAATACTAGGACAAGAGAAAGGAACAGCACAACCGCTGCCATGATAGTGACCCATTAACATATTGAACCAGAACAGGAGTGAATCGCCCACACATGGGTAACCGGTAAAGCCGAAATTGAAAACCGAAGTTCTGAGAGCTAGAACCATGAAAAGGCTGTGAATTTGGATGGGAGTGAGCAACTTCAAACAGCAATTGGACAAAAACCATAAGGCACCGACCTGATCATTCTTCATGCTGTGTTGAAGGTAGTTCTTCAACTATGCGGCAGCCATATGGATCAGGGTCTTCACTTTCAGAGGGTCGGCCCTCTTTTCCTGAAGGACTTCCACATGAAGGGGCACTAGGACCGGCTTGGAAGGGCGCTTCCTGAGTTGCTGAGCCGCCTTGGGTGTTCCTTTGAGCATTCAAAGTCTGCATTGTAGCCATCTGGTCTTCCATTCTTGGAACCGAAGGGTGTCCCGAACTGTCAGCCTCCCAATCCTCAGATGCCTCGCACAGCTCGACAGTAACTGATGCTGTGAAGGAGGAGCTGCCAAGGGTGCACGAGAAGCGGAAGCGAACTGTCTAGGAATTGGGATGGAGAGAATGCTCTTCTGAGAGGAAACGCCCTCGACCTCTGCCGCATCCGCTTCTAGTTTCAGGATACCTATCAAACCGAAAATTCAAAGCCTCTGACGAAGTTTCTGAGGTAGAAGAGGAGGGCTGACGGGAGACACGACCTCGTGAGCTGCCCCTTCTGCTAATCATTCTGGTGCGCAGTCTCGGCATCTTGAAGAAATCTAGAGGAATTAAACAGTCAGTCGTGGATAGGATTGAGAGGGGGCGACCAAGGGAGTTGGAAGCATACCATCCCCTACGCTTGTCGTCGTCTGGTTTCTGAGACCGCCAGTAGCCTGGACTATCTTCCACCTTGCCAAACCTGCAAGTGCCGGAGAGAGGAGCGGGACGGAGTAACATACAGAGCAGAGTATCCACAATACTAACATATCTGCAGGAGTAGGTGAGCTGCGTTATTGCAGCATTAATGTTTACTGACTGAGATATCAAATCATTGTTTGTGCGATGCCGGCTGGCACTTGTGTTGAGCCACTTTCTCTGCCTTTTCGCCGCCATCGTTCTGAACGCTATGCTATACACCCGCATCCGGGGAATACCACATATATATTAAAAGTAAAGGAAATATTTTTATAGGATTTGAATATATTTTAATAGATAATTGTGAAATGAAATGGCCAAATTTATATTAACTAAAACTTTTTAACTTATTAGGGTTTATAGATTTCTGTGAGATCATTTTGAAAGTAAAATGTTGGAAATTGTTTCATAAAAGACATTTTTTTTTGTTAACGTTTCAAATCTAAACCAAAAAATTATATTTCTCTTAAGGAAAAAATATTTAATAATAAATCTTTATTAAACACCTTTTAATATTTAAACTTTGCAAAAAATATGTGTCTAAATCAAGAGTTTTATTTCTCTTAGAAAAAAAAAGTTTAATAATAAATCCTTATTAAACACTTTTAAATGTTTAAACCTTTGTAGAAAAATGTACGTTATTAAGTACCATAAAACTATATTAATAAGATGTTTTTGAGTATGTTATAAATATATATACGAATATCGTGCTATAATGTGTTAGTTGTTTAATCTACCCATTTTTAAGCAGAGTTTTACTTATTGTACTACACTAGTAGATATATAGAGAAGAATCATATTGAATGAGTGACTCTTAGGACACTCCAATTGGTATGTCATAAACACTGTTAGGGTCCTATAACAATAGGATTCATAATTTTGAATTGGCTATGGTTAGTCTTGTATTATTGTACATACTTTTTCTTTTTGCAAAATGTTTTCCATATTAAAAGTTAAAAAATGTAAAGAAGGTATGTCCTAAAAGAATAATCAAAGGACAAAAACAAAGGAAAAGATTAAAAAAAGTGAAAATATGAACCCCAAAAAGAACTAAAAATAGATCATGAAAGTGTGCAAATTTAAATGCCACTACTTTTTACTTTACTATGCAAAATAAGATTGTTCGCAGCTTGTCAAAAATGCTACAATCCATGATGGTCAAATAGCTTAATCTTGAACCATTCATGCTTTAAATTTCATGTTGATAGATAGAGAATAAAAATCTAGCCAAATTGTTTAACCTTGGCAGATCAATAGTTAGGTAGAGAATAATAATGAGCTCATCATTTTAATCTAAGCCCTTGGAAGTCATAAGGTTAGAATTAGATAGTTTGGTTATCAAAAGAAAAGGTAATAAAGGGTTAGCAAGCTCAGATGCATCCATTGAAATGAAGAAAAAATGTTAGGGTAAATAAAGGGTAGGTAGAAGTAGTTTTGCAAAGTGCACAAAATTGCTAAGTCAAAAGCACATTTATCATGCTTAATCTTATCTTTCATGTGCAGGAGGATTTGAAAAAAAGAAAGGGTATTCATCGAAGTTGTTTTACTAATTTCCGCTCATTTCACTACACCCCACATACTTATTTGCTAATTTCCCCCATCATCTCTTCATTACTTATAAATTCCCTTTTCCTATCATTTTGACCTTTTACCCCTTGGTTTCACACACTGCCTTGGATATTACCCTTCAAAAATCATTCCCCCTTCCCAAAACCCCTTTCCCTAGTGTGAAACCCATTCCCCATTACAAATATCACCTTCCCCCATTATTAATTTCCTTTTCCCCTTAAAAACCCACAAAACCCTTTATCCTAAGTTTTTCCTAAAGTCCCACATTATGTAATTAGCGTCCCCACTTCATATTTCCCCAATACCCTTTTTGACCCACCAACCCTTGGTGCAGTTAAAAAACCCCGCCACATAACCCATGCTCCCATCTGATTACCCATTGGCTTATACTAAAATCCCGACATTATTCATTAATTAATTACAATTCTTTGTAATTAAATCTCGAGCCCCGTCAATCACTTTCCCGACTCCGTCCATGCAACTCAACTGTGTGATATCCCTCTGATCTCCCACCCCCAGATCCAACGGTGTAAAGCCATATCACGCGGATTCATTGTCCGACCGTTAACAGCGCGAGAGCACGCGAGATTTCACGGTTTTGGCCGAGTGTTGTTTGGCTACGTGGAAGCACCACGTTATATCGCGTGCTCGTGAAAAATACCACCCGTCATCCAAAAGTGGTGCGATATCGCACAAAACCAACTCCCACCTAAACCAAAAACTGCCTACTATTCACTCAATATACTTGCACCAAAATGTTACCGTTATCGGTTAAAAGGCTGAAACAAACCCAAATTGCTCTTTTCACTCGTTTTTATGCAAACTGCTGCAAACCAATTGTGACACCTTGAACCTCTGAGCGACCAATTCAACCACTTTTACCACCCGAAGATGCTGCAGACGCCAAAACTGAAGCAACATATAGCTAGTTCAAGCCTCGGTACCCTTTGCAGCTACCACATAACCCCGTCTGCACACAAAATTTCCAATTTCCACGTATTCTTGGAAAAACCAGAACGACCCTGTGAATTTAAAAAATGCACATTAAATTATTGAGTGGTTAATTAATTAAAATTAATTAAGAAACCTCCCTGAATTGAAGAGAAACCTACTGTACATCCCAAACCCTTTTCACACACTGTAATTACCCTCCCACTGTTCCAAAGCTTCTAAAACCTCACTCCTGAAACCACTATTCAATTAAGTAAAACCAATTATGGCTTCCAAAACCTCTCTAGATGTAAGACCTCTGCAAACCCCTCACCTGGATATTGACCACATTGCATTAGCCAATAGAGACTTTCAAATTAAAGATACTGCTTCCCCTGCCTACCTATTGAAACTCCACTACTGGAGTAAAGACAAGTTTTTAAACCAAAATGATGACATTCACCTTTGGGAGTCCAATTTTCCCAAGTACATGTTCCCAGAAGTACACCCATTCCCAGAAATCATCCACTTCTGCCAAGCTTGCTACATTCCCTGTCAAAGAGCCATTGTCACCCGTGACCAACAAGTTTTATTCACCATCACTACAGAATCCATTAATCAAATGTTGCAAGCTCAAATGAGACCCCACTTTCTATTTAAGGCTTGCTTGAACTCTATACCAAGTTAGACCTTCCCAGGAAAGCCCAAATTTTTCAAACTTTCATCATAGAGGAGTGTCATACTCCAACAGATAGTCCTCCATATGCTGCCACCATTTTTTCTGAGAGAGGTAGATAAATCATAACCATGCTCTCTTGCATTTTAGGCTACACCTCTGATGAACATGTGGATGAGGTTTTTCTTGCTTTCCTTTCCATATTTTGCCCAGGAAAGCCTCCTGCTACAATTTACAACTATGCTCAGTTTATAGCAGACATAATTCATGAGTAGTTCATCAGGCTACCAACCGAGAGAGTCTTTAAATATTCTTCAGTATTATTTCATATGTTCTTGTACTACCAGTCAGACAAATTTCCTATCAGCATCCAGAAGTTAGATACCAAAGGAAATCCAAGATCAGTCATCTATTGGACACCATTGATCCAAAAATTCTCCACTATTTTTTCCTACAAAGACTTCATTGATTCATTTTTCCATCTAGTTATAAATATGCTAACCAGTAGCTATCAGCCCAGGATCAGTCAAGAGATTAAAAGAGTTTTACAGTTGGCCAAGAATAGTAGAGTGGGAGACTGGTATCTATACCAGCACCACACAGAGATAAGGATATATGGATGCCAACTAGCCCCCTATAAACTGCCCAAATACCTCCCCATGAGAATATTTTCATTAGAATAATTTAGGTAGATTATAAACTCTGATGAAGTCAATTTCCTATCAGCTAGGAAGAAGACCCAGTTCAAAATGAAAAATCAATTGGGCCCCTTTATTTGTAATACTAGGGAAGCTGGACCAGAGGCAGATAAAATTTTGCAGCAGATGAAATTCAAGAACAGTTTTATGTGGCAATATGACCCTCATGGAGTCATAAATAAGCTAAGGCTCAAGGTCAAATTGGGTCCTTTCATACATCATCCTAGGTCAGACATTGAGAGATTTTCCAACCAATCAGAATGGTTGAAAAACACTTTGATAGATATGGACAATACTATAGTAGATGTGGAAAATACATTAATTGATGTGGAAAAGAAGATTGATACTAGTTCCTTTGTGCAGGTTCCATCCCTAGGAGAACCAATGAATATTCCTCCTCTTTTACAGACTCCAGCAAATGAAGACATAAATGCAAAGAGAACCAGGGAGGAAGGTTCTAGTTCAACCATGGAAACCATAGATGAACAATTTGATATCAGTTATAGGAAGAGGCCCAAGCTTAATCCTGTAACTGAACAAGAAGACAACATTGGAACAGTGGAAATCATTGACACTAATACAATGGTGGAAAGGAGAAAAGGCTCAACAACTTCAAGAGAAACACACCAACCCTCTACATCAAACACTCAACTTATTGAGCAACAGCTCAACATTGAAGACTCTTCATCCACTAGGCCTATGGATAAAGAGAAAGATATTAAAGATAGGTACAAGGAAATTAAGTTGAGGAATGAGACATTGAAGGTTGAGACTTATGCCCAGTACTTCAAGCAGACACCTGCAAATCAAAATAGATTAATGTCAGCCTTTGACATTAAAACAAGTAAAATGTAGATGACATTCACGCAACCTACAGTCCACCAGCAAAGATCATCAACGGACTATAGGAAAACAGATTTTAAGGTTTTGGCCAGGGATGTTCACCCCATTGACCAAATTGAGTTCCACAAGCAGGCAGGTGAGATGATCTATTCCACCATGACAAGTAAAGCTATGACTACACACAAACTTCAAAGTTCATTGGATAATATCACTACACAGTACAAGCTGGAAAAGGCCTCCTCACAGGCCAAGGACAACAGAATCAAGTCACTAGAAGACTTGGTAATTGAGCTTGGGTATAATCCCAGTGATGTTAAAGCTACAAAGAAACTGATAAAGAAAAAGAATGAGGATATTGTTGCTTTGAAGAAGCAATTAAAGCTGCCTCATTCAAAGCATCCACAGACAAAAGAGGTCCTTGAAAGCCAAATCCAGTAAGAGGAGATGATGGACCTTATTCTCCAATTGAATGATCAGTCGATAGATATGGAGAAGGAGTTGGACAACTTAATACAGCTGAAACAAGACAGCCTTGAGACTGCCATTGTTACAGTCATTCCAACAGTCACTACAGCAGTACCATCCACCTTGGTAGTTTCATTGGCTCCTACAGCTCCATTGGCTACAACACTTCCAGCTGCAACAACATCTACATTAGCAACAGGTTCGACAACAGCAGCAGCTCAGCCAAGTGATGAGGCAAGAAAATTGGTCAAAACAATGGAAGACATGTCCATTCAGACCACAGAGATAAATAAGCTTAAAGAAAAGATAACAAGTTTAGAGAACGACAATAAGCTTGCACAGGTTATGCACAAGGAGGTAGTTCAAAAGTCAACCAGGTTGAATGAAAGAATGAAGAGCTTGGAGAAAAAGTTAACAATAAAGGAGCCACCTGGCCAATATAAAGAACAGTTATGGCCTAATATCATTGACTCTATCAATGATATTTGGCCATCCATTCAAGTCATCTTTGAAGAAAGTGACCTAATCAAAGAGGCTACAGAAGCAATACAAAGAGTTAAGGCTGAACTAGGGGACATGCCAGAAGAAGCTAGTAGAATAATCCATTTCCTTAACTCTAAAGAAAAATATGAGTTGCAGGAGCTGGACATACCTGATAAGACTGACACCATACTAGAAATGAAAAAGGTGCTCACCAAGAGGAATTTAATGATGAACCTTGAAGACAAATGCCAAACCATGCAGCTGGCTATAGACAGGTTCATGGTTAAGTTCGATGCTATAAGGCAAAAAGGTCTGCCATATCCCTTGGTGATAAATGAAAAATTGATGCCACAAGAAGACTACAACAGGAGAATCATAGAGGTGGCCAAATATCAGGCCAATAATTCCTCTATGAAGGGGATGCCTATTGGAAAGGTTTTGTACCAAGCTTTTGAGAACCTGTCCTACCTCCAGCATGAGGTAAAACACATTTTTTTTAACATACCCACCTTTGCCAAGTATATAGAAGCAGATGAAATTTACAGGAAAATGGTAAATATTCAATTACTAGATGCAGACACATGGGAAAAGTTAAATGACTTGCTGTAAAAATCCACAGTAAAAGTGAAACAACATAGTGGAAGAAAAGTGACAGATCAGCCAGATGAAAGAGTATCAGGTGAAAGTATATCAGTTGAGAAGGGAAAAGTAAAAAGAAAAGTCAACATGAAGACCAACAACAAGGCAGAGAATAAACAACAAAATATCAAAGCATAAAGACAACACAACCAAATAAACAAGGACAGCATATAGCAGTTGAACATCTGTCTCTATCTTCTTACATGAAGATATTTTTTTTCCTAGATTAATTCCCAAGACAATTTGGGATATTTTGTAAACTATTTTTTGTATAAATACTTCATAATTCAAAGTATTGGGGGGGCATTGCTAGACATTTGTAGAGTTGTATTGATCAGAAACCTGAGGTTTATTGTACCGATTTTTCAATTCAGCAGATTGGACTGAGTAATAAAGAGATTGCATTACAGGATTCATGTGTTAAGCTACTTCAGTGAAGTATTTTATTTGTCAAATTTGTTATTTTCTTATGTATTTCACAAACTTACATGTTATCTAAATTGAATGAATTAACTAGAAATTTATTTCAGAATTTGTTTAAGTACACTCTGTCTTGAACAGTTAATCATTTTAATGTTTTCTTCTAATATCCAGATCTAAGAATCCTTAATTGCTCTCCCATCCCAGTCGACCTCTTTCACTTCCTTCATAATTTGGTCTGAGGAACCCTTAATTTCTGCTTGGATCCGATTGAAAACCACTTGACCGTCCAGCCTTAAGATCCAAAATAAATCAGCTACCTTGCCTTGTAAGCACTAATTTTAGAACTTGATCCAGTCTTGTTTTCCTGACACTTAACCCCATAGCCCAATGGTAAAAGACATCCCTTTATCCATCTAAGTCAGTGATTCGACCACCAAATCCAAATCAAAACCCAAGTACAATCGTAACTAGCCTAAAATCAATCAACTAAACAAAGTTAAATCATAAAGAGAGAGCCCTCTCTGAGCATTAGGAAGGCTAGATCCTAATATCCAAAGTAGGTTTGTGGTTACCTCTATAATTTCTTTCATAACAACTCAAGAGAAATTTTGGAGTGATAACAAAGACAATAGTAATAATGCATTCATAGGTATTTGTTATTGTAGTAGTTATACCGATAAGTATTATCTATGCTCAAATATTTGTTATTTTAGTATAAATGTGATTTATTTTTAAGTTTTCAAGTATTTGTTATTTTAATAATTATATTGATATATGTGATTTATTTTGGAGTAGGTTTGCATAATTTTAATTTAATTATTATTCATTATGAGATAAAATAATAGGAATTTAACTTTTATGGAATATTTTACAACGTTTATAATATTATACACAGAAATTAAAAATTAAATTTATTTGTAAAGTAGTTATGTTTTTTTTTGTTTATTTTTTAGGTAATATGAGTCTTCAGATGACTAAAACGTCAAACTTGTGGCTTTTGTAATCGCAACCCACGGGCATTCAACACATCAAAATTACTCGGGAATTTCACCCAACTTGGGCCACACTAACTTTTAGTATGAGTGCATTTTTTCCCACAAACCAGTGGCCTTTTCACAGTAGAGTGTCTTAGCATAACACCTATCACTATATTTTCTATTCCGTGGACATATTCTTTTTGTTCTTTTAATTGATCTGATTAATTAAAATAAATATCATAGAAACAAGTGTTATATGAAGTGAGTTATGGTTTTCCAGTATATGGTATTGATAAGCCTTGGTATTAGTCCATCATATTATAACAAAAACTATTTACAATCAAGAGTTTCTTTGGTAAAGTAGAGGTAAATTTCTATGGTCAAGAATCTGGTTTCATAATTTCCAATATATATATATATATATATATATTCTTTTTATAATTAACAATAGTAGTAGTTTAAGATAAAGTTATAATTTAGTTAGTTTTTGTAATTTTTTAAAATTTGATAATGTGAGACATAACATGAAGTGTTTTGATGTTTATTATGAATTGATGTTTATCTTTATTTTCCGGTCATTTAATTTATATAGAAACACTAGCTTATTTGTGTTTGAAAAATCTATGAACAGAAAAAACTAATTAGTAATTTAATTGTGTTTAAGACCTCTAAGTTTGAATAATACTTTATGGCAAACTAACATTTGAAATATAGTATAAAGATGGGGATCTTCTTAAAATAATAAGATATTCTCAAATATCTATTTTATTTAAATAATTTAGTTGTTATTTTTAGTAATTTAGTTGTGTTGAAAACTTTTAAGATCAAATAAATATTTACACTAGTGCAACCATATAAATTGAATAGTAGATAAACAAGGATAGGCATCAATTTATGATAACCATCAAAATACTTATCCCAATATACATTTCATATTGCTTAGATTATAAAAAAAATTATAAAAATTAAATAAATTATATTATTATAATAAAAGAATTAATACATAAATTCAACCTATATACATTTTAACAAACATGTAATAATATTCTTTGTCATAAAGATTCAACCTCAACTTATCATGGAAATTTTTAACCAGAAATTAACTCTTCTGACAATATCATGTGCCAATATCATGGCTTATTACTACCACATGTCTAATATGACATGTGTTGATACAACCTTTTCTTTAATTTATTAATTTGATATAAATTAATTAAAAGGCTATAACTAATTTGGAGATAACTTTAACCCTTGATCTTAGAATACTACTATGAATATTATAGTATATTCCATGGAGTTTAATTCTATATCATCTACTTAATATTTATTCATAATTAAATTAAAATTATAAAAAACATGCCTATAAAAATAATTAATTAATCTTTTAATTCTATTTAAAACCTATAAAATTAAATAATACTTTATTATACATTAATATTTTAAGATATAGTATATATATAAAAAAAAATTATATAGTATAAAATAAAAAGATATCTACCATTGAAAAAAAGTAAGGGAAAGGGAAGATCTGCATGTATATATTATATTTTAAAATATTAATGTACAATTATCTATATATATATATATATATATATATATATATATATATATATATAATTTCGATCAAATTATGGTTTTTGCTTTTTGTTTTTGTTTTTGTTTTTTGTTTTTTTGTTTTTGTTTTGTTTTGTTTTTTTGTTTTTTGTTTGTTTTTTGTTTTTGTTTTGTTTTCTTCTAAATTAAGCTAAATTCTATTACTGTGAAAATATGGTACAGTGAGACTTTAACCTGTGCTTGTCCATGCCATAGTGTGGGGCAAAAAACAACAAAACAAGGTCTAGACTGCCCATGATGGGAAACCAGTCCAAATAAAAAATGAGATTACCAGTGTTATCTTGCTGCCCATGCAGGGGAAACCAACAATTATGCACAGTTTTTAAACATTTTTTCAGAGAAAAACAAAAAATATACCACGTAACCAAGTCACAACAAGTTTTCCTTAAAACCCCATAAAAGAACCAAATAACATAATTCTCAAAACCTGAGAATAGTTGACACGTGGCAGGTTGTGTGGCCGATTAGGTGCGTTGCGGAGACGACGAGTGTTCCTCAATAACGAAGCACCGACAATCATCCATGTCATCATCTGCCTTCTTCGAAGCCCTCGTGTCATCTGCCTGCTTCGTCGGTTGTTCCTCCACGACAGAACAACGGTAAGGATTCATGTCTTCCCAGTTTGCTTCATCCCTGCACAGTGAGTGCTCTTCTTGGCCATGGCTGGCTCCGCTTTGGTGTGGCAACCACCTTCTGTGGCTTGCTCCTCCTTGCGGAAGGTGATGGAATGAGAGCTCCCCTTGACTCTGGCAGGCGTCATTCTGGTGTGGTGACCACCTTCTTTATCTTGCTCCTCCTCGTGAAAGGTAATCGATATGGTGGCGGTAATGATGGGTTTGTTCAGGGAGCAGCGATAGAGGAATTGGGCTGAGTAGAGCAGCGATTGTGGATTGGAGGGAGTTCCGCTGGGTGACAAAGCAGGGGGTGTCGGATGGAGGTGGAGAGGTCGTGAATGGCCTCTGCCACTACGAGTGTTTGGGTAGCGACCTGTAGTCTGATGAGCCGAAGAGGAGGTGGTTTCAGAGGTCGGAGATGGAGGGGGTCACATCGATCCTCCTCTGTTTCCGCCTCTGCGACTCCACATTCTATGGCGAGTTCTGGGCATGTTGACACCAGGAGTAGGACAATTTCTACCGGGGTTTGGTTCAAAGGGAGGATTAGCTAGAGACGCTGAGTGGATGATGAGATTGCAGAGCAGGCTTTGAGTATAATGAAGTCCTGGGCCAAAATTAGTGCAACATAGGATGCTGCATCGTCTACCTGTGGCGGTTCGAGAGCTTGGAGTAGCGGTATCCTGGGGGCATTGGCATTGCAGAGGCAGAGAATAAGAGACAGGGGTGATGAAATTAATTTCACCTAAGGTCGCCATGGAGCTGAGCCAAGGTGGGTAGATACAGGTGGATTGAAGGCAACGCCAGCTTAAATTCCATTTATTGCTGGTGCTAATCCATTTTTTAGATTGGAGTGCACTGTTATGGATGGCCATGTGGCAGGGCCACTTGCCATCCTGTTCTGCCTCCCCCTTAATAATTGCTATGTACACTCGCATCCGGGATCGATCAAATTATGTTATTTGAGAGAGAGATATTTTATATTTTTAAATATTTTTACTTAATTGAAAATGAAATACAAAATTATATTAAATGTCTAATTTAAATAGATTTAATATCTTTTTTGAAAAGGTTAAATTTTTAGTAAGGAATAAATAATAATAATAGATACAATTTATTATTTCTATTAGTATTTTGCCATTGTTAAGAAAGTTGTAGGTGGTAGGTTAAGTTGTAGAGTATTTTTCCATTGCCAAGAAATTTGTAGGTGGTAGGTTAAGTTGTAGGCAGAGTACATTGCCATTGCCAAGAAAGTTGTAGGTGGAGGTAGATATGATCTTTTGTAACATAACTCTACGAAAAGCTATGATCAATAAAAATTTAAATTGCAAAAAGGTTAAACCTTTGTGATAGGATTCCAAAAGAAAATCAATTCTACACTTTTAATGAGACTTCATTTGAAGGGAACAAATGCTTACGTGGCTATCCTCACAATAATACAGTGGACGACACTACTTTGAAACTTCTATTGGCATAAGCCAAAATCAAGAAGGTAGGGTTGTAGCGGTAGGCCCAAAGGTTTATATATATATATATAAACTTTGAACCTAGGTCAAGAAAGACTTCTACCCAATAATCTAAGAAGATCACGACATCTTTATACTATATTTCAAATGTTAGTTTGCCATAAACTATTATTCAACCTTAGAGGTCTTAAACACAATTAAACTACTAATTAGTTTTTTTGTTCATAGAGTTTTCAAACACAAATAAACTAGTGTTGCTATATAAATTAAATGGCCTGGAAACAAAGATAAACATCAAAACACTTACTTCATGATATGTCTCACATTATCAAATTTGAAAAAATCATAAAAACTAAATAAATTATGACTTTATCTTAAGCTATTATTATTGTTAATTATAAAAAGAATATATATATATATATATATATATATATATATATATATATATATATATATATATAAAGCATCTTAACTATTATTGTCAATTTTACACTTTTAATGAGACTTCATTTGAAGGGAACAAATGTTTATGTGGTTATCCTTTACAACCATCCAACGAAAAATAGAGAAATAATACAATGGAAGGCACTACTTTGAAACTTCTATTAGCAGAATGCCAAAATCAAGAAGGTAGGGTTGTAGTGGTAGGTATATATATATATATATATATATATATATATATATATATATATATATATAAACTTTGAACCTAGGTTGAGAAAGACATCTACCTAAGAATCTAACCTGATGAGGGTTAATCGTAATTTCAGGGAAAAATTCATAACATGAAATGATATTCTAATAAATTCATAAATGCCTAAGTGGCAACAAAGTTGGAGGATGAACACAAGAAGTTACCATTCAGTCTTCTGTCGAATTAACAAGAAATTCATACAAATATTTAAATATGTAGGGCTTAGTGACTGGATGGAGAGCTCGAGGAGAGGCTTAGTGATTGCATAGTTCTGTAGTTCAAACAAGCAAGGGGGAGCCTTGAGCCTTGAGACTACGCAATGCGTAGTTCAGGCTAGGTTGAGGAACTAAATTGTGCAATTTTGGGAGACATTGGGACAGGGTAAGGGAATGGAAACTGGGTGAACATACTGCAAAGTTTCAGGAGGCAAGGGGGGTTGGCCCAATGCGTAGTTCCATAGTTCAAGGGATCAGGGAATGATATTGAAGCTTGCGATTGTGAAGTGCACAGTTAAGGTCAGGCTCGGAGACAGAATTGCACAATTCTAGAAGTCAAGGCCAGAGCTTGGGCACATAAATTGCACATTGCAACAGTCTTGGGAGGCACGGACTATGCATTGAGCAGGTCCAAGAAGCAAGGTCACAGCTAGAGGCCTGAGACTAGGAAGTGCATAGTTCAGTAAGGTTGGGTGATGCGAATTTGCTTGGTTAGGAAGTTTTTCCAAAAATGAATAACTGTGGGATCAGTGAGATTTGTGTTAAGGATGCTAAAACTTTGACTATGATCACACACTTAGAATACTTTGATGACTCAACAACATAGATCATCCACAACACATGAACAAAAGGTTTCCCTCTGTGAGACAACTTTACAACAAGTTACGATAAGTGCGACATTAAAGATACACTTTGTGGCGGTTGTGAAGACACTTGTGAAACAACACTCAAAACTTTGGAAATGAGTGTGACATATGTGTATAAGGTTAGAACAAATCATTTTTGCAAATATGACCTCTTGGAACCACCAGAACAGACTTATATAAATGATGTGACAACCAACATGCCAAAAGACGATAATTTGCCCAACTTGCAAAAGGGAACACAACACTCTAAGAAAACACATAGAATGAGTTCCAAAGTTTGTGATGACGATAAACAAGACCAAGGAAGGTTCTGAAATTGGGTATAGGCAAAAATTTTGGAGGGTGTTGTAGCCACTACAACACCTTGCTGCTGGGAGGATGGAGAAGACTCTCTACTGAGAGAACATATCTGGAATTGGTTGTATGCACCTTTTTGTTATTGGAAATCCAAATACAATGATCGATTATGTCAACTGAGTTGGGAGCCATACCTTTCAGTAAGTAAATTAACTTTTTTCATTGACCTTCTAGGTGTGGACGGAGATTCAGCCTACACCATCCCATCCAACAACCTTGCTCATCCCAATTTGAGATGTTGTTTAGTTTTCGAAGACCATTATCTTGCACCCACTGAGCTAGATCCCACAGAGAGTCCAACCTTCCAAGAGGGCTTTGAGGAGAGAATTTATCAGTCCATATGTTGATGCACACCCCATTCCCTACAATCTGGCTAAGAATTTTAACAATGATTAAGGTTGATTCTTTGCACAATGCCTAGATTTTGGATTAATTGAGAAATGTGAGAATTCTCTAGAAACTCACACGGATCAATCTAGAGATGATCTCAACCATCGATTATGTTTTAATATGGGCCATTGGAGTCCTAGCTAGAGATTATAAGAGGAGGTCGATGGGTAGATGGAGCATACACCAGAGCAGACACTCAGTGATCTAGGAATATCGATTTTTCCAGTAGAAGAGTGATTTAGCAGGAGGATTTGAGCCAAAGATTGATAAATAGGTGGCAGAGGATTGAGACAACATTCTGGTGGAGGATTCTAGTGCCGGAAGAGTCAGATTGAGGGAGTGTGAGCTTTCCCAGAGTTACCACACAAGTATTGTGCAGGTAGTAGTTGGAGAAGCATTCAATTCAGTAGCTGGTAGCCAGATTTTGATTAGGAGTACCATTGAATCAGTGCTTGAGCTAGAGAGAAGTAGAGTTGTAGATTTCAGGAATATTTTGGAGCCAACAACAACAAAGCATGTGAAAGCACTACACAGAGGTTGATGCAGAAGCAAGTGTGAATTGCTAAGGGGCTAGTTTTGGGAGCTAAAATCAGATGTGGGGTGAGGAAAATCCTTCACAATAACTTTTCTAGTGATTCTCTCAGATTGGATTGCTAGTTTGGAATCCAAATTATTGGAATCATATTTGTTGTTGAAGAATAATAATAAAACTCTCATCTGTTGCACCAACTTTGTGACATTGGGTTTTTCCAGGGACATTTGTCCAAAAATAATTGTGTCATATTCTATGTGTGTATGCTTGTATTTCTCAGTTTCCAACGTTTTTGTTTTCCACAAAATTTTTTAGTGAAGTTTGTAGTGTGATTTTTCATTGTTTCCCTAGCAATAACCTTCTAATTTAATTAACAGTTAGAATAAATAATTTCAGTCGTTGCAATAAAATTTGAGGGTTGAAATTTTCACACAGATAACCCCTATGAGATGTTTGACACCATCATTGCCAAGCTATGGAACTCCAAAATGTAAGCCTTTGTGCTACCTATTTGTCTAAAGTGTGCCAACTCCCTGAAATGTAGCACAGGGTCCTTCCTGTCAAACCTCTCGATCAATCGTTTGGTAAACTCTATGTATGAGGTGATATGAATGTGACATAGTGTGATCAACCCATGATACCACCACTTTCATGCATCCCCCTCCAAGTGCAAGCTGGAAAACCAGATAGCGTTTGTCTCACATGTTGTTTCAAGTGGAGGTAAGAGTCTAACTTTTGAACCCACGCCTTGGTTGAACTCTTGTCTGACCCATCATAGTTGGGAAGTGTGACCTTGTTGGATACCTTTTGAACCTCCTGACTCATATTCCCTCCTCTATCAGGAACTGAAGTCGGATTCCGTATAAAAGAGTGCATATACGGAAGATGGCTTCCGTATATATGCAGGTTCTGTATATGCAAATATATATGGAAGCCATCATCCGTATATGCACACTTCCATATCTATGTGCATGTATAGAAGTTGTGCATATATAGAAGTTGCAAATATACGGAAGCCATCTTCCATATAGGCACGCTTCTATATATACGCACATATATATATATGGAAGTTTGTGCATATAGGGAAGATGCTTCTTTACATGCACAACTTCTATATATATTCACATATATATATTCACATATATATGGAAGCATGCATATATGGAAGACGACTTTTATATATACAAAAGCCAGCTTCCATATTTATGTGCATGTATAGAAACACGTATCTGCCCTCCGTATATGCACACTTCCATATTTATGCCCCTACTATATTCTGTATATGCACGCTTCCATATTTATGTATGTATATATAGAAGTTGTGCATATATGAAAGATTCTTCTTTATATGTGCAACTTCTATATACACGCAAATATATATGGAAGTGTGCATATATGGAAGATGGCTTTTATATATACAGAAGTAAGCTTCCATATATGCATGCTTCTATATAGATTGCTTTCGTGTATGTGCAGTTTCTGTATATGCACATATATATGGAAGCTATATTCTGTATATGCATACTTCCATATTGATGTGCATGTATAGATTCACGCATTTTCCCTCCTCTGTGAGGAACTCCAGCTCAAGTGAGGAACTGAAGTTAGATTCTGTATAGAAGAGTGCATATATGGAAGATGGCTTCCATATATATACAGGTTCTGTATATGCACATAAATCTGGAAGCCATCTTTCGTATATGCATGCTTCCATATCTATGTGCATGTATAGGAGTTCTGCATATAAAGAAGTTGAAAATAGATAGAAGCCATATTCCGTATATGCACGCTTCCATATATATGTATGTATATATAGAAGTTGTGCATATACGGAACATGCTTCTTTATATGCACAACTTCTATATATACGCACATATATATGGAAGCACACATATACGGAAGATGGTTTTTATATATACAGAAGTCAACTTCCCTATATGCACGCTTCCATATAGATTGCTTCTGTATATGCACATATATACGGAAGATATATTTTGTATATGCATGCTTCCATATTTATGTGCATGTATAGAAACATGTATTTACTAAAGTCGGATTTCGTATATTCGCAACTTAAGAAACATTTAATTACTAATGTTGGATTTCATATATTAGCAACTTATTTATATGCACAACTTCTATACATGCACATATATATGGTAACACGTATTTATTGAAGTCGAGCTCCATATATTCGCAACTTATGTATATGCACAACTTCTATATACGAAAGTTATTTTATGTATATGCTGAAGCTACACATATACAAAAGCTATCTTATGCATATGTATGCTTCCATGTATATATATGGAATATATATGTTGAAGTTGTGGATATATGGAAGGCGAAAGCCATATGCCGAAGCTACGCATATACGGAAGCTATCTTCCGTATATGTATGCTTCCATATTTATGTGCATGTATAGAAGTTGTGCATATACATAAGTTATGAATATACGGAATCTGACTTCAGTAAATACGTATTTCCATACATATGTGAATGTATAAAAGTTGATAATATACATAAGTTACAAATATACGGAATATGACTTTAGTAAATACAAATTTCTATGCATGAATATAAATATGGAACATGCATATACGGAAGATAGCTTCCATATATATGCACATATACAGATGTTGCGCATATACGGAAGCAATCATCCACATATGCACAGTTCCATATCTATGTTATAGAAGATGCGCATAATGTAGAGGGAGATTATGGAATATGGCTACCTGATATATATGTGTATATACAAAATCTCCGCATATATGGAAGCAATCTTTCGTCTATCATCACAGTTTGATATCTATGTTATAGAAGATGCACATATACAGAAGCCATATGTTGAAGTTGCGCATATACGGAAGTTATCTTTTGTATATATATATATATATATATATATATATTTGCATATACAAAATAAGCACATATAGAGAAGATTAATCATTTATATGCATGCCTTCTATATATGCACATAGATATGGAAACATGAATATATAGAAGATGGCTTCCATATACGTGAAACTTCTATATATGCACATAGATATGGAAGCCATCTTCCTGAGAGATATGTGGTTTGGTATTATTTGTGAGAAAAGTGTGCAAAATTGGTTCGCCTTTCCCTGGAGAAATTTGAATCAAATATTATTAGTGATGATTATAACAATCCACAATAAAAAAAAACAACAATATTTTAGGCCAACTTGTGTTTCTTGTTATGATGGAACTCAAAGATAATATCATGCCTTCAAAGAGGAGATGGTTCCCATACCTCCTCTCATCCTCCACTATCTTCATTACCAAATGAATTAACAAACTCTTGTACTAACATTGAAATTGGAACCTCAACCAAATTCTTTTGGTTTTGATGAATGAAGATCTTTTCTTCAAGTTCATTTCCATGATGCTTGCACCCCTAGATGATAAGATTCTCGAATGGCCTAGTATAGGGTGAAAATGTGAATATGAGTAATAGGTTTCATTGTTTTTTTTTAAGTTTTCTTTTTTTTAGGTATCCATCAACATTTTTGTATTTAGCAATCAATTTTTCTCTTAAAAAAATTAGAAAAAAAAAGTATAGTATTACACGCAGTGCATATTATTTCTTCATAATTTTTTCTATTAGTATTAGTTCTCCTAACACTTATTAATCATAAAACCCTAATTCCAAAAAGTGTTTCCCATTTCACATTTTAACCCTACAGTCCCTACTTGAGAAAATTAAAATTAAAATAAAAATTCTATCAAACCAATCCCTAGCGCGAGTCCTAGGACTTCGGGCGCTGCCATTTTGAAACTTTGAGAACTAATTGAAACTTTCCACTTGGCTCCCTTGCCATGTCATCTCTTCCATGTCACTTCCACACCATCTCTTTCATGTCACTACCAGCTAATCTTCCAAGCCATCACATTTCCATGTGTTATTATTTGCTACTTCCATGTCCCATCTACCACTCGTCCAATTAGCCACCTAAAAGTGCAAAAAAATAGTCACATGTCATCACCTTTGGCTGCCACGTTGACTTCCTCTGCCACCTAGAGCCACTTACCATGGCATCTATATCACCATGTCTAGTGGGGTCCACATGTTGGCGAAAAGGCCATGTCATCTATATCTTCTGTATGCAAATATTTCTTATGGATTCTGATTTTCTACATTAATGGGATTACCCATTTCCTCTTCGAGCTCTTCTTTTGAGAGCTGTTGCTCTTGAAAATTCCATCCCTTGGGAATTTTGGCTTGCTTCTTTTTCCTTTTTAGATGTTTCTTTGCCCAAGGGCACATATTTTGTAAGTGTCATGTTTGTAAACAAATACGTCATCTAAACGTCGTATTTTCAAAATCTAAAATTTGGGTCCAACACTAATTGTTATGTATTAGATGAATGCGATTAGGTAAACGTTTGCTAAGGTCTACCTCCACAAAATTTTTAGCAAAAGTAAAAATTGCTTCTTGAAATCTTTGTGTATCCATTTTTATGTACTTCCCAATTTATTTCCAATTCCTTCTCAAACTTTATGATACCAAAAATGTAAATGGATATTATGCAATATGATCCACACTTGCATTTTGGAAACCACCATTGCATTGGCATTGAAACCCAGAAACCATAGGGTCATAAAAAAACCCACATTACCCTAAGACATGGGCCCTCTCTAAAGGCTAAATCCTTGTGCTTTAGTATTTCAAATTTTACAATGAAAAATCCCTTGGAACATAAATCAATATCACAATTTACAATACAATTATAAAAATTCCGCTAAAATAAATCCATTGGTTTTGGGCAAAAATCACTGAATATGCATATAACTACCTGGGATTGGAAAATTGTATGAAGATCACTAACCTCTGAAAGGTCTAATACCATTGTTGGGGCCTGATGCATATATTCCACAATGCAGGGTCCAAGAACATGAAGAATTTGATCAGATTTATTTTGTGTCTCCTCCTTTCTTTTGACAACGTCTTTAAACGAGGTTGATCCCTTGAAAAAACTTGTTCGAGGAAAACCTCCTCATAGCCTCAGATTTATGATGATATATGAATTTCAATCGATGTAATATTCTTGCAATAAAAAGACAACTTGCAAAGTTTTCCGTGCATAGATCATACTTTGTAAGTTCGTTGGAAATCCCAACTTATCTTGAACCTTTTGCTCCATATATTGCTCTAAATCCGCAGCCCGAACAATTATGGGGGTCAATTTCTCATCTGGGGTCTTGACAAAGATTTGGGAAAAAAACCCCTTATAGAGATCTATTTGACATCACTTGCATTCATTCAATTTTTTGGATAGGTCTCCCAACTTTTGCATTTTTACATACATCTAATCAAACTCTTCTAGATCTATATAAGGATCTCCCAGATCTATGAGAGAATAATTTATATCTGGAGATTTACAATATTTCTCCACCATATCCATGGAGTTATCTAACTGATCTACATCTCAGATGATTTCCTTAGAATATGCCATCCCTGGATGTATATCTGCAAATTATGCATGAAAATAGAAAGAGGATAGCAAATCCGCTCTTACACGAGAAACCTCGTTGATCAACCTGACCTACTCCCTCCAATGGTTAAAGAAAATCTACCAAAAGACCTGCAAACAAAGACCACCATGGACATCCAAAACTTGTTGAAGCTCGACTATGACTTCGAAAAAATCCTTGCATACTAAGACACTCTTCAAAAAACCCACCAAACCACCCAAATCCACGCCATACCAATTCACAATGTCACGTTGTGGAATACCTTGGGCCAAAAAGACGAGCTAGGATTCGACGTCGGTGGCCTGAAAACCCTAGCCATCTTCGTCCTCCCAATATTCTCTTCTCCACTAAAAACAAAAACAACACAATTATTTCTTAATCACTTGATCAATTTAGTGTATGCAATTATTATATTAATGAATAAATATAAAACCTTGGTTTGACTTATAGTAACTTTTGATGTAATTTCCTATTTTAAAAGTAATAGAGTTTACTTAATTTTTTTTTTGAAATATAAAATATAAAAAATATAAAATCTTATTTTATTTATTTTTTTAAATAAAATTAATAAATTTTTATTTTAATATTAAAAAATTTTATTGCATAAAATTGAAATGATACAAAATTAAAATAATTTAAGAGTAATATTATCTATTTTCACTTTTACACATTAATAACCTCTCAAACCAATAATTTGAATCTTAACCATCCACGTATACATAATTTTATAAGCATTTCATTTCAATTGTTATGATGTAACAAAATAATATATATATATATATATATATATATATATATAGATGAGCTAAAATGAAATATATATATATATATCATTTTAATTTTTATGATGTAACATATATATATCATTTTAATTTTTATGATGTAACAAAGCAATATTATTATTTTTTTTCTTGGAGAAAAATACCCATAATTCCATTCATAATAAATGATGAAGTTATCCCCTGATGGGAGTGCGCATGTGGATGTACAATTGACGCGTGAAAGGCCATATGGGTTTGCTCCCTTTTCATGCGAATATTAACTCCCCGTCGATGGACCGATTTGACATTTACTCCATATATGTGATGATCCCCCTCGCGAGATCTTAGGATAAATGCGAAGACAGGAACGCGAATTGGTGCAATTTGGTTGTTTGGGAAATGAATTTGGGTGTTAAGGAGAAAGGAAGCGACCAGGTCTGAATCTGTGGTGCCTCATCGGGGCTCTGACCTTGGGTGAAGAGGGCATGCGAAGTTTACTGTTGCTTGGCATGGATTGGGATAAGTCTCTTGGTCTACCCTTGGGACCTCGGTATGCAGACAGTTCTGGTTTGGTACTGCTCCCTCGCCTTTGTTGGCTACAAGTGTTTTTCGCTCCTACGCTAGTCTCTGGCTCCACTCCTACTTGTCAGGACCCTTGTTGGTCTTCACAGGTGCATGGGTTTTCATCTGATATTTGGTAATTTTTTCTATAGATTCGTGTCTTTCCTTTGGCCTGAAGGTTTATACATCTTCTCAGTCAACATTCGGGGTTGTGGGTTTTATTTGTGTGAATATTTTGGGTGGTGTTTTGGAATTGCTTCACTTCGTCACCCTGCCTAGGTAAAAGTGTGGCCATCTCGCCTTTCTGTTAGGAATGTTGGGTTGGCGGCTCATCTTGGTTTTGGTAAGTGGGTGCGTGGCTCTGGATTGTTCCGTCTCCAGTGCAGGTTCTCTCAAGTTTTCTTTACGGGCTCCCCCTGTTGCGAGTTGTCAACCACCATGACCAGCAAGATGCCATGACAGCAGGGTCGTCCTCGTCGTGAGCACGGGCAACAAACTCAGGTTGAACATCCTGAGCTAGGCCATCACTCGTCCTCTGCCACATCCTCCAGCCAGGAAACAAAGGATTTCGAGACCATTTCTCCAGCCAACTCGCCAGGCTGCCTAGTGGCTCCTACTTCTATGGAATATGTTGCTAAGAAGTTGAGGCCCATAAAAATTGACGTTGACAATCTAAGGGACCACAGGCATAAAGAGCACAATGAAATTGTTTCCTATCTCACTGATATTAAATATAGTCAGAACACCATTCTGCAACAGTTGGACAATCTCTAGCGCAGTCAACGCCGCACTAATGAGCACCTCCGCAGCCTAGAGGCATGAGTGGAACATATTGACTTCCACATACATGATTGTGTTGGTTAATTTGCAGCTCCCCCTGTAACGCCCCCTTATCCCCCTCCTTGATATGCTGCTAGAAATCCAGTTATATTTTTGTGTCTCTCATAGTATGCTAAGGCCACAGGCCCCTCCAGAAATAATGCACGCAAGTTGTCTATCCTGGTATTCTCTAGCCCCCAATCTCAAAAAGTATGGTCGGAATGAGGGAGTGGGGGTTGTTGAGAACATTTGTGTATGCTATGGTATTTTGAAAATCTAATGAAAGCCATTTTGAACGAAAAAATAAATAAATGATGAAGTTATATTTTACATATGCTTTAGAAGAGTGTATTTCTAAAATATCTTAACAACAATCTTACATTTTTACTCACCAAAGGAAAAAATAAAAACAAAGCATCTTTCATCCAAGATACATGTGTGCTCAGAGGGAGAAATATACATCGAATATAATAGTAGGCATATTAGAACATTTAAGTTGAAAATGTCCATAAGAAAATGACAAATCTAGAGAGAAATAAGAATTTCCCTCGCACAATATACCAAAAAGTACTCAAAGTTGTGTTGTACCTACCAAAAAGGGAAATTGTTAACAACAAGTCACTAAGCCAATCATTGGCTTAGTGCTTGGCTCCATGAGTATGTCTGTGCATATATAACCCATAAGTTTTCGAACGACGCTCTCTCTCAAGGCTAGACCATTTTGACTTAATGCCTATCATGTAGTTAATGCATACGATCCACCTACATCCATTGAATACCACAAGATTTTGTGCGGTAAATTTTAAAATTCAAATGAAATGTGGGTGGGAGGGACCTAGTGACATAAAATTTAAGCCTTGTCATTCATTACAGAAAACACAATGCGTTGAATGACAGGGTTTTAATCTTTGTCGTGAAGGAGGTTTGCGACAATGGAAAGGGGTTTCTTGACAAGAGTCGTTGCTGCCCCATCTTGGTGCTTGGTTGTATGCTACTCACCCCTAGACGGTGCTCCAAGTCACGTCCCTGCCCTTCTCGTCATCTGATTTGCAACCTCTTTGTCCCGATGATTCGTAGGCATGCGTGAACAACTTGAGAGCTCTTTGAAGACTTGGGGTGCCAATATCCCCAGCCTCAATGGATATGGTGAGGTCCAGGTGGGCATTATTACAAAATGCATTCATGATCAGGTTGTCAAATTGTTTTGTTACTTGTACTGCTTTGATTCATGCAACATGCAGTGGCGATGACCATGACCATGGCGCGAAGAAGGATGTGAGAGAGGAGGGGTTAATCTTGGTGAAAATATGGTGTTTGATTATTGTGTTTCTTGTGACTTTTGCAGCGGGATTTCTCCCTAATTTTGCAGATAGAATCATAGTTTTATTGTGTTGGGTATTCCATTTGCAGGCAGTGTGTTTCTTCGTATTTCTCTCATGCATTTTATCAGTGATTGCAATCAGACTTTCTAAGATTTAGATGTCAAATATTACCTTGTGTAGTGTCCGCTATGTGGTGACAATGTTGGGAGATTGTGGCTCTTGTGTTGGGAGTGGGCAACATTGCCTTGGCCATGATTTGGGATACCTGATGTGAAATGTTACTATATGAAAACATAGGTATAGTTTTCATAAATGGTAGTCCCATATTTTATTGCAACTGGATGAATTGTGCTTTGTTGCCAACTAACCGTATTACATATATATATTTTTTTAAGAGGAGAATCTAGCTTTAATAAGATCACACTAAATTTCAAAAATATATTTGAGATGATAAATAACTTTTGTAGGGGGATTTGAAATAGTTTTTTCTATTGATTCAATAGGGATTTGTGTTTCAAAAATAAAAATAAAAAATAGGTTAAAATTTTAATAGTTATTTCACATCCAAAAATTCAATTTAATGATAACTTTTTTTTTATCATAAAGAAGTAGTTTTTAAGTGCTACTTTTTGGACTTTCAGGCAATTGTGGTCAAATATTGATTTATGTTATTTAAATTGGTTTTTTTTACTTCATATATGAATTCAACACCCTAAAAAACCTGGGCATTTCCATTGTGAAGAGTTCAGCCATCAAACTTGTGATTTCAATGAATCTTTGCGGGATTCTAAACAACTTACATCAAAAAATAAACCAGAAAACTTTTCAAAAAGTGACAATTAAAGACTACTCTTATCATAAATGATATTTTAAACATTTAAACTACCTGTCCCATAAATATCATATTAAAATATTTAAACTATAATTATCTATTGTAAATAATATCTTAAACATTTAAAGTAAACCTCTTTATCATAAATTATATTTTAAACATTTAACCTATCTATCCTATATTAAAACATTTAAACTAGATAGTAAATGATATCTTAAACCTTTAAGAAAATAGCCATGATTTGGTTCTTCAACTTGTTTTGACCATGTGTGATTTTCACCAAAAATTCTTTTCTATAAGCTCGATATAAATCACAAAAACGTAAATTCAACTAAAATTAAAATAATAATGAAATATTAAATTTAAAAATTTAATTAATATTTATTAAAAAATATATTTTCACAGTTATAATTTTCTAATAATGGAAACAGTGAAAATCTATCTAGAGAAACATGTAAGAATTTTGAGAAATATATTTTAAGATAAGTACCTTAAATACATCTAAATAGAAATTTGTAATTTGATTACCGAACTGTTTCCAACGTATTTGATCTGAGCAATGCTCGTTGACGGTTCAACCAGAACTAGGCAATAACCATAGTGGACGAAACCATTAAGAAAAGGAGAAATTTTGGCCTATTTAATATAATAATCTTTCGCTGAGAGGAAACCCACAACAACCAGATACAATTGTCACAGTGACAGATAGAACTTGAAAGGGCGTGGCGGGGAATGTGTTTATCATTGTTTCTGACGCCATTCAAAACCCGGCGGTGAGACTAGATGCAAAAACACTGTCAAATGAAGTATCTCCATACGATGTGAGGTGGGGGTTGTGAGAAACCAAGATCTCAAAATCCCACTTATGATATATATATAGACAAATTCACATTGTGGTTGTCTGTTATAGTGGCCACGGACACAAACACTACAGGAAATTTACATTTTATATTTCGCCATCCCTTTTTATGGCAATCCCCAGCGCTCGGGTATGTATGAATATCCGCACGAATCCTTGGCTAGAGTTACGAGTATCGTCACTGCCATTGTACTCTTGGTTATCGTCACTGTTATTGTACACTTAAGGCATTAATTATGGTATATCATTCGGAAATAACGCTGGTTATTTTGGATCGTTTCATGAATTTTTTTAATTTTATATATTTTTTGGAGTTGTTTTTGGTGTGATTTTTTGGATTTTCTAGTGTTCGAATTTGTGGAAAGAATTGAGGTGAAATTTTGATTTGTGTTATTTAACCTGGTTTTTTGACTATATATATGGATTCAGCGCTCTGAAGAATCCCTAGGACACTTGGATTGTGCAGTGGTTACCCATCAAACTTGTGATTTCAATAAATTCCTGCCAAACCCCTAGGACACTTGGATTGTGCAGTGGTTACCCATCAAACTTGTGATTTCAATAAATTCTTGCCAAACCCCTAGGACACTTAAATTGTGCAGTGATTACCCATCAAACTTGTGATTTCAATAAATTCCTGCCAAACCCCTAGGACACTTGGATTGCGCAGTGGTTACCCATCAAACTTGTGATTTCAATAAATTCTTGCCAGACCCCTAGGACACTTGGATTGTGCAGTGGTTACCCATCAAACTTGTGATTTCAATAAATTCTTGCTAGCTTTTAGAGAAATTAGACTGGAAAAACACACCAGAAAAGCTTCCAAAAAGTCACACTAAAGACAACTCGTATATTTTTCTTCCATGTCAGAAATCAAGTTTTGAACAAGTTTCTAATTGCTCCAAAAGTCATGTCGATGTATCTGTCAAACTAGTGGATGGAGTTTGGAGGGTGTGGGTCCGCTCACATGAGTATTTTTTAAGGATTTAATAATTTTCATATAGTTTTGTAGTGCATAAATATAAAATGTAGGTGAATATTCAATAAAAAAATATCTAATTTACTTTTAAAATCAGTAAATTTTTAGCTAATATCATATATATATGATGGATTTTTAATCAAATTAACTAATATATTTTTTAGAAAATATCCAAAAAAAAATTCATCTAGATCTAAATTTTTTTCTTTGGGATTTCCAATTTTACAATCAAATTGCAAAGTCAGTGCTTGGATTACTAATATTGGACTTTTATTTGTTCAATTAGCCCTACAAAATTAGGTTTTCCTTTCCGTTCAAAGAATTTAATACTTGGTTTTAACTTGTCATCAATATATTTTTAGAGCAAATTTTTTTTCACAAATCTTGCAGACGCTATGTTTAAATAAATTTAGCACCATCAAAAACCTATATAACATCTAAAATCTGACCACTATAACCTAAATTTACAAAAAACCGCCTTTAAATTTATCAAAATATTAACAAAATTTCCCTAACAAAAAAATCTACTTAAACTAGAGCATATATATTTCAATATTGCATATATCTTTATGGATGGTGATGCTTGAGATGTCAACTCCAAGAAGCCCAGCAAGAAATAGGTGGTCCCAAAGACGAGGGAAGGTCACCGTACTTCGGAAAAGTAGGCGTGCGCGAGAAGTACGGAATATATATATATATATAGGTAGGTGAGAGATGCAACGTGGGCCTACAGATTTTATTATGTAGCTGTTCAAGTATGTAATCTATCTTAATACCTCTGGAAAAATGTAATGTATCCTAATATATATTTATATCTATGTGTACTCATCTAACCTTGAGATTCTGATGTCGTTGCAAATGTCCTTCTTTCTCGTTTTATAATAATTTTTTTTTCAGTTTTTTAATAAAATAAGGATCGAGATTGTTTCAGTTTTCATTTCCTGTTTTTTTAATAATGCCGATATCATTTATATTTGGTTTCGATGATGAAGTGTTGGTTCAAAATAAGTTAGCCAAAAATTTCTCTTATCTAATTTTTAAAAAAAGATTTTGCTTAAAATTTCATTTTCTCATTTTTTCATTTCAAAATGTTAAATCTATTTAATTTGTGAATGAGAGAAGTTATTCCTCTCAAAATTCCACCGTGTTTGATCATTTTTCATGTCAAATATTACATCTCTTCAATAATGTAATATTCAATAATGTTTTTTTAATCATATTATAATTTTTTCATGTAATGATAATAATTTAATTATAAAATTATAATTAAGTTAGATATTAAATTGGTGCATAAATCTTTTTATGGGTGGAATAAGAAATTCATTTCATTGTAATAATTTGACTACTAAAATTCATGGATGTTTACATACTTTACTCCCTTCGAATTTAAACTCACAATTTCTAAAAAAAAAACTATAAAATTTTAATTA
The DNA here is from genome assembly GCA_031772625.1 of Pinus tabuliformis. Taxonomy (NCBI): domain Eukaryota; kingdom Viridiplantae; phylum Streptophyta; class Pinopsida; order Pinales; family Pinaceae; genus Pinus; species Pinus tabuliformis. Next base: position 209,021,096 of record CM062814.1, on the reverse strand, counting down.
TTAGAATTTTTATAGAAACACTAATTACATAGAACAACATAAAATTATGATTTTTTTTAAACTTATATTTTAGAATAGGATTTAACAGTTTCTTCATGTATCATTAGTTAGAAAACAATAAATTGTTATATTAAAGCAGTGTTTCACAATATTGATTACACATTTTTATTGCACTTGCACCAAGAGGCGCTCTACAAGAGAGTATGGGAGAGACATTTAAAAATAGTAAATTAATTATGTAAATTGATAAATTAAAAATAGTAATAAAAAAAGAATTAATGTCTGCCATAATTAAAATATTATATAACTGTCTATGGAGATATAAAGTGATTGAAAGTAAATAGAATAAATTACATTTTATTATGAGGAAGATATGTAATTTCTTCACTAATTTATATGGAGATGAGTAAAAAACACTAACACTAAGTTGTTTTTTTACTACATGAAATAGTATTATTGATATTACATATGTGTAATTGGATCTACCTTCAATTTAAATATGATATTTAAAACAAAGCTATATTAATAACAAAAAAGATTTTACTATCAACCATATTAAAATATTTCAATGCCTATATTAAATAACATAATTTTATATCTACTATATATAGAGAAAAATAAAGTAATTTAAATTAAAAAATTATATTTTCACTTTCTATAACTAGGGAGATGTGTAATTTATTTTATTTCTAATATGAATTTGATGTACAAGATTTTAAAAATATAAAAAACAAAGAAAAGTTTAACATAGGTTATAAATAAAATATTTCAATACACAAGGTTAAGTAAAATATTTTAACATGAAACATATAAAGAGAGACAAAGATTGAGAGAATTCTTATTCTATTAATAGTTGATTTCTAATTTAATGTATGCATGATATTTGTAATTCTTTCAATGCTTAATATGGATTTGATATGCAATATTTTAGAAAATAATAATAATAAACATAATTAAATGTATGCATACATGGAAAAAATATGAGGGGACATGTTTTAACATTTTAATGTGGAGAAATAAATAAAATATTTCAATGACAACTATATATATTATACCAATTTAATTTATCTCCATCTTAACTTTGTATCTACCAAGCCTAGAGAGGGACCAACTCTCTTTTCACTCTAAAAGATGTTTGCATCACAAGAGATTTGATCCCTCTTGGCCCTTGGTAGATCCAGAGTTAGATGAATCTTTAAGTTTTTTGCTTTTATGTTTTATTATTATTTAATTTGAATGTATAGTTAATAGTTAATAAATTATTATATTAAATGGGGTACTTTTTATTTAAGATAATACATAAGATGTGAATGATGTTGAGGGATTTTGAGTCAACCATCTTAGAGTTGAGATGAAGGGCTTCAAAGGTCCCTATTCAGATACATCTTTCCTATACTTTATTTTCCTTCAAAGGATCTTATTTTAAGAAAATGGAAGGGACTTCCACGAGATCATCCCTATCATTGATGGTTTCCAGCATCTTTACATAAAATTTTGAAACCCTTGTAGTTGACACATGGCATCTCATACCTAAATTTTGGTATCACCTTGTGAATGATACCTTCATTACCTATACTCATTTTGTGCATCCCAAAAATTATAACAATGTTTCACTCCATATCCAATTCATTATGGATTTAGAGAAAAAAATGTCCATCCCTTTTCTCTATGTCACCGTCTCTCACCTTCCTTATGCTCTCTCACCCACCCAAAAATAATTTGTCTTAAAAACCCTTTTCACTTACAACCTTTGAATCTCTACCACTCGATTCGGGGAAAAAGAAAACCCACTTAACCAAATACTTAATTTCCAATGATCAAGCCATCTTCCTAATTAATAAAAATTATCATGAGGCTAAGAAACTTAATCCCAAAAACCATAATCTCTCTCAACCTATCACTATGATCTCACTTCCTTACAACCATGGTAAGAGAAATCTTATCTCTAAATTATTATCCAAAAAGAACATCAAGACTGTTTTGAAATGTTCTAAAATGTTTAACCAACTATTCTTATTTTCCAAAGATAAATCACATACCATGATGCGTCAAGAGTTTATCAAATTCCCTATGCATATGGAATGTTCTGAAATGTTTAACCAACTATTCTTATTTTCTAAAGATAAATCACATACCATGATGGGTCAAGAGTTTATCAAATTCCCTATGCATATGGAAAATATTATATCGGACAAATTGGTATTTCTTTCAAAGATGGCATCAAGCAACATATCAATGACACCAACAACAATCACATCTTTAAATCCACCATTTCTCAAAAATCCTTTAATCCTAATCTTGTTTTCTTTGAACAAACCAATGTGTTAGCCTCAAATCCCCATTACAACTCCTACATCATGATGCTCTTAAATACGAAAATATAAGAAAATTTTAACTATGAATATGGGTACAAACTTATCCAATGAAAGAAACCCACCATTCATCAATTTAGCCACTAATCTCTAAACCTCCCCTGCTCTATTTTTTCCTCCTGTTCTAATTTGTATTCCTCTCCTAATATTCCTCATCTATTGATTTCCTTTCTTAATCCCTTATTTCTTTTATACTTTAATACTCCCTCCATGAACCTTTTCTTCCATTCTTACCTTTTTCTTGCTATACTTTTTCCTCTTGTCCTCAATTTACCCTAGTCATTATGAATTAATTATCATAATCATTCCCCACTTATTTTCTCCTTATCATCTCCTTTCATTGCCCTAATTTCACCCTTCATTATTATTTATTTATCATTATTGATATTTCTTTTCCTTATTGATATATTACTCTTATTTATTCTTTTTCTAATCACTAATCTATTATTTTACCTTTTTTTTTTTTAATAAAAACATTTATGTCCCTATGATAAAACCCTTCCCTTCTATATACATACCCATCTTACATGAATTGTTTATATCTTTTAGCTTTTGTGTCTCTAAGGATATCTCTAGTTTCCACTTTAAATATTAGACATTTCAAAGATTTATGCACAATTCACTCCAAAAACTCTAACAAACATTATAACCATTTGCGAGAAGGGCCACTCCATAAAATCATTAAGTTATTATTTTCATCCATAAAATAGGGTCACTGATTATATTGGGTTTGATTATCATAATATTTATTTTATTAGTGTTTACAAATTAATAATAGGTACAAAAATATCTTCAAAAGGAACCTTTACCTCTTATATTTTACCCTAAAAGTTATTTCTAAGTGGCATATCAAAGAATTTTAGAAATTATATAGGTAGTCAACATGGAAGATTGATTCCATTATTTTAAGGCTTATCTGTAATGATCATAAGAATGACTATGTGGTCAATGTTTAGATGATAAATTCAAAGCAATATTGGTGTTTGTCTTTTTTACTTTCCTTGGTATATAACTTGGATAGAGGAGAATTAATGATAATGATTCTATAATTTGTGATGTTATTATTATAATTAATAAATAAGAACAATGATGATTTCAATCCATCAAATCCTCCTTGTAACCTCTTTCATTACCATAGAGAAAATTTTACCAATGTGAAGAGAAATAATAAATCCATCAATTTTTTAAAAATTGTTACTTAATAAGTTTTGATATTCTTAAATTTCACTTTTCTAAACATGTAACCCCAAAGTAAAAACCTCCTTTTTTATAAAAAAAAAGTTTGAAAGTTTCAATGTTGTGCAATACATTACTAAAAAAACTCATAAAATGTGTTAAGATGAAAATTCCAATTTTTCATTTAAAAATAATATTATTTTCTTTTCTTTTTCAACATAAAATTACAACCATAAATTTTCAAGCTCTAATTTATAAAATTATGAAAATAACATTTTATTTTCTATTTATATAATATTTCTTATTTATTTTGATTACTTTCTTTTCTTAAAAAAAATACTAAACCATTCAAATAAAGGAAAATTGTTTTATATAATATCTCTAATTTATTTTATCTATCTATTATATATATAGATATATATATATATATATAAAATAAAAATTACATTTATGAAGAGACAAAACCATTATTCTCCTTTTTCATATAATATCTTTGATTTATTTTAGCTATTTATTAAAAAAATATGTAACTTAAATAAAAGTTACGAAATTTAACTTCCATAAATAGTTAACCTAACTTTTCTTTTCTATGAAAGCCAATTCTTGATATTGTATATTTTCCTTTCTTATTTTTAACCCATAAAGAATCACTATTCTATTGATTAGGATCTAGATTTATTAGAGGCAAGGTAGCGAAATTCGTGAATTCACTTCATTCTTTTAATGTGGATACATTTACAACTCCCCTCTCCAATGGGAAATCCTATTACTCATCTCATTCTCTATCATTTGAAGAATATTTTATTCCTTTACACATCTATCCTAAGAGCATTAATATCTATCTTTGTAAATGATCTTTGTTGATTTTATCAACTTCATTGAGAATGGTTAATAACATGATTCCGAAGGTTTTGCCTTTGATTTGTGCTCGGGAATTCACTTGTAAATTAACATCATAACATGTACGTTCACTTTGGACATTCTAAAATAGTTAAAATATGATTAAATATTTTGGAAGAGTGACCTCCCAAGTTTCCTCCTATGTGTACTATAACAATAATATGGTTTTTAGGTTTATTTGACTATGGTTTAGGGCGAGCTTTAAAGACATTCCAATACACCTTAAATATTAGGTTTATCTGACTATGGTTGAGGTTCAGGAACCTAAAATATTGCATCCATATAGATATTTTCACCAATGCCAGGCTACTCACCAGGTTCCTATAGAAGTGTACAAGCATTTAAGTAGGGGCACAATTTTGTTTGGTTTGCATGTATTATTTTCATTTCTAGTTTTATCATTAGTGATAGATTATAGATTAGTGATAGATTATAGATTTTAAGGATGGAGAAGAGATATTCAATTAAAAAAAATAAAAAAATTGTATGTCAAAATATTATAATATTACTGGTCATGTATTTTGATAATAAAAATAGAAAGTCAATCAAATATTAATAAAAATGTAATTATGGAAATAAAATAAAACATAAAAAAGTATTATAATAGTAATAATAAGAAATTTTAATTGATATTTTTATTAAAAAATAATGTTGACTTATATTTTGAGAATATAATATTTAATCAGATAGAGTTCTAATACAATATTAATGATCACACTTGATTGTATAGTTTCTATTATTATAATAAATAGTTTCTACTTATCTAAAATCCTAACAAACTAATGTGCATTTTTATATCCTCATTAAAAAACATTATTTAATAAATATGACTAGTATACATTGAGTCAAAACATATTGCCTTGAGTAAGATAGACCCTACTAAAAAGATATGAAAAGTATAAAAAACAAATCTCTCTTAATATCTAAAAATATTATTTAAAATTATGTGGTCTCTAAAGTAATAATAATGATGATGTTGATTTATTTTTAAGATAAAAATGATAATAATGAATTAATTCAAAGTGACAAACAAACCACACATTAAATTGATGTATGAGATTCTTTTATTTGTAAGATAAAAAAAATCCTCATAACAATTTAACTAATAAAATTTATAAAATATATTTAGCCCATCCATTATAATAAAATTTCTTATATATTAAGAAAATATAATATAGAGAAACAAAATTGTAAAAAATTTATAAAATATATTTAGCCCATCCATTATAATAAAATTTCTTATATATTAAGAAAATATAATATAGAGAAACAAAATCTTATGTACAATTTTGAGATTTAATATTTAATTAAATTATCAAATTTAAATGGAAAAATCATTAATTATTATTGTCTAATTAATTTATACTAACTAATTAATCTATAACTAATTAATTATTATTATTTACTAATTAATTTATTTATAAAAAAGAAACATGTCAACGTTGTTCCCACCTTGATAACCGTGTTCACGTTCCATTGTTTCGAGTGTGTACATATGCATTGGTGGAATAATTTAATATTGTTTGTTTGGTATTGATTACGTTATATGGATATAAATTTACTATATTAAATAGGATTTCGATAAAATAAGCTGACCAAATAAGATTATGTTACCCTTGACAATCTTGGCGTGTTACTTGTCAACGTTTACCGTTAAACATTTATATAGAAAGGTATTCAATGCATTTGGTAGCCATGAATAAGAGTGAAAGGGAATTTTTACATTTGTATAAATTATTTATAGCATAATAGAAAATAGTTTTCAGCAAATATTTTAAATTTGCGTTATTTTAATCGGATACTATAAAATAGCTTGCGGAAAAAACTATACTTTTTAAGTTTGGTAGGAGTATATTTTTATTAAGTTTAATTTCTCATTTTGATGGGGAGATAGTACAAGACTTGAATCCAAAACTTTTAGTTTAGTAAAACTTCATTTCCACAACCATTACCAATTAAACTATCCCAAATAAACCCTAATTAAGCATTATTAATTTCTCTTAAAGTCAAATTATTTCAAAATAATTTCTAATTATTTCAATTTCAAACTTGAAATATTAGTTTTACACATTATGTTCATCATTTGTGGTTTACCTCAAGCACCTCACCATAAGAGGAAATAATATTTTCAATAGGTTTATGAGTGATTGCTAAATTTATTAATTATTAAGAGGTTAACCGGTATGAGGTTGATCGTTAAATTTATTAATAAGTTATGAACACTGATGTGACATAAATGTGGAGTGTATACATTTATTGAATTTGAAAGTATTACTTTGTGGTGAATGAGTGTTAAAATATATAATTTAGTCTTATTAGATGATTAATTATAAATTTGATAAATTTCATAATGTATAATATTTTTATTTATATTGAAAATAAACAATTATATATGTTATTGAATCCATAGGTTCATTTTATAGCTCAGTATGATATTAATTTTATCTATCTGTCATCAAAATTCAAACTTTGTTCATATTGACTTAAATATAAAAAATTAAAAATCTATGAAAAGAAATAGTTATACAAAACATTTAAATAATGTTGGGCCATGTTAGATCCGTATTTAAGATGGATCTATGCTCGTTATATAAAATTGAAGTTACCAATTGGATAAGTTCGAGTATTTGGGAAGGAAAAATTTATTATTCTAGTATTTTGGAGGAATAAATGTGTTATACTAAAGGCATTTTCTGACTAAATGTTTTATAGTTAGATGATGATTATGATTTATTTTACATGTACAAAAGAAGATTTAAAGATATATGTGGAGACTTTTTTGACACCAAATTGATAAAGTTTAGTAGTTGTTTGGATCTAATAATTTGTAATGGCTTAATTAAGTGGTCAAAATAAAATCAAATGAAATGTATTCATGGGCTTGCAATGGTTTGGTAGATCATGATATATATGATATTCACATATGGTGTTGAATTGTTGGTTTTGACATAAAATTCAAAAAAGAGAAGTATTCTATCTCCAATTAAAAGAGCTAAATATTAAAAAAATAAATAAAGTAAAAAATTAATTATTATTTAAAGTAAAAAAAATATTGAGGACCTTTATCACACATTTAACAATTCAACTTGTATGTATAAGCTTTCTTTTGAAACTTTTTTTTTGTAAGCTTGGTAGGACTACATCTTCATTATGTCTAACTTTTCACCCTGATCAAGGGGATATCACAAGATTTGAACCCAAGACTTCCGGTTCGGTGAGACTTCATTTCCATGGCCATTGCCAATTGAGGTACCCCAAGTGGACCTTTCTTTTGAAACTTCATATAGAAGGAATCTAAAAAAAAACCCATCGATAGGTCAAAATTTATAACTTTTCTCCCATAATCACGAAAGAAGCTTCTCATGAGTTATTGAAATATATCAAGATAACAAGTTACAAAGAGATAATTATTTAGCATGTTAATAACTAGATTGAGTGTAGCATTTTCGTGGCATAACATGGAGAGGAGAGGAGAGGAGAATGATATATAAAAAAATTGAATATAACAAAGTTAAACTAATAGAGAGGTCCATTATGGCAAAAAGATGCACCTTTTGGAGAATGCATGGGCATTATAATTTCACATTCCCTCTAGGAAATTCAAGCCAATGGCATATGGTGACTCCTTTTATTTCATTTACACATTTAACATAATAAAATATTTCTAGTGTTAATACACCAACACTTTTTTAATGAGCAAGTTGTTATATGAGGAATATTTTCACTACTTTAAAGAGAGTACAAAATGCAAGTTAGATGTCCTTATAACTTTCCATGAAGGAATATGGATTTCCACTAATACACAAGGTAGAAAGGATGGACTTAATAAACTCAAGTGTATGACTCCATTAGCCATGACTAGTGCACAATTTATCAAAGTAATGATACTCATGGTTTGCTGGTAAGTGTGAGAACTAAACAAGAAATATTTCCTCATGGACTAGGTGATCCAGAATGGATCTTGTTAAGTCAAGTCGAAGTTTGTTTTGAAGACCAAGATGGTCCTAGGTAGAAAACATTACTCTCGATTTGTGAAGAATTTTACCGTCCCAGTTGCTCTCGAAACCAACACCAAGTTGAAGAGCTTGACACTCTAATTCTGGAAGTATCTTCAGATTCGCATTGGCCTCCTTACAAGGGAGAAAACATGCATTGAAGTTTTTCCTACAACTAGGTAAAAATTCAAAGTTACCACAGGTCAAAGTCAAAATGCAGATGTTGGTCAACACTCAAAGTTCCAGTTTACATTGAGGCAAGCTCGGATTCTTCCAAGTAGTTCACTTTTGTTTCATCAAATTACCATTGGTTGCTATGTTTTAATTGAGCAAAAAATGGAGTGCCACGTGGGCCAAGGAATGGCTACAACGTGGCCTCTCCATAGCCTTTTAAAAGTTGTTATGAGTTGTAGGGTTCTAGGAGATTTGAACTCTCAACCTCAACACTCTCATACAACACCATTGCCAACATGCTAGCTATGTGCTCCTTGCAATGGAAGGGCGCAATGTTGATTACATGCTAAGACATGGTGCAAGGGAGGTTAAACAATGGAATTAATGGCGCAAAGGTTCAATGTTAAATCAGGTTATAAAACCATAAGGTATGGGTTCAATCAAACATCTGCGAATTAATATTACATGGATTATCATTTAAACTCTATGCCATAACACTCTACCGTATATACGCAGGTTCTGTAAATGCACATATATATGAAAGCCATCTTCTGTATATGCATGCTTCAATATCTATGTGCATGTATAGAAGTTGTGCATATACAAAAGTTGCAAATAGACGGAAGCCATCTTTCGTATATGCAGGCTTCCATATATATATATATATATATGTATACATACATACATATATATATATATATATATATATATATATATATATATATATATATAACTTGTGCATATATAGAAGATGCTTCTTTATATGCAAAACTTATATATATACGCACATATATATATGGAAGCGTGCATATACGGAAGATGGATTTTATATATACAGAAGCCAGATTTTGTATATTCGCAACTTATTTATATACACAACTTCGATACATGCACATATATATGGAAACACGTATTTACTGAAGTTGGATTTTATATTCACAACTTATGTAAATGCATAACTTCTATATATGAAAGTTATTTTCTGTATATGCTGAAGCTGCGCAAATACGAAAGCTATCTTATGTACATGTATGCTTCCATATATATATATGGAATCTATATGCTAAAGTTGCACATATACAGAAGTTGGGAGCCATATGTTGAAGCTTCACATATACAAAAGCTATCTTATATGTATTCTTCCATATTTATGTGCATGTATATAAGTTGTGCATATACATAAGCTGTGAATATTTGAGACTAACAACGTTGTGAGTATATTCACAGCTTCAACATATACAAAAGATAGTTTCTGTATATACATAAGTTGCGAATATACGAAATCCGACTTAAGTAAATACATGTTTCCATATACATGTGCATGTATAGAAGTTGTGCATATACATAAGTTACGAATATATGGAATCTGACTTCAGTAAATAAGTATTTCCACACATATGTGCATGTATAGAAGTTGACCATATACATAAGTTACGAATATACGGAATTTGACTTTAGTAAATACACATTTCTATACATGCACATAAATATGTAACATGCATATACAAAAAATAGCTTCCATATGCATGCGCATATACGGAAGAAATCTTCCATATATGCACATATCCATATCTATGTTATAGAAGATGCGCATAATGTAGAGGGAGATTATGGAAGAGTGCATATATGGAAGATGGCTACCATATATATTTGTATATACAGAATCTCCGCATATGCGAAAGCAATCTTCCATCTATGCACAGTTTCATATCTATGTTATAGAAGATGCACATATACAAAACCCATATGCTGAGGCTATGCATATATGGAAGTTATCTTATGTATATGTATGATTATATATATCTATATATATATATAGATATTTGCATATACAAAATAAGCACAAATACAGAAGATTAATCATTTATATGCGTGGCTTCTATATATGCACATAGATATGGAAGTCATCTTCCTGAGAGATACGTGGATTGGTATTATTTGTGAGAAAAGTGTGAAAAATTGGTTCACCTTTCCCTGGAGAAATTTGAATCAAAGTTTATTAGTGATGATTATAACAATCGAAAATCTACAAACCAACAATATTTTATGCCAACTTGTGTTTCTTGTTATGATGGAACTCAAAGAGAATACCGTGCCTTCAAAGAGGAGATGGTTCCCCTACCTCCTCTCATCATCCACTGTCTTCATTACTAAATGAATTAACAAACTCTTGAGCTAACATTGAAATTGGAACCTCAACCAAATTCTTTTGGTTTTGATGAATGCAAATCTTTGCTTCAAGTTCATGTCCATGATGCCTGCACCCCTAGACAATAGGATTCCTGAATGGCCTAGTATAGGGTGAAAATGTGAATTTGGGTAACCGGTTTCCTTATTTTTTTATGTTTTCATTTTTTAGGTATCTGTCAACATTTTCATATTTAGCAATCAGTTTTTCTCTTAAAAAAAAAATAGATAGAAAAAGTATAGTATTACACGCAGTGCATATTATTTCTTCATAAAATTTTCTATTAGTATTAGTTCTCCCAACACTTATTAATCATAAAACCCTAATTCCAAAAGTGTTTCCCATTTCAAATTTTAACCCTACTATTGCTACTTGAGTAAATTAAAATTAAAATAAAAATTCTACCAAACCAATCCCTAGCGCAAGTCCTGTGACTTCAGGAGCTGCCATGTCGAAACTTCGAGAACTAATAAAAAATTTCCAATTGGCTCTCTTGCCATGTCATGTCTTCCATGTCACTGCCACACCATCTCTTCCATGTCACTTCCAGCTAATCTTCCAAGTCATCACATTTCCATGTGTTATTCTTTGCTACTTCCATGTGTCATCTACCACCAGTCCAATTAGCCACCTAAAAGTGCAAAAAATTAGTGTCATGTGTCATCACCTTTGGTTGCCACGTCGGCGTCCTATGCCACCTGAATCCACCTACCATGACATCTATATCACCATGTCTAGTGGGGTCCACATGTTTGCTAAAAGGCCATGCCATCTATACCTTTCGTATGCAAATATTTCTTGTGGATTTTGATTTTCTACATTAATGGGATTACCCATTTCCTCTTCGAGCTCTTCTTTTGAAGGTGTTGCTCTTGAAAATTCCATTCCTTGAGATTTTTGGCCTGTTTCTCTTTCCTTCTTGGATGTTTCTTTGCCCAAGGGCGCATACTTTGTAAGTGTCATGTTTGTAAACAAATACATCATCTAAACATCGTATTTTCAAAATCTAAAATTTGGGTCCAACACTAACTATTGTGTATTAGATGAATGCGATCAAGTAAACCTTTACTAAGGTCTACCTCCACAGAAATTCTAGCAAAAGTAAAAATTGCTTCTTCAAATCTTTGTGTATCCATTTTTATGTAGTTCCCAATTTATTTCCAATTCCTTCTCAAACTTTATGATACCAAAAAATGTAGACGGATATTATGCAATCTGATCCACACTTGCATTTTGGAAACCACCATTGCATTGGCATCGAAACCTAGGAACCATAGGGTCATAAAAAAACCCACATTACCCTAAAACATGGGCCCTCTCTAAAGGCTAAATCCTTGTCCTTCATTATTTCAAATTTTACAATGAAAAATCCCTTGGAACATAAATCAATATCATAGTTTATAATCCAATTAGAAAAAATCCACTAAAATAAATCCATTGGTTTTGGCCAAAAACCGTTGAATTTGCATATAACTTCCTGGGATTGGAAAATTGTATGAAGATCACTAGCCTTTGAAAGGTCTACTGCCATTGTTGGGGTTCGATGCATATATTCCACAATGTAGGGGCCAGGAACATTGAGGATTTGATCATATTTATTTTGTGTCTCCTCCTTTCTTTCGACAACGGCTTTAAACGAGGTTAATCCCTTGGGAAAATGTGATTAAGGAAAAACTCCTCGTAGCCTCAGATTTATGATAATAAATGAATTTCAATTGATGTAATATTCTTGCAATAAAAAGATAGCTTGCAGAGCTTTCCCTGCATAGATCATACTGTAGGTTTTAACCCTGTACATAAATTACCTGCATACGAATTCTAAAACATAGAAAATAAACAATGCAAGAGAATAACACATAAAACACATATACACAGATATTTTCCCCTGGATCCCAAAACCGGGACTACCAGCTTGATTTTCCATTATGTTCCTTTCAATCTTACAATACATATATATACATACCGAAGCATCCAATACCATAGACCAAAAACCATCGCGTCCAAAACCATGGACCGAAAACCATCGCGTCCAAAACCATGTGCGAAAATCATGCATAAACCATAAGTAGGTCCACCCAACCTAACATAGGGTCCAAAGCAAAATCTTCCGGGGGGCTGCCCCTCAAACCCCCTGTGACTTCCCTCGCTACACAATCGGCGCAACGAATGGGGGGCGGACAACCCCTCAGTTTACTACGTGGGCTAGTCGTGGAAAGAATATAACACAACTGAACATTCTCCCACTTGTTGTTTTCTTTCCACAGGGGACCACAAGAGAGATTAGTCATTTATCCAACCATGCAATGCCCATTTTTTCTCTACACCAAGAGAACTTCTCAGAGCTCACAGATTTTGTCAATGCATCTGCAGTATTCTTCAAAGTGTCCACCTTTACCATCAACCCCTTTTTGTCTTCTATCGTATCCCTCACAAAGTGACACTGAACATCAATTTGCTTTGTCTTTGAATGATATGCAGGGTTCTTTGCTAAGAAAATTGTACTTTGGCTGTCACAGTATATCCTTATAGCTCCCTGTACTAACCCCATACTTGAACACAATCTCTGCAACCAAACCGCTTCCTTGCTTGCATGAGTGACTGCTATGTATTCTACCTCTGTAGTTGATAATGCCACTACAGATTGTTTATTACTCATCCAACTGACTTCACCTCCAAATAGGTTAAACACATACCCACTTGTAGATCTGGTCTAGTACAAACCATCGCATACATCATGCTACCGACTGCACTTGCATATGGAACACGGGACATGTCCTCTTCCTCTTCTTTTGTCTTGGGACACTGTTTAGCAGATAACTTTACACCTACAGGAATAGGAACTTTCACCGGTTTACTATCCTGCATATTAAACCTCTACGATATTGTCTCGACATACTTCCTCTGGTTTAACCAGAGCTTCCTCTCTGTCTGATATCTTTTAATTTCCATGCCCAAAATATAGTTTGCAGCACCAAGATCTTTCATGTAGAATTTGGAGGACAAATGGGTCTTCAAATCCTGGATAATTTCTTTGTCATTTCTAACCAGGAACATATCATCCACATACAAGACCAGATAAATAACACGGTCACCAATTAATTTAAAATACACACAGTGATCGGCTTTGCTTCTGGTGAAGCCAAGTCCCCGTATAAATGTATCAAATTTCTGATACCACATCCTTGGTGATTGTTTTAACCCATACAGGGACTTCTTTAACTTGCATACCAGTTCTTTCTTACCCTTCACTACAAAGCCTTCAGGTTGCTTCATGTAGATCTCCTCTTCTAGATCCCTGTGAAGTAATGTTATCTCCACATCCATCTGTTCTACCTCAAAATCAAAAGCAGCAACAACAGATAAAAGTAATCTAATAGAAGCTAGCTTGGCAACAGGAGAAAAAATATCACCAAAATTAATTCTCAGCACCTGGGAATAACCTTTTGCTACCAACCGAGCTTTGTATTTCTCCACCTTTCCTTCTGCATTTGTCTTCTTCTTGAACACCCATTTGCTACCAATTGGTTTCCTTCCAGCCGGCAACTCCACCAGATCCCAAGCCTCATTTTTGGGCAAAGATGCCATTTCATCAACCATGGCCTCTTTCCAGAGTTTTCCATCTTCTGAATCTACTGCTTCCTTCACAGTTCTGGGATCATCATAGTAATAGATAAAGCAAAATTTGAACAGAAAGTAGATGGACTATACCTTTCTGGCTGCCTTCTTTCTTAAACTGATCTTCTCACACTCGGAGTTTTTGGCTCTTCATCTTCTGATTCATCCTCTGTTGTAGAGTCTGATTCTTCCTCCTTTAGCTCAAACTCTATCTTCACAGGTTCCTTTGGTTGGACTTCATGTTTAATAACATCTTTCACCTCTTTGAACACCACATCTCGACTGTACACAACCTTCCTTGTTACTGGGTTCTAAAGCTTATAACCCTTTAAACCATCCTTATACCCAATAAAGATGCACTTTTCAGATTTACTATCCAACTTGGTTCGTTTCTCCTTTGGAATATGTACATATGCATCACATCCAAATACCCTTAGATGTGAAAGAGAGGGTTTCTTACCAGTCCATACCTCTTGTGGAGTCTTATCCTCCAACGCTGATGAAGGTGATCTATTGACTAGGTAACATGTTGTCTCCACCGCCTCTGCCCAGAATTCTTGTCCTAACCTGGCACCACTGAGCATGCTTCTTGCCCTTTCCATCAACGTCTTATTCATTCTTTTTGCAACTCCATTTTGCTGAGGTGTATATGGAGTAGTCTTCTGTTTTGCTATACCACACTTCTTACAGAATTCTTCAAATTCCTTACTGCAAAACTCTCCACCGTTATCTATCCTTAGCACCTTTATCTTCTTCTCTGTCTAGTTTTCCACCAGAGCCTTAAATTATTTAAACCTGTCAAGGACTTCAGATTTCTTCTTAAGGAAATATATCCATGTATTCCTTGAGAAGTCATCTATAAATGACACATAGTACACAGACTTACCTAGTGATGGAACCTTCACAAGTCCAAACACATCACTGTGCACAAGCTCTAATATCTGTTTCGCCCTCTTACCACCAGAGGGGAAACTCACCCGATTCTGCTTCTCATATACACAATTTTTACAGAAATCAAAATCTAGAGAGATATTACTCATACCTTCTACCATACCTTTACCATGAAGTATTCGAAGGCCATTCTCTCAAATATGTCCAAGCCTTTGATGCCACAACATGATCTTCTCTCCAGAGACCACTAGATTTTCTGCTCCACTTTCAAGAACCACAGAACTATTGCACCCATCAACAACAGTGCTACCTTGCAGCTTGTACAGAGTTCCAATCCGAACTCCCCGCATCAATACCAGTGCTCCCCGAACCATCTTGAATGTATCCTTCTCAAACACTGTTTTTACACCTGCATCATCCAACTTGCTTACATAAATCATATTTCTGGCCAATGCAGGAATATGTAGAACACCCGGAAGTGTTCTAACCCTTTCACCTTGCAATTGCAACTTTACTTTTTTGCAGCCAATGATTCTAGCCTTCCTATAATCCCCTAAGAAGACATCACCACCATCATATTTCTTATACTTGCAGAACCACTCTCTATGGGGAGTGAAGTGAAAGGATGCACCTGAGTCAATCAACCATGCCTCATGATCTACATGTGTACTTGAAGAAGCCAAGTACACATCCCAACCTTCATCTGAGGTGGTTTTCGCCTCTGCAAAAGGAGCATCATCAGATCCCTTTCCTTTGTCAGGAGCTTTAGATTTACAGTCCCTTTTGTAGTGCCCTTCCTTTCCGCATTTCCAGCACACCACCTTTACAGGTTTTCCTAGAGATTTAGATCTCCCTCTAGATTTAGATCTCCCACTCAATGACTTATTTTTGTTTCTGTTCTGGGACCGTCCTCGTACAGACAAGGCATCACCATTTTGGCTCTCCATATTTTTCCGTCGCATCTCCTCCGTCAGCAAGGATGAGACTATTTCCTCAAACTGCAAGGCAGTTGCATTGCTATCTATTGCAATAACCAGACTATCCCACGAATTTGGTAGAGAACACAACAAACTAATTCACTTATCTTCATTTGAAATTTTGATATCAACAGACGATAACTGACTTACCACAGTATTAAACACATTCAGATTCTTTGTCATCGAGTCTCCATCTTT
Organism: Pinus tabuliformis; assembly: GCA_031772625.1. Classification (NCBI taxonomy): domain Eukaryota; kingdom Viridiplantae; phylum Streptophyta; class Pinopsida; order Pinales; family Pinaceae; genus Pinus; species Pinus tabuliformis. Next base: position 209,004,610 of record CM062814.1, on the reverse strand, counting down.
CGTCCTCAGGTTATACAGCTTTTTCCGTAGGAACAGTTTATTCACTAGAGACTTAGATTGGTACAAAGTCCCTAACTTGTCCCACAAAGATTTCGCCGTTTTCCCATGATACATTCAACAATACTAAATCTGAGACACACAATTGTATTGTGCTCTTTACCTTTTGATCCGACTTCTTCCATTCTTCATTAGACACTCCCATTGGTTTAGTACCTGGATCTACTGCGATCCACTGATCTTTATCCACCAACAGATCCTCCATCTTGAGTTTCCACAACTCAAAACTCTAACCATTAAATTTCTCGATCTCTATCTTTCCATTGCTCGCCATCTTCTTTCACCACCAGAATCGATCTCGCAAATCTGCCACTGAACAGGGTCTACCATAGTTTTGAGAAAAACCCCTCAGCAACAAAGGCATCCCCTTGAAGCCAAAACAACTCCGATACCAAATGTAGGTTTTAACCCTGTACATAAATTACCTACAAATGAATTCTAAAACATAGAAAGTAAACAATGCGAGAGCATAACACATAAAACACATATACACAGAGATTTTCCCCTGGATCCCAAAGTTGGGACTACCAGCTTGATTTTTCATTATGTTCCTTTCAATGTTACAATACATATTTATATATGCCGAATCATCCAATACCATGGATGGAAAACCATCGCGTCCAAAACCAGGTGCGAAAATAATGCACAAAACCATAGGTAGGTCTGCCCAACCTAACATAGGGTCCAAAACCAAAATTTTCTGGGTCGTTGCCCCAGACCTCATAGAGTGGGGTTACCTGCACTCCTCAAACCCCTTGTGACTCCCCCCGCTACGCAATTGGCGCAACGAATGGGGGGCTCTGCCCCCCTTTTAACCCCCAGGTTAACTACGTGGGCAAATCATGGAAAGAATATAACACAACCGAACATTTATAAATGAATTTCAATCAATGTATTATTCTTGCAATAAAAAGACAGCTTGCAGAGCTTTCCCTGCTTAGATCATGCTTTGTAAGTTCGTTGGAATTCCCAACTTATCTTGAACCTTCTGATCCAGATATTGCTCTAAATCTGTAGCCTGAACAATTATGGGGGTGGATTACCCATCTGGGGTTTTGACAAATATTTGGGAAGAAAAATCCTTATAGAGATCTATTTGACATCACTTGCATCCATTCATTTTTTTGGATAGATCACCCAACTTTTGCATTTTTACATAGATCTAATCAAACTCTTCTAGATCTATATAAGGATCTGTTAGAGCTATGAGAGAATAATGTATATTTGGATCTTTACAATATTTCTCCACCATATCCATGGAGTTATATAACTGATTTACATCTAAGATGATTTCCTTAGAATATGCCATCCCTGCATGTATATTCTCTGCAAATTACACATGAAAATAGAAAGAGGATAACAGATCCACTCTTGCACAAGAAACCTCGTTGATCAACCTGGCCTCCTCCCTCTAATGGTTAAAGAAAATCTGCCAAAATACATGCAAACAAATACCAACATGGACATCCAAAACTTGTTGAAGCTCGACTCTGACTTCGAAAAAATCCTTGCATACTAAGACACTCTTCAAAAAACCCACCAAACCACCCAAATCCATGCCATACCAACTCACATGTCATGTTGTGGAATACCTTGGGCAGCAAAGACGAGCTAGGATTCAATGTCGAGGCATGAAAATCCTAGCCATCTTCGTACTCCCAATATTCTCCTTCTCCACTATAAAAAAAAAAAACTCAAGTATTTCTTAATCATGATCAATTTAGTGTCTGCAATTATTATATTAATGAATAAATATAAAACCTTGGTTTTACTTAGGGTAACTTTTGATTTAATTTCCTATTTTAAAAGTAATAGAATTTACTTAAAAATATATATTTTTTTGAAATATAACATATAAAAATATAAAATCTTATTTTATTTATATTTTTTAAAATAAAATTAATAGTTTTTTTTTAATATTTAAATTTTTTAGTGCATAAAATTGAAATGATACAAAATTAAAATAATGTAAAAATAATATTATCTACTTTCCCTTTTAGATATTAATAACCTCTCAAAGCAATAATTTGAATCTTAACCATCCACGTATACATAATTTTATAATCATTTCATTTCATTATTATTATGATATATATATATATATATATATATATATATATATATATATATATATATATATATATTAGTATTAGCTCATTCATATATATATATAATTTTAATTTTATGATTTAACAAAATAATATTATTTTTTTTTTTGGAAAAGAATACCCATAATTACATTCATAATAAAATGATGAAGTTATCCCCCGATGGGAGTTCGCAGACGGATGTACAAGTGACACATGAAAATTCATATGGGTCTTCTCCCTTTCCATGTGAATATTAACTCCTTGTCGATGGACTGATCCGACATTTACTCTGTCTGTGTGATGATCCCCCTCGCAAGCTCTTAGGATAAATGCGAAGACAGGTACACGAATTGGTTTAATTCGGCTATTTGGGAAATGAATTTGGTTGTTAAGGAGAAAGGAATTGACCAGGTCTGTGTCTGTGGTGCCTCATTAGGGCTCCAACCTTGGGTGAGGAGGGCATACGATGTTTACCGTTGCTTGGTGTGGATTGGGATAAGTCTCCTAGTGTTCCCTTGGGACCCCAATACGTGGATAGTTTTGGTTTGGTACTTCTCCCTCGCCTTTGTTGGCTACAAGTATTTTTCGCTCCTACGCCAGTCTCTGACTCCACTCCTACTTGTCAGGACCTTTTTTGGTCTTCACAAGTGCGTGGGTTTTCATATGATATTTGGTAATTTGTGCTCTAGATTCGTGTCTTTCCTTTGCCTTGAAGGTTTATACAACTTCTCAGTCAACATTCAGGGCTGTGGGTTTTGTTTGTGTGAATATTTTGGGTGGTGTTTGGGAACTGCTTCGCTCCATCACCCGGCTTGGGTAAACGTGTGGCCATCTCGCCTTTCTGTTAGGAGTGTTGGGTTGGCGACTCATCTTGGTTCTGGTAAGTGTGTTCGTGGCTCTGGACTATTCCATCTCCAATGTAGGTTCTCTCAAGCGTTCTTTGCGGGCTCCCCCTGTTGTGAGTCGTTGACCACCATGACTAGCAAGATGCCATGACAGTGGGGTCATCCTCGTCGCGGGCGGGGAAGCAATCTCAGGTTGGGCATCCCGAGCTAGGCCATCACTCGTCCTCTGCCACATCTTCTAGCCAGGAAACAAAGGATGTCGAGGCCATTTCTCCAGCCAACTCGTGAGGCTACCTAGTGACTCCTACTTCTATGGAATATGTTGTTGAGCAGTTGAGGCCCATACAAATTAACGTTGAAATTATAAGGGACCACAAGCATGAAGATCGCAATGAAATTGTTTCCTATCTCATTGATATTCAATACAGTCAGAATGCCATTCTGGAATAGTTGGACAAACTCTGGCACGATCAACATCGCACTAATGAGCACCTCCACAGCCTAGAGGCATGAGTGGAAAATATTGACTTCCACATACATGATTGTGTTGGTTACATTGCATCTCCCCCTATAATTCCCCCTCATCCCCCTCCTTGATATGATTCTAGAAATCCAGTTATATTTTTGTGTCTCTCATAGTATGTTAAGGCCAAAGGGCCCTCCTAGAATAATGTACGCAAGTTTTCTATCCTGGTATTCTCCAGCCCCCAATCTCAAAAAGTCTAGTCAGAATGAGGGAGTGAGGGTTGTTGAGAGCATTTTTGTATGCTATGATATTTTGAAAATCTAATGAAAGCTGTTTTGAAAGACAAAATAAAGAAATGATGAAGTTATATTTTACATAGGAAATAGAAGAGTGTATTTATGAAATATCTCAACAACAATCTTACATTTTTATTCACCAAAGGAAAAAATAAAAATAAAGCATCTATCGTCCAAGATCCATGTGTGCTCAGAGGGAGAAAAATACGTCGCCTATAATAGTAGGCATATCAAAACATTTAAGTTGAAAATGTCCATGAGAAAATGACAAATATAGAGAGAAATAAGAATTTCTCGGGCAATATACCAGAAAGTACTGAAAGTTGTGTTGTGCCTACCAAAGAGGGAAATTGTTAACAAGAAGTCACTAAGCCAATCATTGGCTTAGTGCTTGGCTCCATGAGTATGTATGCACATATATAACCCCGATGCTCTCTCTAAGGCTACACCATTCCAACTTAGCGCATGTCATGTAGTTAATGCATATGGTCCACCTACATCCATTGAATGCCACAGGATTTTGCGTGGTAAATTTTAAAATTCAAATGAAATGTGGGTGGGAAGGACCTGGTGACATAAAATTTTAGCCTTGCCATTCATTACAAAAAACACAGCCGCGTTGAATGACATGCGTTTAGTATTTTTCGTGAAGGAGGCCTGCAACAATAAAAGGGGTTTCTTTGACAGAGCCATTGCTTCCTATTAGAGCCTAGATTGACCTCAGGCTGAAGGGAGGCAATCCTAGGATAACCACAAACCACGCTTAACCTGGTAGCTAGCCTTACCAGGTCGGGAGAGGGCTATCTTCTTTTCAATCTCAGTTAAGATGACTGCAATTACAGCTTGAGATGACTAAATATAAATTAGATTTTAGGCTAGGTATAGTAGCTCTAGGGTTTTTGGGTTGATTTTGATGTTTGATTGCTGGATTAAATGGAGTAGGTAGCTTGGGTCTGGGAAATCAAGTCAGAATTGCAGACATGTTCTGTGGGGCGAGATAGATAAGTGTTTATGCACTTGGAATTGAATGAGATGGTTGATTTAAGACTGCTGAGGGGCTGAGGAGGGCATGCAAAGACCATGAATCCTCTTCAAACTGCTGAAAACATTAAAAACTAAATGCATTCCCAAGGCAAAGCACTGTTATCAATGTATTTTTCCTATTTCTCTTGATTCATTTATTTTAGAAGAATGGAAAGATTTTGAAACATATAAAACATAAGAATAACTTATTACAGAAGAAGAAACAATACAAAAACATAGTATCACAAGAATCCCACAAAAATAGCTGCAAAACCTGGTTTTATTCCTTGCCAATCTGCTGTAGTGATGTACAATGAAGCTCAAAGCATCCACAATAGTCCAACCTTTACAAATGAATAAGAAAGTACATAATATAGGCACCAAACCACCTGTGCTAGCCATCAGGGGTCGAATCCATGAGGAGATGATTGGTTTCAACTAATTCTAAATAAGGAGCAGGAATATAGGCAGTGGAACAACTTGTCTCTAAAACCATGGAATTCATTCCTCCCTCAACCACCTCAAAATGATGAATTTACCTCGAAGAGTCATTTTCAAATTATATTTACATCCCATAGCATCAATTACATTAATAGATTTACCAAAAAGAGCCCAAAATTCAAATTACAAAAATCTAGGCAAAATTTTGATTTTGGAGCCAAACTGGCAACTTCCCTCCAGTGCGCAGCGCCCTTGATCCAATGCGCAATGCTCTTTTCCAAGCCAGTTTTGGGGACCTTCCCAATGTCCAAATTAGGTGTAGGATAGCTCGTTGGAAAGCTCGTTGAGTCTACTTTGTGGAACAACTTGAATTTCTGGATTTGGATGTCATTTGCCCCCTAAAAAATGGAATCTCCCAACACTATTTCTTGTGTGTGAAAAAAGTGGCAGAGAGGTCATTTTTTGGTGGTTTTTTGGCCTGTAGGTGACCAAGATGTGCTCCAAAATTGATGAAACTTTTTGGGTTTGCTTGTTTTTTCATGCTGAATTTAAAAATGCAAACCATTCTCTCAAAGGATGCTCCAGTCAAAATCACAACGCCATCTATTGGGTTTTCCTGTGTTTCCAATTTCAAAATTTGAAAGGTGCAAAATTTTCTCAAAATTGCCCCAAATTTGGTACAAGGCACCCTCAAGCACTGTTGTGATGAGCTAATGAAGCATCAACAAGAATTTCTAATTTGTTTTTCTCCTTTTGGCTTCTCAAATCTTTCCTCAACTTTGCCTTTAGCTTCCTCATTCGTATATTACATATCTTGTTCCGGGTTAAATAGTGATAAGCCATGTGGCGAAGCATTTTCTTCTCTTTATGGGCCTTCTTAAGCAGCCTCTCAAGGTGAATGTTCACCCTCTCTAACCAAGATTCTCAGTCATTCTCAATTTCTTGCTCAATGGAGGTCATCTTTCCCTTTGATTTCTTTGCCTCTTGCCTTTCTTCCCTAATCATTTGCAATTCCATAATAGCTTGTTTATCAGTTAATTGCTTGTTTTCCTACTCAAGGTATTTGATTATCCACTTTTCTCTTTCTAAATTGAATGATAGGGCTTGAATGTCAGCCTATTTTTCCTTGATGATCAAATCCTTGACACTCCTTGGATTTTGAGCATCCAATTCCATGACTTTCACCTTTGGTGCCACCTCATGGTCCATAAGGACAAAATATCTCTCTTTCCCCTCACTAGGATCATCCTTATGAATCATTTTCTTTCCTTTATCTCTGCCCTTCTGTTGCTGCCCAACCTATACCTGTTCAGCTGGAGAAGAAAGCAAAGCCCCTTCCACTCCTTGTGGAGATAGCATTTTCCTGTGGACTGTAGATGAAGGCGAGACCACTTCCACTCCTTGTGGAGATAATACTCGCCTGGCAACTATAAAAATCCTCCTAGTGCTTCTCTCATATGTGACAAACACTGTCACTCCCAAGGTTTCAGTTTCTTTGACTTGTTCGTGTCCTGAAGGTTCAGTTTCCTCCTGATGCATTGATGAAAATATTTTAGGACCTTTGAAAACCTCATGAGAAATGAAGGTTTCCCATGGTATATTCAATCTATTCAACTGATGCAACACAATGATCTTGATCAGAAAGAAGTAGTAGATGCTATTCATTTGTTGGGGTTATGGCTTTTTCTTGACATAGTGTGATATCTTTTCAATATTCCAGAACATGAAGAAAGGAAGATCCATCATTCTCACTCTAACTAAATGCATCAATAATCTAATGTGGTAGACATACAACCATGAAAACCTACATTCACAAGTAAAATATTTAATGATGATCTTCATGAGTGGGGCAAACTTGTCCTGCAAGAATTTAAATGGAAACACTCTTTTCAGCTTGCTGAGGCATGCAACCTTGATGTAAGGCTCATAAAATTCCCTGTCAATGTACTGCCCTTTGTTCCATTTTTCACCTATGTTTGGAATGCCTGTAGCCTCTGAAATAATAGCAGGTGACGGAGTGAAAGTAACTCTAGCAAGTTGTACTTCATTATTGTCCAGGTGTGTCACAAATGGCCTTGCTAGTTCATGGTGGAATTTAACCCTCTCCACCATTTCACAGAAATCATAACAAGACTGATGCTCGAAACATGTGATGGTAAATGGATAGGCAAGTAATTCCCTGAGGCTAATGGGCTCCTCCCTAGTTATCTTCCCTCTTTTGTGAGGTCTTCTCGGCTGTAATTTTGTTTCCCTAGAACTGTCACTGAGGGTCTCTTCCCCAGTTTCATAATCACTATCCATTGGCTTGATTGACTGTAAATGATAGTAAGGATAGAAAGGTAGTGTGGGTGAATGATGAGTATGAAGAGATTTTCAAAAGAAAGAGAATGAGTGGGATGGAATAGGGATATGAGTGAGGTTTGATGTAGTGTAGGATTTGAGGGAATAGGGTATGAAGGGAATGAGTAGGGTTTAGGTAATTTAGGGTATAGGGGTTATGTATGTAAGTAGGGTTTTAGGGAAGTGTCATGTGAGGGAATGGGAAAACATGAAGAAAATGAAACTTAGGGGAGTGTGTATAGGGGTTAGGTTTTTTTTAAAGGGATAGTCACCAAGTATGAAAAAGATAGTTATGTAAACAGTGAACTTTATGGAAAAACTTGCTTTAATAGCAGCTAGGGTTTAGCCTTTTCAAAAATTAGCTCTAAGCACAAAAATTCTTATGGCAAGAGCAACAACGATACTTACATGTAAAGGAAAGAAATCTTTGCAAATTGGAGGAAGTTTGAGCGATTTTGGGTTTGTTTGAAGGTTTCAGCACTGTGTGGGCAGTTTCCAACAGATGTGCAGCGCCCTCCAACAGGTGCACAGCGCCAAACGAATGCGCAATGCCTTTGTTAATTTACACTGCCAGAAAACATCCGATGCGCGACGCCAAAATGAATGCACAACGCCAGGCAATAGGTGCGCAACACCTACGTTTTTCTCCAATAACACCTCAACTTGCTTCTTTTTGTCCAATGACACCTCAAAATCGCCTTTTGGATTCTCCTTAGCACTTTTGAACTTCACAATGAGGTGATATGAGAGATGAAAAGCCTTTTATACCTTTTCAAGCCTTTTGATTTTTCATTTAACATAACCCACTTTCTAATGTTTGTTTGCTTCCCTAAAATACTCTATTTTAGCTGATATTTGACTTTTGGCATGTTCACAGGTGGAATGATGCTCATCTCTTTGACTTTTGCAGTGGTAGGAGTTAACCAAGTTGGAAAGTGACCAGGAGCAGCATATGAATAGTTGTTACATATAGGAACCATAAAATTACATTGAAATACATGGAAGTGAAATGATAAAATACAAATGCTCTTTTTTTAACTCAAAACAAGTTTTGAGTTTAAAGAGCTTTATTTAGCTTACAAACAAAGAAATTGTGATCTTTTAAACTCTGGTTAACCTCCTCATGTGCTTGCTGACATTTATTTTTCATGTGAATGACCATGGTGAAAAACCCTAAGACTTAAAAGACCAAACCCTAAGACTATTTTTTTTTTACAAATGAAGTGAACTGGAAAGACTATGAATGACTGAAAGGACATGTGAACTAAATCAGCAGGTATATAACATGAGGGAGAAATGAAATAAAACCCTACCATCGGTTGATCCATGACCTAATGGAGTGCAGCTCATTAGAATGGGACACCTAATATGAAATGCAAAAGAGAAATTTGATCATTGATAGCAGTGTGAAAGAACTGACACTAACATTGCCCCGTCTTGGTGCTTGGTTGTACACTATCCACCCTTAGAGGGTGCTCCAAGTCACGTCCCTACCCTTCTCGTCGTCTGATTTGCAACCTCCTTGTCCCGATGATTCACATGCATCTGTGAACAACTTGTAGAGCTCTCTGAAGACCTGGGGTGTCAATATCCCCATTCTCAATGGAGATGGTGAGGTCCAGGTGGGAATTATTACAAAGCGCATTCAAGATCATGTTGTTGAATTGGTTTGTTACTTGTACTACTTTGATTCATGCAACATGCAGTGGTGATGACCATGACCATGGCGCGAAGAAGGATGTGAGAAAGGAGGGGTTAATCTTGGTGAAAATATGGTGTTTGATTATTGTGTTTCTTGTGACTTTTGCAGTGGGCTTTCTCCCTAATTTTGCACATAAAATCAAAGTTTTATTGTGTTGGGTATTCCGTCTGCAAGCAGTGTGTTTCTTCGTATTACTCACATGCATTTTATCAGCGATTCCAATAAGACTTTCTAATATTTTGATGTCAAATATTACCTTGTGCAGCGTTTGCTATGTGGTGACAATGTTGGGAGATTGTGGCTCTTGTGTTGGGAGTGGACGACATTGCCTTGGCCATGATTTGGGATACCTGATGTGAAACGTTACTATTTGAAAACATAGGTATAGTTTTCATAAATGGTAGGGGTGAATCCATGCTTTGTTGCCAATTAACCGTATTACAATATTTTTTATTTTTTCTAAGAGGAGAATCTAACTTTGATGAGATCACATTAAATTTCAAAAATATATTTGAGATGATAAATAACTTTTGTACGGTGATTTGAAATAGTTTTTTCTATTGATTCAATAGGGATTTGGGTTTCAAAAATAAAAATAAAAAATAGGTTAAAATTTTAATAGTTTTTTCACATCCAAAAATTCAATTTAATGATTACTTCATTTTATCATAAAGGAGTTGATTTTAAGTGCTATTTTTTGGACTTTTAGGTATGTTTCTGGGAAAAGCCTATGAAAAAAATTGTGGTCAAATCTTAATTTATGTTATTTAAATTGGTTTTTTAACTGTATATATAAATTCAACACCCTCAAAATCCCCTGGGGCACTTCCATTCTGAAGAGTTCACTCATCAAACTTGTGATTTCAATGAATCTTTGCGAGATTCTAAACAAATTACATAAAAAAAAATAAACCAGAAAACTTTTCAAAAAATCATAATTAAAAGCTACTCTTGTCATAAATGATATTTTAAACATTTAAACTACCTATCCCGTAAATATCATATTAAAATATTTAAACTATACTTATCAATTATAAATAAACCTTTAAAATAAATTTCTTTATCATAAATTATATTTTAAACATTTAACCTACCTATCCCATATTAAAACATTTAAACCAGATAGGGAATGATATCTTAAACATTTAAGAAAATTAAAATAACAGTGAAATATTAAATTAAAATAATGTATTAATATTTATTAAGAAAATGTATTTCCAAGTTATAATTTTCTAATAATCGTAACTGTTCAACGTGGGCCTACAGTTTTTATTATGTAGCTGTTCAAGTATGTAATGTATCTTAGTATCTCTGGAAAAATATAATGTATCCTAATATATTTATATATCGGATGTGTACTCATCTAACCTTAAGATTCTGATGTCGTTGCAAACGTCGTCCTTTCTCGTTTTACAATAATCCTTTCCTCACTCCTTTAATAAAATAAAATAAGGATAGGATAGGATTGTTTCAGTTATCATTTCAGGTCAAATCTTATATGTCTTCAATAATGTAATATTCAATAATGTTTTTTAATCGTATTATAATTTTTTTATGTGATAATAATAATTTAATTATAAATTATAATTAAATTTGATATTGAATTGGTGTATAATTTTTTTAGGTGGAATAAGAAATTCATTTCATTGTAATAATTTGGCTATTAAAATTTATGGATATATACATATTTTACTCCCTTTGAATTTAAATTCATAATTTCTAAAAAAATATAAATTTTTAACTATTAGAATTTTTATATAAACACTAGTTACATAGAAAAACATAAAATTATGATTTTTCTAAACTTATATTTTGGAATGGTATTTACCAGTTTCTTCATGTATGATTAGTTAGAAAACAATAAATTGTTATATTAAAGTAGTGTTTCACAATATTGATTACACATTTTTATTGCACTTGCACCAAGAGGCACTTTACAATACAGTTTGGGAGAAACATTTAATGTTAAAATTTAAAATAGTAAATTAATTATTTAAATTGATAAATTAAAAATAGTAATGAAAAATAATTAATGTCTGCCACAATTAAAATACTTCAATTTGCACATTAATATTTTTTTTTTGTAAACTATGGTGGTACTTCTTTCTATTATCATAAACCAAAATATTACAGTGTCATGGTGGCCTCACCCCGCCCTTATGGGAAACCGGGTATCTTAGCCCAGATTCTGTTTTTCCAAGCTAAATAAACTAAACAGTCTTTACCCTTACTCTTACTACTTAAATGCATATGACATGTTTCCCTATCTATAACAGTGAGGATCTTAGATTTAACTACTCTTTGAAAACTCATCAAAAATAATGCATATCTGTTTTCATGGAACTCCAGCTGCTGGGTGCTGATCAGCTTCTCGGTTGACTCCTTGGTATCCTTCCTTGATCATCGCCTGAATTTCCTCTATCTTTTTATTTTGCATCTCCAAAGTAATCTGCATTATTCTCAATTCTTTCCTTAAATTTGGACCTCCCTGCGCCAATTCCGCCATTTCTGTTGCTGCTTGTTCCAGAGCTTTTGCCAGCAGTCTCTTCATTACCCAATATACATGTATAGACTGCTTAAACAGAGACATCCTACCCCTTGTATCGCCCGGGTCCGGAAGAAGGAACTCCCAGTCTTCCATCTCAGAATCTGATTGAGCTTGGATGGCCTCTTCTTCCATGTGTTGTATTATCCTCCTGATTTTTGGGTTGGTGTTCTTGTTGTAGGCTCTTTCTGCATGCTGGATTTTCCTATCTAGAGATCTTTTTGACTTACTACAATATCTCCCTGTTCTCCCTCTGCCCCTTCCTTGCGGGCTCTGCCCTCTTTTTCTTTCTCCTCTGTTTCTGTACTGTCCCCTGCCACCCCTATTTCCCCTGCCTGGCGTGCTGCTTTCGCCTCTGCCTCGCTTGCGTCCACGGACATGCTGTTCTTCACTTCCTAAATTCTCCAGCTGCTCTTCAATCATCCTTTTCCTGCTTTTCCTGCCTGCCTCGCGTCTCAGGTTGCCCTTTTCCCTGTCTGCCTCGTACCTTTCCTCCTCCTCTTCAGTATCATCCTGGATCTCATAAATTTCCTCCGCATTTTCCTCCTTCGCCACACTCTTACCTTTATTCTCCCGGGTTCTGCGCTCCATTGCCTCCGTGTCTTCTTCAAACTTTGTATTCCTTCTGGTTTCCATACTGATCCTCCTCTTACAGTTATTTGCTTTGTTTGGTGCAGTGCTCTCGTCGTTACCGCAGGTCGTCACCTTCTTCCTACGCGGATCTTTTCGCACTACAGCATATCTCTTCTGCCTTCTCCCGTCTTGTCCTCGCTCTTTAATGGGTCTCCTTGCTTCGTTCTACCTATCCTTCAGTTTAAATTTACCGTGCCACCTGTTATTTTGCTTGCCGCCATAATTTGCACATTAATTTTATATAACTTTATATAGAGATATAAAGTGATTGGAAGTAAATAAAATAAATTACATTTTATTATGAGGAAGAAATGTAATTTCTTCGCTACTTAATATGGAGATGAGTAAAAAACACTAAATTGTTTTTTGCAACATGAAATAGTATTATTGATATTACATCATGTGTAATTCCTTCTATCTTCAATTTAAATATGATATTACAAAACTATATTAATAACAAAAAAAGATTTTACAATCAACCATAGTAAAATATTTCAATGCTTATATTAAATAACATAATTTTATATCTACTATTTATAGAGAAAAATAAAATAATTTAAATTAAAAAATTATATTTTCACTTTCCATAACTAGGGAGATGTGTAATTTCTTTTATTTCTAATATGAATTTGTTCTGCAAGATTTTAAAAATATAAAAAACAAAGAAAAGTTTAACATAGGTTATAAATAAAATATTTCAATACCCAAGGTTAAGTAAAATATTTTAACATGAAACATATAAAGAGAGAGAAAGATTGAGAGAATTCTTATTCTATTAATAGTTGATTTCTAATTTAATGTATGCATGATATTTGTAATTCTTTCAATGTCTAATATGGATTTTATATGCAATATTTTAGAAAATAATAATAATAAAAATAATTAAATGGATGCATACATGAAAAAGATATGAGGGGGCATGTTTTAACATTTTAATGTGGAGAAATAAATAAAATATTTCAATGTCAACTACATATATATTATACCAATCTAATTTAGATCCATCTTAACTTTGTATCTACCAAGCCTAGAGAGGGACCAACTCTCTTTTCACTCTAAAAGATGTTTGCATCTCAAGGGATTTGATCCCTTTTGGCCCTTGGTAGATCCAAAGTTAAGATGAATCTTTAAGTTTTTTGTTTTTTATTTTTTCCTATTATTTAATTTAAATGTATAGTTAATAGTTAATAAATTATTATATTAAATGAGGTACTTTTTATTTAAGATAAAACATAAGATGTGAATGATGTTGAGGGATATTGAGTCAACCATCTTAGAGCTGAGATGAAAGGCTTGAAAGGTACCTATTCAAATACATCTTTCCTATAATTTATTTTCCTTCAAAGGATCTTATTATAAGAAAATGGAAGGGACTTCCATGGGATCATCCCTACCATTGACGGTTTCCAACATCTTTAGATAAAATTTTGAAACCCTTGTAGTTGACACATGGCATATCAGACCTAAATTTTGATATCACCTTGTGGATGATACTTTCATTAGGTGTACCCATGTCATGCATCCCAAAAATTATAACAACATTTCACTTCATATCCAATTCATTATGGATTTAGAGAAAACAATGTCCATCCCTTTTCTCTATATTGTCGTGTCTCAGCTTCCTGATGCTCTCTCACCCACCCAAAAACAAATAGTCTTAAAAACCCTTTTCACTTACAATCTTTGAATCTCCACCCCTCGATTCGGGGGAAAAATAAAACCCACTTAACAAAATACTTAATTTCCAATGGTCAAGCCATCTTCCTAATTAAGAAAAATTATCATGAGGCTAAGAAACTTAATCCCAAAAGCCATAATCTCTCTCAACCTATCACTATGATCTCACTTCCTTACATCCATGGTAAGATAAAGGTTATCTCTAAATTATTATCCAAAAAGAACGTCAAGACCCTTTTGAAATGTTCCAAAATGTTTAACCAACTATGCTTATTTTCTAAAGATAAATCACATACCATGATGGCCTCAAGGGTTTATTAAATTCCCTACGCATATGGAAAATATTACCTCGGACAAATTGGTATTTCTTTCAAAGATGGCATAAAAGAGCATATCAATGACACCAACAACAATCACATCTCTAAATCCACTATTGTTAAAAAAATATTTTAATCCTAATCTTTTTTTCTCCTAATCTTGTTTTCTTTTAACAAACCAGTGTGTTAGCCTCAAATGCCCATTATACCTCCTTCATCATGATGCTCTTGAAATAGGAAAATCTAAGAAACTTTTAACTATGAATATGGGTACAAACTTATCCAATCAAAAAAACCCAACATTCATCAACTTGGCCACTAATATCTACACCTCCCCGCTCTATTTTTTCCTCCTTTCCTAATTTGTATTCCTCTCCTAATATTCCTCATCTATTGGTTTCCTTTCTTAATCCCTTATTCTTTTTATACTTTAATGCTCCCTCCCCCAAACTTTTCTTCCATTCTTACCTTTTTCTTGCTATACTTTTTCCTCTTGTCCTCAATTTATTGTCATTATGAATCAATTATCATAATCATTCCCACTTATTTCCTCCTTTCATTCCCCTCATTTCACCATTCATTATTATTTATTTATCATAATTGATCTTTCTTTTCCTTATTGATATATCACTCTTATTTATATTCCTTTTCTAATCACTAATCTATTATTTTACTTTTTTTTAATAAAAATATTTCCGTCCCAATAAAAAAACCCTTCTCTTCTATATACATACCCATCTTACATGATTTGTTTATATATTTTAGCTTTGTGGTCTCTAAGGATATCTCTAATGTCCACTTGAAATATTAGACATTTCAAAGATTATGCACAATTCACTCCAAAAAATCTCTAACCAACATTATAACCATTTGTGAGAAGGGTTACTCCATAAAATCATTATATTATTATTTTCATCCATAAAATAGGGTCACTGATTATATTGGGTTTGATTATCATAATATTTATTTTATTAGTGTTTACAAAATTAATTATGGATACAAAATTATCTTCAAAAGAAACCTTTACCTCTTATATTCTACTCTAAAAGTTATTTCTAAGTGTTATATCAAAGAATTTTTGAAATTATATAGGTAGTCAACATGGAAGATTGATTCCATTATTTCAAAGCTTATCTATAATGATCATAAAAATGACTATGTAGTCCATGTTTAGATGATAAATTCAAACCTACATGGGTCTTTGTCCTTTTTACTTTCCTTGGTATATAACTTGGATAGAGGAGAATTAATGATAATGATTCTATAATTTGTGATGCTATTATTATAATTAATAAACAAGAACAATGATGATTTCAATCCACAATTTATTGAAATCCTCCTTGTAACCTCCTTCATTACCATAGAGAAAATTTTACCAATATGAAGGGAAATAATAAATCCATCCATTTTTTTAACATTGTTACTTAATAAGTTTTGATATTCTTATGTTTCATTTTTCTAAACATGTAACCCTGAAGTAAAAACTTCTTTCTTTATAAAAGAAGTTTGAAGGTTTCAATGTTGTCCCATACATTACAAAAAAACTCATAAAATGTGTTAGGATGAAAATTTCAATTTCTCATTAAGAAATAATATTATTTTCTCTTCTTTTTAAACATAAAATTACCACCATAACTTTTCAAGCTCTAATTTATAGAGTTGTAAAAATAGCATTTTATTTTCTATTTATGTGATGACCCCGTAAAACATGTAATTATGAAAAGTTACTATGGTAAGAAACTAATGTGAACTGTTAATTACTGTTGTTAAATGATATTATTTATTTATGAAATGGAAGATATTTTTGGAAAAATGCTGGCAGCCTCCTGAGGGAGGATTTCTAAAGAAAAGGAAACAGTTATAAAACTGAAAAAGAAACTAACCCTCCAGACAGGAAAAGTCCTGGGAGGGAAAACCCCTGGGCTGTTGTGACAGACAGGGGAGAGAAATTCCAAGAGAGGAAAAAGAAAGAAAAAGAGGGTTAAGTCTGGTAAGGACCAGATAACCCTAGCACAAAAGTGCATGAGTCTTGTTGAGGGCTGCAGGCCTGCAAGACAGCTCGGGGGGAGAATCCAACGTACTGGTGGATCTCAAGGTTGGGTGGATAAGAGCAAGCATGTAAAATGCAGGTGAACTTCTGGAGCGTTAACTCTTGTGACTGGTAGACCAGGTATGAGTTATTCACCAGACTCAGATTTCTGTATTCCGTATGCTGGGTGTATAGGAGTAAAGTATAGTTGAGTTCAAGTTTCTGTTGCTATCTAGATGGAAAAGTATACATGAAATATTATAAACAGTTTCTAGGAGCATTTAGTACTGGCTGTTCAAGTCAAAACAAACAGAGACTAACTACTATATACTTGCATGTTAACTGTACTGCTATATAATTGCATGTTAACTGTGAGAAATCGATGCATGTTAACTATAAGAATCGATGCATGATTAACTGTATGAATCGATGCATGTTAACTGTGAAGAAAGTGATGCATGTTAGTTGCATAGAAAACAATGCACGTTAACTGTATAAAGCCGAAGCATATCTGTATAAAACCTCACGAAGGTTCTTCAATACCATAACAGTAGGCAGAGTGCTTAAGTGCATGGTGGAATATGCATGAAATACTTAACAGCGAAAAGATTCGTTAGCAATCTATAACAGTAGAAAGATTTATGGAAAACAACAGATCGACACATAGAATAGTCGTATTTCTGTAACAGCCGAGAAGCATATTGGAACATTAAGTGCTATTCATAGTATATGGAGAGGCCGTTCCAAAGAAAGCTCGTCGGACCCTGTACCTAGGGTTTAGTTTCATTATATATGAAAACAAGTAAAAGACGATGACCGCATCATCGCAGAATACAAACGAATAACATCATTAACAAAGTAAAGGCGACATGATGGCACAGAACCGCTGTGGTAAACGGCCATTTAACCGCCGTATACAACCATGAATCGACAAGTGAACATAGGGTTGTTATAAACAAACCCTCGAAAGGAATATGTCTCGACTCTGTTAAACAGAGAAATAACAATAACTTTAAATGAAACGAGCTCAATACATTCTGGAAAGCAAGTTCATATGCATATAGACAAAACAAGTTGTTGATGCAAATTAAACCAAATGAAAAACATACTCATCGTATTCAAAAGGAGAAGGAAATATACATATATTAACTTTGTGATAAATGAAACCCCTGAAGGGTATAACGACAGCCTGTCCATAAAATGTCCAGAGAGCCGAGGAAAACCCTGGCCTCTTCATGAATACAGATACACTTTGAGAGATCACAATTAATACCCTAGACAGCAAGAGAACTGAAATAAATAAATATTCCGACTTAAATCGAGTCTATTTGGTTCCGGCAAGGGAGGCCGTGAACTCTTAAAGCAATACACTCAATCCTGGGCATAGTAACAAAATACATACATCATAAGCCTGTATAACCAGATAAGACGCGGGTTCCGGCATGGAAAGGCCGACCGCAAATCTTAATCAGGGTTTGGCCGAATAGAGGAACCCTGAGACAACAAATAAGAATTGCCATGAGGAACCCTCAGGCCAAGGAAAACGATACAAGTAAACCCTCAAGTAAAAACCCTCAATCATCGGAATAAATCGAGGCTCTGCATCAGCTCATGATAGGTTAAATACCTGAGAATACCTCGGTTGCATGATCTATCCTTGAGCGGTAGGAGGACCGAGATGCAATCACCTGCACACAACGAACGCTTGAAGTTAGCCATGAATGTATTACCCGGAACTGATAAACCCTGTGGTATCAAGGCACTGAGTATATAAACGTTTAACAGCTGTAACGAAACTTTGAATCGGCGGTCAGTTTACCTGGGATAGCTGGGCAGGACCTGGTATAAGGTGCAGATAAGTAGCCGCTGAGCTGAACGAGCATTCGGCCAATCCAACAGGTGCAAATGAACCCGAAACATGCGGCTTGTGGTATATATAAACCCGCTAAACCCTGGAGCGATTGTGAACCCTTAGATCTAAACAGGTAATCCTCACCGTCCATCCGAGCGGAGGATTGGCGCGCAAACCTCAGCGTTCCCTCCGAGACTTCACATGGCCTTTGCACGGTGCTAGCCACCTGGCCAAGGTAGGTGAGGACATTTAAGTTTCCGTTCACACCTGGCACCGGAGTTGATCGGAACAACCAGCTGATGGATATGATAACCTTTGATCTTAACAGATCACCAATGAATCGTATAACAATAAATAAAAAGGAAACCTTATGTTAATAGGTTGAACATATATATATGTGTTACCATGGTAGCACGTTCGGTATTCAAGAGCCGATTATATATATGTGTATAATAGTGATATGTTCGAATGTATATATATAGATGGTCATAAAGTAATGGATTTGCAATTAAATTTTTTTTTTTTTGGTATATTACCGTGGAGTCGTGACAATTTATATCATATTTCTTATTTATTTTGATTACTTTCTTTTCTAAAGAAAAAATTACTGAAAAAAAAATTAAGTGAACAAAATTTATTTTATATAATATCTCTAATTTATTTTAGCTATCTTATTAAAAACACAACTAAAATGAAAATTACATTTATTATGAAGAGACAAAACCATATAATATTTTTAATTTATTTTAACTATTTATTAAAAAATATATATATCTTAAATGAAAGTTACATTTACTATAAAGAAATTGAACTTCCATATATAATTAACCTTACATTTTTTTCCCCTTGAAATTCAATTCTTGATATTGCATATTTTCCTTTCTTATTTTTAACTTAACCCATAAGGAATCACTATTTAACCCATACGGAATCTATTGATTAGGATCTAGATTTATTAGAAGCAAGGTAGTCAAATTCGTGAATTCACTTCATTCCTTTTACTCTGGATACATTTACAACTAGCATCGTCAATGGAAAATCCTATTACTAATCTCATTCTCTATCATTTGAAAAATATTTGATTCCTTTACAAATCTATCCTAAGAGCATTAGTATTTATCTTTGTATATGATTTTTGTTGATGTTATGTATTTTTATCAACTTCATTGAGAATGGTTAATAACATGATTACGAAGGTTTTGGCATTGATTTGTGCTTGGGAATTCATTTGTAAATTAACATCATAACATGTACGTTCATATTGGAGATTCTAAAATAGTTAAAATATGATTAAATATTTTGGAAGAGTGACCTCCCAAGTTTCCTCTGTGTGTACTATAACACTAATATGGTTTTTAGGTTTATATGACTATGGTTTAGGGTGAGTTTTAGAGACATTCCAATACACATTAGGGAACCTTAAATATTGCATCCATATAGATATTTTCACTAATGCAATGCTACTCACTAGGTTCCAACAGAAGTGTAAAAGGTATTTAAGTAAGGCACAACCTTGTTTGGTTTGTATGTATAATCTTCGTTTTTATAGTTTTATTATTAATGATAAATTATAGATTTTAAAGATGGAGAAGAGATATTTAGTTTAAAAAAAATAAAAAAAATTAGGTTGTATTAGTATATCAAAGTATTATGATATTACTGGTTGTGTATTTTGACCATGGAAATAGAAAGTCAATAAAATATTAAGAAAATTGTAATTATGGAAAGAAAATAAAACATTAAAAAAATATTAAAATAATAGTAATAGGAAACTTTTATTGATATTCTTAGTAAGAAATAATGTTCACTTATATTTTTGAGAATATAATATTTAATTAGGTAGAGTTCTAATATAATATTAATGATTTGACACTTGATTGTATAGTTTTTATTACAATAAATAGTTTCTACTTATCCAAAACCGTAACAAACTAATGTGTATTTTTATATCCTCATTAAAGAGACATTATTTAATAAATATGACTAAGATACATTGAGTGAAAAAATATTGCCTTTAGTAAAATAATTAAGATGGACCCTACTAAAAAGATATGAAAAGTAAATCTCTCTTAATATCTAAAAATATTATTTAAAATTATATGGTCTGCAAAATAATAATAATGATGTTACTATGATGCTGATTTAATTTTAAGATAAAAATGATGATAATGATTTAATTTTAAAATAATAAACAAGCATTAAGTTGATGCATAAGATTTTTTATTTGTAAGATAAAAAAACTTATGCATAAAGAAAATATATATACCCTATCCATTATAATAAAATTTCTTATATATTAATTAAATATAATATTTAGAAACAAAATCTTATACTGTTTTGAAATTTAATATTTAATTAAATTACCAAATTAATTAATTTTTTAAATTAAAAAATCATTAATTATTGACTAATTAATTTATACTAACTAATTAATTATTATTATTTACTAATTAATTTATTTATAAAAAAAGAATGTCAACGTTGTTCCCACGTTGATAAACCGTGTTCACACATGTTCTATTGTTTGCAGTGTGTATATGTGTCTGGGTGGAATAATTTTATATTATTAATTTGATATTGATTACGTTATATGGATATAAATTTACTATATTAAATAGGATTTCCATAAAAATAAGGTGACCAAATAAGATTATGTTACCCTTCACAATTTTGGCGTGTTACTTGTCAACGTTTACCGTTAAACATCTATATAGAAAAGTATTCAATGCATTTGGTAGCCATCGTGAATAAGAATGAAAGGGAATTTTTACATTGTATAAATTATTTAGGGCATAATACAAAATAGTTTTCTAACAAATATTTTAAGTTTTCCTTACTTTAATGGGATACTATAATATAGGTCGGTGGAAAAAACGTGTTTACATTGTATACCAAGCCATAGGCATGATAATGACTAGATAAAGTTGAATTTAGAGGAGAAAACATGCTGCAATTATATATAAAAGTTTGGTAGGATTATATTTTTATTAAGTATAATTTCTCACTTTAATTTAACTCAAAAATTTTGGTTCAGTAAAATTTTATTTCCACAAACCCTATTAATTTCTTTTCAATTTAAATTATTTCAAAATAATTTCTTATTTAATTTAAAACTCTTACCCCTTATCTTCGTCATTTGTGGTTTATCTCAAGCACCTCACCATAAGAGGGAAAAATATATTCAATATGTTTGTGAGTGATTGCCAAATTTATTAATTATTAAGAGGTTAACCGATATAGGGTTGATTGTTAAATTTATTAATAAGTTATGTAAACTGATGTGACATAAATGTGGAGTGTATACATTTATTGAATTTGAAAGTATCACCTTGTGGTAAATGAGTGTTAAAATATATACTTCAGTTTTATCAGATGATTAATTATAATTTTTATAAAATTTTGTATGTATAATATTTTTATTTATTTTAAAAATAAATAGTTATATATGTTATTGAATCAATAAGTTTATTTTACAGTCTAGTATGATTTATAATTTTGTTTATCTATATCAAAGTTGAAACTTTGCTCATATTGATTTAAATACAAATTTTAAAAAATCTATATAAAAAATAGTTATACAAAACATTTAAACAATGTTGTCTCATGTTAGATCCATATTTAAGATGGATCTATGTTAGTTATATAAAATTGAAGTTACCAATTAGATAAGTTCGAGTATTTGGGAGGAATAATATTGAGTAAATGTTTTATAATTAGATGATGATTATGATTTATTTTACATGTACAAAAGAAGATTTAAAGATATATGTGGAGACTTTTTTGACACCAAATTGATAAAGTTTAGTAGTTGTTTGGATCTAATTAAGTGGTCAAAATAAAATAAAATTAAATGTATTCATGGGCTTGCAATGGTTTTGTAGATCATGATATATATAATATCCACATATGGTGTTGAATTGTTGGTTTTGACATAAAATTCAAAAAATGAGAAGTATTCTATCTCCAATTAAAAGAGCTAAATATTTAAAAATAAAATAAAAAAATTATTCTTTAAAGTAAAAAAAATATTGAGGACCTTTATCACACATTTAACAATTCAACTTGTATGTATAAGTTTTCTTTTGAAACTTTTTTTTTTTGTAAGCTTGGTAGGGCTACATCTTCATCATGTCCAACTTTTCACCCGGATCGGGGGGATAACACAAGATTTGAACCCAAGACTTTTGGTTTGGTGAGACTTTATTTCCACGACCGTTGCCAATTGAGATACCCCAAATGGACCTTTCTTTTGAAACTTTGTTTAGAAAGGAATCTAAAAAAAAAACCATCGATAGGTCAAAATTTTAAAACTTTTTTCCCATAATCACAAAAGAAGCTTCTCATGAGTTATTGAAAGATATCAAGATAACAAGTTACAAAGAGATAATTATTTAGCATGTTAATAACTAGATTGACTGTAGCAATTTCATGACATATCATGGAGAGGAAAGGAGAGGAGAATGATATATAAAAAAATTGTATATAACAAAGTTAAACTAATAGAGAGGCCCATTATAACAAAAAGATGCACCTTTTGGAGAATGCATGGACATTATAATTTCAAATTCCCTCTAGGAAATTCAAGCCAATGACATATGGTGACTCCTTTTATTTCATTTACACATTTAACATAATCAAATATTTCTAGTGTTAATACACCAACATTTTTTTAATGAGCAACTTGTTATATGAGGAATATTTTCACTGCTTTAAAGAGAGTACAAAATGCAAGTTAGATGTCCTTACATTTGTCCATGGAGGAATATGGGTTTCCACTAATACACAAGGTAGAAATGATGGACTTAATAAACTCAAGTGTAAGACTCCACTAGCCATGACTAGCGCACAATTTATCAAAGGCATGATAGTCATGGTTTGCTGGTAAGTGTGAGAGCTAAACAAGAAATATTTCCTCATGGACTAGTTGATCCAAAATGGATCTTGTTAAGTCAAGTCGAAGCTTGTTTTGAAGACCAAGATGGTCTTAGGTAGCAAAAATTGCTCTCGATTTGTGCAAAATTTTACCGTCCCAGTTGCTCGCGAAATCAACGCCAAGTTGAAGAGCTTGATGCGCTAATTCTGATACTATCTTTAGATTCACATTTGGATGAAGTTTTTCCTACAACTAGATAAAAAGTCAAATTTACCACAGGTGAAAATCAAAATGCATGTTGGTCAACACTCAAAGTTCCAGTTTACATTGAGGCAAGCCCGGATTCCTCCACGTAGTTCATTTTTGTTTTATCAAATTACTATTAGTTGATATGTTTTAATTGAGCCAAAAATGGAGAGCCACGTGGGTCAACGTGGATTCCTCCACGTAGTTCGTGCCACACCAACCCTACGTGGATTCCTCCACGTAGGGTTGGTGTGGCACGATGCCATTGGCAATGGCACGAGGTTTCCTTATCGATGGCTATGTCACCTGCCACAAGACGAAATCCAAATGGACCACAATCAAACCAACATTAAAGTTATAATGTGATTGCACTGCTTTGTAACAATGGCCAACAATAATGCGCCAACCTTAAGAGATAAAACCCATTTTGTTATGTTTAATTATGCAGAGTCATGGTTGTTATAACCATTCGAAAACTTTAGGATAGAGTTTAAGCCGCAG
Organism: Pinus tabuliformis; assembly: GCA_031772625.1. Lineage (NCBI taxonomy): Eukaryota > Viridiplantae > Streptophyta > Pinopsida > Pinales > Pinaceae > Pinus > Pinus tabuliformis. Next base: position 208,980,677 of record CM062814.1, on the reverse strand, counting down.
TCCAATGACTTAACAATGCATATGGGTTGTTATTGGAAATGCGCTATCTCGATTTAATTCGAATAGCCAAAAATTTTAATGTTGTTGAATACAACTCCAAAATTAGCATTAGAAAATGATATAAAAAGAGGTCATAGCTCCATTTAAAGACAAGCCATTGAGGAAGCAAAGACAAGCATTCCAGTGAAACCTTTCAGAGGAAATCCAAGCAGGCCAAAGTATTGTTGCAGTGAAGTTCTGAGTGCTAGGAGGTGAGTGCTAGGAGGTGTGGAGCCACTGTGACATTTAGGAGCGGTGTAGATTGAAGTTTTGGTAAATCTAGTTTTTGGCTTTCCGAAAGCATATGGAAGCGAGTACATGTTCATTAGTAGCGCAGCGAGTTCCACAAAGGACTATAATTGAACTGTGTCTCACCTAGACAAGTGCAGACAGGTAAATAATAAATGAATTATTGATAATCGAATGCTCGATTTCAGTAGAGGTCAGAGTCATTGTTAGAGACTCTATGTTTTTGTTGTAAATGACACGTCGTTTGTAGAATGTCAAGTGAAATTTCAAGATTTCTCTGAAGGAGAGCATTTCCATATTGGGGAAATAACCGCAATTATATTAAAAATTTTGATGTACCTCTTCCTATTCACTAAAATACGAGCTTCCTAGCCTTTTGAGTAGGGCTCGGAGATGTAGCCCAGGAGGGGTAAACTCCGTCAACAATCTCGGTGTCTTTCTAATTGATGTTACATGATTATGTGTGTCGTGTCCTTTATGGATATCTTTCTCATTGGAGTTAAGTCATAGTATTGAAAGGCCTATTTCAAAACTTGCCAAGTGCTAGGTAGCGATATTTTTCCACTATTTCAGATCATATTTTGGTATCAGAGCAGGTCCTCACCAAGAGAAAGAATGGGTAAAAACTTAAGACAAATTCGATTGCAAGAACTTGAAGAGTTCAACCAACAATTTCAACAGGAAAACGCTGCATTGTGGCAAATGGTGCAAGCTCTGCAAGAGGACAAGAAAAGACTACAGGCAAAGGTTGAAGCCCTGTAAAAGAGTCGAAGAAGAAATAGTCTATCAATTCAAAGTTCATCTTCTGTAGGGGAAATGAATTCTCGCCTATTCATCTGGAATATGAAGATAGTTCATCTCTTTCCACCACTTCAAAAGCACAATTGGTAGAATAACCGTTGGAACCTTTTCCTCGCCTTCTAAGGAATCTCCTTATGCACCAGCCTCGCCAAGAAAATATTTAGAGAAGGACGAGGCTATCAACAACCATGAGATTGGAGCATTTGAGAGGCATACCAGAGGAATGGGTATGACGGTAATGAACAAGATGGGATATAAGCAAGGACAAGGCCTTAACAAGCATGGCCAAGGCAGGCACTAATTGATCTTCGTGCAGGAAAGGCCGAAACATGAAGGTTTGGGCTATGACCAATCAATATGTGACTACTGTAGGAAGAGAGGTCACATTGCAGATTGATGGTGGTCCCTACAACCCAACCTGATGCTGAAGAAGTTGCAAGACCGCAAAGGTAAACAGAAGAATCACTCCAGCAGTGATTCAGAAGGTGAGCCCTTAAATCAAAACTTTATGTTGAAATTCATTAAAAGGATTTATCCATGTACCTTATGTGGGAGTAACATGCATTGTGTAGAGGAATGCTAGAAGAAGAAGGCTTTCAATGAAAAGATGAGTGATACAAAGAGTAAGCCAAAAAAATATGATTCAGTACTACAAGTGAAGAAACGTCCTGGGAAGAATATGCTTCAGTTAGATAAGGACTCAGTATCATCAAAACAAAGCTCGGGAAAATCCAGCAAAAAGACACACAGTACAAAATCTCCAGAAAGAGTTTGTCCTCAATGCAAGCTGAGAGGATATTTGAAGAGAACATGTCCGATGTTACCCCGTGAGACAACACCAGTACAAGTAGAGCAAGAGATAGCAAAAGAAGCTAGAGCAGAGGAACGTAAGTCTCCAAAACAATCACCTATTTGGAATTGGGCAGATTTTATGCCCTATATAAATGTGTGTCTATAAATCATCATCACATCAGTAGGCCTAGTTGATTATGTAACTAGGGTTTAGATGGCTTTTATACTGATGCATGTTTGTAATAAATTTCGTGTTTGTAATAAACTTTTGGAGGTCCAAAAGGTCTTTTGTTGGGAAGTATGCTCCAGAATGGATCTTCTTAAGTCAAGTATAAGTTTGTTTTGAAGACCAAGATGGTCCTAGGTAGCAAAACCTGCTCTCAATTTATGCAGAATTTTACCATCCCATTTGCTCATGAAATTCATTCCAAGTCGATGAGCTCGACACGTTGATTCTAATAGTATCTCTGGATTTACATTTGGCCTTCGTACGAGGGAGAAAATGTCCATTGAAGTTTTTCCTATAACCAGGTAAAAAGTCAAAGCTACCACAGTCAAAGTCAAAATGAAGATGTTGGTCAACACTCAAAGTTCTAATTTACATTGAGACAAGCCTGGATTCACCACATAGTTAAATTTTGTTTTATCAAATTACTATTGGTTGATATGTTTTGATTGAGAAAAAAATGGAGTGCCACGTGGGCCAAGGAATGGCTACCACGTGGCCTCTCCATAGCCTTTTAAAAGTTGTTATGAGTTGCATGGTTCTATAAGATTCAAACTCTCAACCTCAACAATGTCATACAACGCAATTGCCAACATGGTAGCTACGTGTTCCTTGTAATGGAAGGGTGCAATGTTGATTACATGCTAAGACATAGCGCAAGGGGGGTTAAAACATGGAATTAATTGTGCAAAGGTTCAACGTTAAATCAAGTTATAAAACCATATGGTACGGGTTCAGTCAAACATCCGCGTGATTAATATTACATGTCTTATCATTTAAACTCTATGCCATAACAATTTACCACCATGGTGTCAAGTCCAATGGCAGAGGTTTAGCTTACATACCTATATATAAAGAAAATGGCGAAGGTTGAATTTAAGATTGCAACAAAGTTTTGTGATGTGGCATCGTTATGTGGTCTGACAACACAAAGGTTGCACCATTATGTGACAGTCCAACAGGGTGGTTATGTGACATGGAGGTGGCATGAAATAAGAAACCCAAATATGAAATTCCTAGAGCTTCACTATGTTTTAATACCCATTGTGTATACATGAAGTTTGCCATAGCAGACATCCCTATTGATTGTATATTAGGGAATGTCTTTTTAGCTGCAGTAGAACCTCATGGCTCAACCAGGTTGACGGGAAGTAGAGCTGGTTATTTTATTTCTGTACCCACATCCAAAGGTAGAAGAAAAAGAATTGAGCTTCCTTATGTTTCAACCCCAAGAGTTTCTACAATGGTTCAAGCCATGCAGAAATTAGACAAAGAAGAATCTTTGCTATCAGATCTTAAAGATCTAAAAAGCACATTGATAGTAGAAGAACAGTTGAAACTACCTCAAATCAAAAGAAGAATCCAAGAACTGAAAGGAAAATTGGAAGAAAAATGTTGTTAAGAAGAGCCAAATGCTTTTTGGCACAGAAAGCAACATACCATCAAGTTGCCCTATAAAGAAGGATACATAGGAAAGCCCTGTAAAAGCATAGCAATCCCTATGAGCCAAGAATACAGAGAATTATGCCAAGAAGAAATTCAGCAGTTGCTCAACAGAGGATTAATCAGAGAATCCACTAGCCCCTGGAATTGCTATGGATTCTATGTAAACAAAAGAGCTGAACAAATTAGAGGTATCCCTAGACTTGTGATAAATTAGAAGCCTCTAAATTCAGTCTTGGTCGATGATACTTATCCCATTCCACATAAAGGAGATTTGATCAGAAGAATTGCAGGAGCCAAAACATTTTCAAAGTTCGATTTAAAAGCAGGATTTTGGCAAGTTGCCATTGACGAGGAAGATAAGTTCAAAACTGCTTTTAGTATTCCTGCAGGACACTATGAATGGAATGTCATGCCCTTCGGTCTTAAAAATGCTCCTTCAAAGTTTCAAAAGGTCATGGATGATATTTTTAAGCCATATTTCAATTGGCTACTTGTATATATTGATGATGTTTTAATTTTTTCTAAAAATATTGATGATCACTTCAAACATGTAAATATTTTCATGAAGTTGGTCAAGAAAAATGGGCTTGTGCTTAGCAAAAAGAAAATAGAAGTATTTCATACTTCTATAAAGTTCTTAGGCCTCTAGATTTCTAATGGACAAATCTCTCTGCAACAACATGCCATTGACTTTGCAGACAAATTTCCAGATGTCTTAAAAGACAAGACACAGCTGCAAAGGTTCCTTGGCTGCCTAAATTATGTAAGCAGTTTTTGTCAAGACTGTGGCAGTGACAGGAAAGTACTCAATAAGCGGCTTGGTAAAAATCCCCCTCAATGGTCAGATGCCCATACCAGAGCAATGCAAGAAATCAAAGCAAAGGTAAAGTCTTTTCCTATACTATATGTAGCAGATGATGAAGCATTCAAGATAGTCGAATCCGACGCCAGCGACATTGGCTGGGGAGGGATTCTGAAACAAAAAGTCGGCAAAGAAGAACAAGTGTTACAGTTTGCCTCAGGGGTATGGAACCCAGTAGAACAAAATTATTCTGTTATTGAAAGAGAAGTGAAAGTTGCATTGAATTGCATCAACAAGTTTGCAGTATATCTAATAAACAAGCCTTTTCTTCTCAGAACAGATGCATCAGCAATGAAGAAAGTCCTATCCAAGGACATCAAGAAACCAGAAGAAGCAAAGTTTGCCAGATGGCAGGCGCTCTTTGCAAATTTTGATTTTTCTATAGAGCACATCAAAGGAGAAGATAATTGTCTTCCTAACTTCCTCAGCAGGGAATACCTTGAACAAAACGCAGCACATGTCATGATGATTATTACTGAGTGGGACCAGAACCAAAAACGAGAAGTCTTGAGAACCATTCCAGATAATCAAGACTGGGATACATACAGAGACAACTGGAGACCCACATGGCAATTAAGGAACACAAAAGTCCTTGATGCCAACTTACAACCTCACACTGATCTCCAGCACTATGTACCTGAAAGAAAGGTGTACCCAAAGGGTAGAAAATGGATTCTTGATATGATGTATGACAAAGCAAAAGCAGATGCTGGAACCGCAAGAAGGGCCCTGGAAACGAATTTTCATGACATTGCCGGTATTTGGTACCATGGAGGCCGTGACACAGGAATCTATGAAAGTTATTACTATATCTACAGAACCAGAGATTTGTGGGACAAGCCAGGACAATCTCAAGTCCAACCATGTGCTCGATGGCCCAGAAATGATCCCAAGGTAATATTCCCTGACACAGTTTATGATTTTGCAGGATATAAAAAGCTCTGGTGGGACTTCCTGAATGTTGATGATAGAAATGAAACCCATTATACAAAGTTGAAATTCAGTACGCTAGCAGCATCCCAGAAGAATCTGCAATGTGAATGGTTTCAGAACTGGTGGACAGACTATGGAGTCAGCAGAACAACCATGGATCCAGTATATCATGAAAATTATGAAAGAAAATACTGTTATAAGTGTTTTGAGAATAATATAGGAGAGTGTTTCCATCGTATCTATAGCACAGTCAGAGAAATGACAGTCAAAGAGTGGGACCCTTTCCACATGACAAATTATTCCCTCCAGGAATACATGAGAGAGCACTTAGAATGGTGTGTCTTAACCAAAGTCCAGAATCAAATCATACTGGGTAAACCCATGATAGTCCGGAGAATCTATACTAAGGCATGTGACGATCTGCTTTATAAAAGAGGCAAATTCCCTGATCTGACTGTATTTTGATTACGTACCAGTCACAAGGGCTTAATTGTGACCATAGTTCTCGTGGGCTTTACTGTTTAAAAGCTTCCATAGTGTAAATATTCTCATCTAGTCTTTTCTCGTGGGCTTTTTGTACAAAAGTATCCACTGTGTAGATAGCCATAGTGTCTGTCAGATTTGTTTTAGGTACATGAATCTACTTTATAGGCTATATCTCATGCGTTACCCGAAAGCAATTATTCGTTCTGCTTTATGGACCCGAATATTTGTGCGGACGTCGCTCTGGTAAAGACTGAAAAGCAATGATTCTTTAAGCTTTAAGTCATTTCTGTCGACCAACAATAATGTTTGTCCCCCCTTCTCATCCTATATAAGAAGGGTAAGGTTCATTTGTTGGGCATCGACAATTGGAGATTTTGTGTGTGTGTTTGAATCGAGTTTTCTCCTGCTCTGCATCTGCGGACATCTAGTCTGATCTGCTTGCAACACGAGAAATCACTCAAAGTCCTTAGTTGGTTTGAAAAGCCTGCGTATCAGTGTGCTCGGCACTGGTAAGAACCTAAAGTGGCAGAAACATTAGAAGAGTCAAGTGTTTGGGTGTTAAGTTTGATTCTGAGACAGAGTCTATACCTCGCCAGGTAGCCTCTGGTAGTAACTTGTTCAATTTTGAGCTGTGAAAAGTCCGGTAAATGCGAGATTAGTCTATCTCTGTATAGAATCCATTTCTATAAAAGCTCTGTGAGCATCCTGTAAGAATTTTCTCCATTCTGAAATAAAATGAGTATGCCATTCTGCTATTGAGTACCTTTGTGTATTTATAAGTCCGTTGTGGTAGTAGTTTTCTCTGTGCTTTCATCTCAAGTTCGCAGGAAGTTCGCCAAAAGATCGAAGGGACACCAAGGCCATTTGAAGGCGTGGATGCCATTATTTGAGGCCGTCAGAGTGTGAAAGATCCAAGTAGGTTCATCACTGGTTCATCAGGAGTTGGCCATCAGAGAAATACGAAGAGACATAGAGAAAGAGCAAGCTCGTGACAGGAGCCCCTGCTGGAAATTGGTATCAGAGCCAGTAACGTCTGGTTCTAAAGGTTGGTACTCAGATCTATACTCTATTAAGAAAGAATGGAGTCATTCAGAAAGTATGTTTCATTTCGAGAGCTTGAAGAAAAAGATTCTCATATAGAAGAAAATCCTCTAAAAGAAATGTTTGAAAATAGTTCAAGTAGAACATTAAATTCTGCTGAACTTACTTATGAGGAATCTTAGCCTTCTGCAAGATGGGCTTTACCAGACATAACACCCTCAGAATTCTACAGTGATTTAGCCCCTTTCCATTTAATTGTTGCCTCTAGAATTAGCATTAAAGAGTCTGTCAGTCAAGTCCAAGAGAACTCTGAAAGCATTCAGACTATACCATTGCTAAATCCTCAAGCTTTACAAGCAAAAGCAAAGAAATTAAAGACAAATTATCTGCATCTTGGTTGCATCCGAGTTGGCATCAAGCCTTTAGTTCATAAAGGATTAGAAACATTTGTGCTTGCTACTGTTAGAGATCTAACGCACAATAGATATACAGATTCTATAATCGGTGGGATTGTAGCCCCTTTGTCTGATGGCCCTGTATATTTTGATTGTTTCCCAAACTTTTCCATATATGTGTTTGATGAAACCATTAAAGATATCTTACAGCTGCAAATCCATACTATGGGTTTTGATATGAAGAGAAAAAGGAACAATATAGCCATTCAGGCCAAAGCCTGTTTTAGACATACCAACACTCTATGGCCAGCCATCCGACATACTCCCAGTTGAGATTCCAAATCAAGTGTGGTAGTCAAAACTGATCCAATGGGGTATATGCAACATAGTCAAATCATATGTGCCAACGGGGTTCATAACAATGCACCATTGTTATAACAAACAAATCACCGCCCAGTTCACAAGCCATAGGTCTAAACTGTCGGGTTTAGTTACAACACTTGCCACGAGTCATGCGATGGGGTGTGATGTTGGCACGAACTGTCGGGGAGAAGGTCACCGTCAAGGAGCGGTTCTCTCACTCTGGGTACGATGGCATTGAAAATGACACGAGGTTTCCTTGTCGATGGATGTGTCACCTGCCATATGACGAAATCCGAATGGACCACAAACAAACAAGCATTAAAGTTATAATGTGATTGCATCGCTTTGTAATGATGGACAACAATAATGCACCAATCCTAAGAGATAAAACCCATTTTGTTATGTTCAATTATGTTGAGTCATGGTTGTGATAACCATTTGAAAACTTTAGGATAGAGTTTAAGCCACAATCCAATGACTTAACAATGCATGTGGATTGTTATGGGAAATGAGCTATCTTGATTTAATTTGAATAACCAAAAATTGTAATGTTGTTGAATACAACTCCAAAATTAGCATTAGAAGATGATATAAAAGTAGGTCGTAGCTCCATTTAAAGACAAGCCATTGAAGAAGCAAAGACAAGAATTCTAGTGAAGCCTTTTAGAGGCAAGTCAAGCGAGCCAGAGTGTTGTTTCAGTGCAGTTTTGAGTGTTAGGAGGTGTGGAGCCATTGCGCCATCCAGGAGTGGTGTAGCTTGAAGTTTTGGTCAAGCTAGTTTTTGGCTTTCCAGAAGCATACAAAAGCTGAATTGGACACTTGAAGAGCCAAAATGGGCGTTTTTGTACATGCTATATTCAATAACAATACTTGTTCGTTAGTAGCAGAAACGAATTCTATAGAAGACTATACCTGCACTGAAACAACACGCGGAATGAGTCATTAGTGCGGACACAACCGACCTTCCTAGAAAGCCTAAGACTTTCTAATGACAAACAAGACAAATAAGAGCAATCCTTCCCTAAATATGCTTTTACAATATGAGAAATCAAGTGTTTAGATCCTACCTGTAATCCAACGTTGTTGTAGTAGTCCAGCTTCATTGATCCGGATGAGATCCTCCTTCCCTTCGAAACCTGCATTCACCAACAATCAAACGATTAAATAGCACCTGAATATCACATAAAATAAAACATATTTAACATATAGACCAAGGAGTATATGAAACAACTCATTAATAACAAATTGTTGAGAAGAATGGACTAATTTGTATTAAAAGGTAACAAAAGGAACCATTACAACCTGAGCCTTGGTGTTGTGAAAGCTCCTCCCAGGGTCCACAAGAGTTCTCTCTTACTCTGATCAGCTCACCCACCTCCCAATGGAAACAAGTAAAGATGGTAATCTCTCCTCACAAGCTTTTACTAGGAAGTCCTAATTCCAGCAGCATCTACCCTTAGGAATGTTCAGCTTTCAACCTCCCCTCCCTTTGGCCCAATGCCTGTATTTATAGTGCTCTTAGAGGAAGTTATTCAGGTCCACCATCAATGGGATAAGCCCTTCTTTGGATGGGAGAGCTCCCCTATTGATGGGATAAGTTCCTCTTTGGTAGGGATACATGAACCATCTGGAGGCGCTTCATACACGTCAAACATGCTTCTAGAAGACTCTAGAAATGACCACAAGTAACTTTTTTGGAGTGAAACTTGCGCCTTTTGACCTTTACAGGAGTACGCACCCACCCCTTTACATACAGAGCGTACAAGTACACAGGTATTGTGAACTTGGGTTGCGTACCCGCAGGTAAGGCTAAGAGAAACTGCGTACCAGAGATAATTGACTTTAAATGACTTTTCTCTCTTTCTTGAAGTTTGACATGGAGAGCAGAGGCATGAGACTTGCCAAGGAGGATAGTATGACAGTGGATGGAGCCATACTAACTGCAAATAGTCATGGTGACATTTTTTAGTGTAACAGATTGCCCCCTAAAGTGCGAAGCCTGTAGTAGATTAGGGTTTTTATGATCTAGGAAGGGTGAAGTACTTTATCATTTCAAGGAGTATCTTGCGGAGGACCCGGTCAGAACCTGCAAATATTCAACACAAAATACATATATAAGATGATATCATCGTTGAGGTAGGCATTCCCATACTCAGATTAAAAACTTTAACTAACAATCTAACTACTGCTATGATACAAGAATGATTTTGCAGTACATCACAATCATAGACTTTTGTAGACACAGTATGGACGCAGCCATCTGTTTATGATTTGTCTACTATATAATGAATACAAAACTCCTCGCAGCCTGGATGGTGGAAACGAGATCCAGGGTCTTCATTTCTACTTCCCGAATTGGCACAATTCTATCCATGCGAATAAATGAGTTGATGTCGAGCATGGTAGAAACCACTTGATTACCAGTCAATGATGTAAACTGTTAACAAGTGTGAGAGAGACCACCAGTGATGTCAATGGTTCTCAAAGTACCCAGTACAATCCATGAAATGTGAATGAATGGGTTGATGTCGAACACGTCACGGAATCCTTTGATCGAAAGTCAATGATGTAAACTGTCGTCAAAGGCGAGAAACCTGCCATTGATGCATGCAGACTTCAAGGTACTATTGATTTCTAAGTCATCTTTCTAGATAATGTGCTGATGTTGATAGAAAGCGACTCGTTGCAGGCAAGCCCACAACACGAAATCATTTTTCAAGTTGAAGAAATGTTGCTGTAAGGACTGACTCAGGGATGGTCAAATGGATGACAAGTATTTTGCATATGAATGGTTTATTTGCAGAGACCTCTTGAACACATAACGACACGACAGATGGCTTGGTGACGATTGACCCAAAGTTAATACACGGAAACGGTTGAAGACTTTCAAAGTGGTTTGATCAACTTTTAAGGTAAAGGATTTCCCAACCCAAGTGAATGGAAAGTGTCGTGTTCAAGAGCGGTGATAAGGTTCTTCTGTAACAAAGGATAACAAATCGGTTCATTCTTCTCTCTTTTCCCCCACCATTTCTGGCAAGTACCTCTTTATTTTTTACAAGCTTGAGGAGGATAACATATGCTTGATTATAAGCTCATCCTTCGGATGAGTCCAACTTAGTTTAGATTCGGACCCTAAGAAGGAGTGGTCCGTTCCTGTTTGTAATCGAACAGGTCCTTTACTGTGAAATTTTAACGAGTCCAGTATAGGAGAAACTCGGCGTTTTTCAATTTTAGAGCGTCTTGAAAAAACTAAAGAAGACTCCAAGGTGAACTTTTTCGTAAATTTGTGTCTCCCAAGCCCGAAAAAGTATAAAATAATACCTGAGAGAACTGCTTGATCTCGCGACCAAGGAGTACTTTCATGATTAGTGTCTCTGACCTGAAAAGTAAAAAGCGATCAAGGACACGTCGTTTTATTTCCGTATTGAGTTTGAAACGACAAAAACCCGGCAATCTTTTCCTGTTTTTACGGTCAGAAAAGAGCTATAAGGGGACCATCTTTTAATTCCGTTTTAACGAGTGTAAAAGAAATGCTCGGCAATCTTTTCATGTTTTAGGAGTCAGAAAAGAGCTTAAAAGATGACTCTGATGTTTTGGTTCGTGAAAAATGATGATTTTGCTCTAAAGTCCTTTTGTCCTGCACAAAAACGACACATTACTCATACCTGTTTAAGATGGGTAAAAATACATTGAAAAATGTCCTTTCATGGTAAAAAATAAACAAACTTAGCATTCATTCACCCAAAAAACCTATAAAAAGACTTTTTACCATGTCATTTTTACCATTTTACTGTTGAGGTTGAGAAAAGGGCTTTTGACAAGAAAACTTCCCGTGGACTTCGCGGAGAATCCGACCGTCAGAATCGAGCGCCGTCTCTTTCAAGTATTTCACAACATCCTCCTCTTCAATTTCATCCGTTTAGAATTTCATTTCAAGTTTTAGTTTGATTTTTTGGAGGGTTTAAGGTTTTAAAATGCATTTCTCGGGGGACGCAGGTGCCCCATAGGCGACCTGCGTACCCCGACTTTTTCGTATATGGGAAAAAGGTCGGGGTACGCAGCCCGCCTTCAGACTAGCTGCATACCGCCGCTCTGTCTTCTGAACGCGGGGTGCGTACCCCATGAAATGCGGTTTTTGAAACCCCAAACTCCAATTTTGACCAACCAAATTTTATTTAATGAATTCTAATCATTGTTTTTTGGTGTGTAGGTCACTCACCATGCTAGATTGGCGTGAAAGAGAACACGAAGACGTTGATTTGGCCGCAATAGGTCATCAACCTTCCATTGATGCGTTAAAGGCATGCGGTCTCTACAAGTACTGGGCTATACCTGGCATGAGGGCCCAGGTGCTATTCTTAGAGTGGCTGGTTGAAAGGTGGAACATTCAAGATCAATGTTTTTACATCGGAGAACACCAGCTCGAGATAGAGTCCTCCGACATATACTTTCTCACTGGCTTGCCTAACAGGAGCGAGCAACTCTCTCTATTCGGGACTAGGCCGGGTGGCCAATCCCTTGCTAGTCTCCGGCTAGAGTGGTGCAACAATCAAAACCAGGAGAAGGGGATAGAAATCAAATATATATCCCGACCTGAACTTATGGTAATTGCCTTTACAGTTACCAGATTTTGCGGCGCTGCCGTTTTGCACATGGCCACTGGATCCCAAATGCGGATGGCTATAGATTGCTTCCAAGGCACCATTTTCAACTGGTGCGATGCTGTGTTGGCCAATATGAAGGGCCAACTAACTAGGGCAAAGAGAGGAAAACTGAAGACCTTTGGATATGGGCCTTTAGTTGTGAGCTTTTCCCTAGAGAGAGTTCCAATGCTGATCCCCCAACATCTTACAGTTCCAGTTGGGGCTCCTCGGGAGCCTAAGTTGACGAGATGGGTTGCGGTAATGGCCCGGCATCCTGACGAGGGAGCAGCAGTTGTTCAATTTACTGATGGTTACTTTTACTGGCTGGAGGGCCAGGTCTTCGCGATTCAGGATTTTCCGTATGCCGGAATGGATTTTCGCAATGATCCGTACATGGTTCTTCCACAGGGAGAACAATGGGATGACAGAGGTACTTCATTCTTCACAAGGTTTTAAATTTTTTTTTTTTTTTTTGTTTTTTATATATCATCTCGAAACTGACAGCACAAATTTTCAAAATGTAGATGTAGGTCCACGGCATCCGGCCAACCTCCGGGCTTTTGAGAGGAGAGTACCAGCTGTACCAGCACCGGCCCCACAGGATGCGGCCGCAGAGACTTTAGCCGAGCTGGAACAGGATCTAGAGCGTCTGACGGCGGATATACCAGAGACCACTATAGATGACATTCCTATCCGACTTCAGCGCTACGTGGTCGCAGTCCCAGGACCTTTCAGGAGGTTCCTGTGTAGGGTAGCGCGGGCAGTGGTCTCGTATAGAGAGCACCACCAGTGATTGGCTAGTCACTTTTGTAGACACATATGACATTTTTGGTTTTTTGTACTTATCATTTTTGCCGATCATAAGGTGTTTTTCAACCTATGATCGAAGGCGATGTATATTTTTGACACACTCCTATCTATATATATCATTATTACCGGCTTATTTTGTTAAACATGTGTGATGAAATGTTTATAAATTTACATTTATGATTGTTACAAATGTCTATTTAACATTCGAGACGCCATTGCATCTGCTAATGTATTTAAAGACCTTGGAATATGTTGATATTCAATGTAATCAAATCCACGTTCCAAGAGACGCACCCTCAAAAACAATCTTAATAACACCGGATTTCTAATGGCATAGACTCTATTAAGCTGTAATACAACGAGTTCAGAATCTAACCTCACTATCAAACTCCGAATCCCAAATGAAATAGATTCAGATAATAATTCAATCACTGCACTGTATTCTGCAATGTTGTTTGTTGTTTGACCGAGGCTCACCCCATGCATAGAAACTAACTCGTCAGAGGGCGAATAGATAACCCAAGCTGCGGAAGAGATATTCCGTGTACTGCGACAAGCACCATCAGCAAATCCAATGTACGTTTGGAGAGGTGTCGACATCTGCAATATCAAGAGTAAAACCAAGATAAGCCAGAATAACGACAAAAACACACTCTTTAAACTAAGCACACAGTCTAAACTAAGCAAACATACCAGCTAGAAAGAAAATTAACCTAACTAGAACTAACTAAATCTCCATACCCACCATTTAAGCATAGTACCTCTTTAGGTAAAGTCCATTTCTGGGCTTACCCAAAGAGTCCCCATCAAAATCTACCAGCTCATAGGCCCCTTTTGCCAGCTTTCGCTTGACAATGTAGGGCCCATGCCACATGGGAACGAATTTTCCAGCACCTAATTTATCGTTAGCTTGATCATATAATAGCACTAGGTCTCCTTCCGAAAAATTACGAGGGGTCACGTTACGATCATACTGAGCTTTCATCCTTTTTGCATGAGTCTCGATTGCCAAAGCAGCATCACGTCGAGTCTCATCTAATTTAGCTAAGTATAATAGACGCTTCTCCTCTTCGGAAGTAGCTGGGAGTAATTCGATAGCCATTTGAAGTGATGGGATTTCGCATTCAATGGGCAACACTGCTTCCAAACCATAAACTAGTTGGAAAGGAGTGAACCCTGTTGATGTTTTTACTGAGGTTCGATATGCCCAAAGCGCTGAGAATAACATGTTGTGCCAATTCGACCGATGAATACCAATGATCCGTCGGATCATGATAACTAGAACTTTGTTGATAGATTCAACCAAACCGTTTGCTTGAGGATAATAAGGAGTAGAACTATCATGGCGTAAACCAAGCTGGCTTGTAAGTTCTGTCATCATAATGTTTCGAAAATGGCGCCCATGGTCAGTGATTATCGCTTGTGGGACACCAAACCTAGCAATAATATGATTGAATACGAAAATCACTGCTGTTTTGCCGCTTGCCTCGAATGTAGGCATCGCCTCGGCCCATTTAGTAAAATAATCAACCGCAAGGATGATATATGCATGCCCCCCGGCCGAGTGAGGGTTACAAGTAATAAAATCGATACCCCATTTATAGGACCAACGACAATTATGGGGTGGAGAGGAGCAGGTGGTGCGCGCATCTTGCGATCAAACACTTGACAGTTGTGGCATTTTCGGACCGCAATGATACAATCTTTAAACATAGACGGCCAGAAATAGCCAGCACGCAACACCTTCTGAGCTGTGGCATACCCAGACATATGACCGCCACATGCTCCAGAATGACAGTCATTCAAAACCCTTTCTGCCTCTTCATGAGTTAAGCAACGACGAAAAACCAAGTCCGCCCCACGACGATAAAGAGTATCTCCAATAATTCTGTATTGTTGGGACTGGAATCGAATTTTCCGGCGTTCCGACTTTGAAGCTTCGGGCCGAAAGGATTGGGTTTGGAGATAGACGATTATATCTCCATACCACGGATCTAAAGTGCTGATAAGAAATAGAGATTCGTCCGCAATGGGTTCCTCTGCCACAGTTTCCGTGTCAGCACGCAGGAAATCACACATCAATTCCGCGAAAACTAAGGATTTCTTAGACTTGGACTTCTCGAACTCCAAATCGAACTCCTGCAGGATAACAATCCATTTGGAGTACTTGCCCCCTAGCAATTGTTTTGTCAAAATGTAGATCATAGGGTTGCAATCCGAAATCACTGTAGTTTTACGGAGAAGAATGTAATGACGAAAACGCTGGACAGCCTGAACAGCTGCCAGGGCCAATTTCTCCACATGCGAATATTTTAGCTCAGTGGGATTTAACATCCTACTAAGACAATATATCACATGTTCCGTTCCGAATTCGTCTTCTTGAACTAAGACCATTCCAATGGTTGAGTGGGAGGCGGCGAGATACAAAAAGTAGTCCTGGTTGTAGTTGGGAGGATGCAGCAATGGTGCATGGGTCAACGCGTGCTTAAGTGCATCAAAAGATTTCTGAGCTATCTCATCCCAAGAAAATTGAGCATTTTGTTTCAACAACCGGGTGAAACCCTTTGTAACCTCGGCGTAGTTAGGAATGAATCGACGTAAAAAGTTTGCTTTCCCCTGCAAACTTTGGAGTTGGCGCAAACTCGAAGGAGGAGGCAATTTGATGATAGCTTCGACCTTCGAGGGATCAACGCGGATACCGGCTTTTGAAACGACAAATCCTAGCAATCGTCCCACTTCTATGCAGAAGACACATTTGTGTGGGTTCAACCGAATTCGATAATGCCGACACCTCATAAAAATAGCGCGTAAGTGGACAAGGTGATCAACTCGATGTAAAGAATGAGCAGACAAATCATCGAGATACGGTTGCACAATGTGCTTGATGTCGTGAAACGCGTAAGACATTGCCCGTTGGAAAGTGGCTCCGACATTCTTAAGTCCGAAAGGTAATTTGCAGTAAGCAAATGTCCCCCAAGGACAAATGAAAGCCGTTTTTGGTTGATCGGCAGGTAGAATATTAATTTGGTTATAACCGGAAAAACCGTCCATAAAGGAAAATATTTCACTGCTGACACAATCATCGATTATTTGATCGATATAGGGCGTAGGATAGTTGTCTTTTGGACAAGCACGATTTATATCCCTATAGTCGATACATATTCTTATTGTTCCTTGTTTCTTGTTAACTGGAACAATATTCGATACCCAATCCGTTAACGGGATCGGATAAATGAAACCTGCTTTCAATAGCTTCTCGACTTCTGCTTTAATTGCAGCCGCTTTCCTAGGGTGTATCTGACGCAAAAGTTGCCGAACGGGTTTAGCGTCCGGGTAAGTCTTGATTTCATGAACAACAATAGAGGGATCAATTCCTGGCATTTCCTCATAGGACCAGGCAAACACGTCGCGGAATTCTTGAAATAGGACCTTGTATGTTTGAATTTCGTTATCTATACACGAGGCACCTATATGAATGTTTTCAATAACTCCGGTTTTGACTGAAATGTCAATGGCAATAGTTTGGGAAATGTTTCCCAAATTCAACTCTGAATCAGGATGTTTCATGGGATTCTGAGCATCCTTGACATATTCAGCTGTAAAAATTGATGAAAAATCATTTTCAAAGTCATCACCCTCAGGTAAAAATGAAGATCTATGATGAAGATCTTCCCATGGTAGATCGTCTACACTTAGGATTTCGCGAAGTTGTTCGTCAGATGACACAACTTCGGGAAACGTTATCCGTTCTGAGGTTGATGTGAAAAGTGATTCCTCATGGACCACATTCATTTGGTCGAATTGGGTTGAACTGGAGTCGGAAAAAGACTGCATGGCCTCATAAGCAATTTCATATGGACTCAAAGGCATTGCATTACCAAGGAGTCTATTTCAGATTCAGATGGGACAATCCAAGGATCATCGTAAATAATAGTGTCTGAAGTAATCATATGAATGGATGCGAATGAAGGGTCTGCATTGATCGAAAGAAAGGGAAAAGTTCCCAGTAAACCGGAATCTTTAACCAATCCTACACCAACATCCCTGTAAGGGATAGTCGTTTTACCGACATGCTGGATACTCTCTGAAGAGGCTGGGTCGGATGAAAAGTAAGTCAGCTGGTCTATCGTCACGATCTTACCATTATGTGGAAACTTTATAACTCTGAAGACTGATGACACGACCGCTGTCATAGCGTAAGACCAACTGCGACCCAAAAGAAGGTTGTAGTCTAGGGGGGCATCAACCACCTCCACATCCAGACTAACGGTTTTTCCTTCAACCCCTATAGGCAAATCCTGTAGAATGCCAAACGGATGGAACCCACGGCCATCAAAGGCCTTAAGAATCGTCGGGGATTGGTTCAGTGAAGGAGAACCAAGTGATCTCCAACACTGAATCGACATAATACACGTAGAAGCACCTTCATCAATTACAGTCCGATGAATAGGCCTATTTTTTACTATCACTGGAATCTGGAAAGCCATTTGATGAGGGAGACGCGATGTACTATTTTCTAGATCAAAGATTATCAGGTTCGGGTCCTGAATATCAACGGCTCCTATAGCCGACAAGAGTAATTTTCGTTGTGCTGGGCATGATTGCAGCACTTCCAAAGCCGACATTGCTGAGGGTGAAACAGCTAAATCCTCAACAATGTTATAATTCTGAGCTGCTCGCGCATGTGGATTGAAAGCAGACTTTCGAAGTATACCCTTGGCGGGTGGTTTTATTACCAAGTCCGGGTTAGGTTTCTCGATCTGTAGTGGATCGGAACCGGGAGCTGAGGTTGATGGATTAGAATGAGAAGATTCTGCTTCTTTACCATCAACAGGATTCTTACTACCATAATCTTGCAATCGAGTCGCAATCCGTACATGAGACATCATCAATATGGGTTCTTCACTGGCACTCGAGGAAGAACCTATCATTTTACTGTCCTGCTTCGGAAATGGATCTTTCAAAACAACAGGAGTTGGGGAACCCTTAACGATTTTCACAACCTCTGCCCGATGAGGGCAATCTCTGGTGAAATGATCTTCTTCGCAAATTAAACAGGGATAGCGAGGTTTGCGCTTTTCGTCGTTAGATTCCGACTTCTCTTTTTTCTCCTTTGGAGCCTTGTCTGCTTTATCTTTCTTCTTGCCTTTCTTCTTACCACCGTTTTTTGATTTAGCCGTAGATGACTCTACAGCGTGAATATCGACAGTAATTTCAGGAGAAGATTCTCCTGTCGGGGAGTCCGGTAAGGTTATTATTGGAGAAGAATTCTTTGCGGATTTCTTCTTATTTTTAGTATTCACCGTACCAATCATGCCATCAGCAGCATGAGACCCTGAAGGAGCAGCAGCAATTTGATTCGACTTAGGAAGATCTGGGATCTTCTCGTGCAACGTACCCGACTGAGTGTAAACTAAGTCAAGATACTGGGCTTGAGCAATGACTTGCTCCTCAGTAACTACTCCGGCCTTAGCTACATCTTCAATAATCTTCGGTAATAATGATTTTACAAACCATTCAGCTAAGATTTTGTCCGGGATAAAAACTTTCACTAAACGTCTTCGACGTCTCCATTCATGAATATGATCGGAAATATAAGTGGAGGTCGACTGTTTTAATGAAGTTAATAGCTCCGTGCCATTATCGTATCTGACCGGCAACTGAAAATGAGTTAGGAACGAGGTAGCTAACTGGCTAAAATTGTAAAAAGAGGCCCGTGGTAACTCAATGTACCACTTGGCCGCGAGACTAATGGGCGTACGCTGGAAAAGACGTAAGCGGATCGAATCATCCGAGATAGAATTGGAAGCACACCAGAGGTGGTAAGTCATCACGTGATTGGACGGATCCTCTCCAGACTTACCTTCGAACTTGGGTATATCACTGGGCAACTTATTTGGCATTGGCGGCCAGAACAGAAGATATTGAATTGGATCGTTCGTCAGGTGCGTCAAGTCTGGTAAATCCAAAGTTGCGATAAACGGTAACTGCCGGTTAGGATCTCTAAAACTCTGGGTCACAAGACCAGTCCCAGGAGGAGGATATCCAGGATAACTAGGAACAGGAATCGCATTAGGGATATTATATCCTCCTGGAAAACCAGGATTAACTGGACCGTACTGGGGTTGTTGAGGTTGTTGATAAGTGTACCCAGGATACGGTTGATACTGGTAAACCGGTTGTTGGACAGCAGGACCGAATTGGTACTGTCCCGGGTACTGTTGGTAGGTAAATTGAGGTTGACTTGTTACAACAGTACTTAAACCAGGCTGCCCTACAGGCATTTGGACCGTGGTTTGAATCGTAGATCTGGACAACGGTAAAGATGTCTGAGGAGTGGTTGCAGAGACAGTAGAAACCGGAGCTGTCGATACTCCAAAAGTAAGTGCGGTAGATGTTGCGGTAGTTGCAGCAGCCGTTTGAGATGGAGTACTAGGTGCAATTGGCGGCTGAGTAACTACCGAAGTTACAGAAGTTTGAACGTTTGACTGGACAGGTTGCGGTTGCTGGGGTGAACCAGAAACTACGGGTTGTCCAGTTTGAGGTAACAACTGTATACTTGGCTGCAACACCTGTTGACCCTGTGATGGATCCCACACTATCATTCCGGGGTATTGACCCGTAACAGGTTGAGGATACTGAGATCCATAACCGGATTGAGGATAGGATTAATAACTGAAAGGCATAGTTCCCATACCTTGAACATATGACTGACCTTGAGGTGGCTGATAACCTTGACTCGAGTATTGACCTTGAGGTTGATAACCTTGGGGTAAATACTGATACTGGGGTTGACCTTGACCTTGAGGTTGATACCCTTGGGGTTGATACCCTTGAGGTAAATATTGATACTGAGGTTGACCCTGGGGTACATATTGAGGCTGGGGTTGACCTTGAGGCATGTATTGTACCATGGGTACATACTGACCTTGAGGCTGCCCCCCAGACACAATTTGTGTACCTTGAGGTTGCCCCCCAGGCGTTAACTGAGGCTGCCCCCCAGGCGGTAATTGGCCACCTTGAGGTTGAGAAACGGGAACTGAACCTGACATCATGTAAATGTCCCCTACACCCAACGGTTTATTACCATTGTTTCCAGCTAATAACCCATGATCAATGGGTTGAGGAGATGCCCCCGCAAAGGTACCAGAAAGTGACTGATACCCGGTGGGAACATAAGGACCGCCGTGTAAGAAAGATTCAGGAGATTGAGTGAACACGGATGACTGACCAGACATATTTACAGGAGTATAAATACCTCCAGGTGGAAAAGGAGTACGAGGTGGAGAAAAACCTACCCCTGAGTTGTCTAAATAATTGGTTAACGAAAGGTACCAAGTAGTACTTCTAGGAGGACTGTAAAAGATAGATTCACGCTCCCTTAGATCAATAGTAGGTTGATCTTCAAGGGTAGATACGCCTAATTCTTCCTCTGGAGCAAGTTCTTCAATAGCTATCAAACCAGTAGGAAGATTTTCGGTGATGACTCTTTCTACCCTAGGTGAATCTGGTACACTAGAAGTTGGAGTAACAAGTTCAGATATTTCAGGTTCTTCGCCTATATCACTAGTAGATGAAAAACTACCAGCAAGCTCAGAAACTTCAACTGCTTCAGGATTATAACCTGTTTCTAGACTTTGGTAATCTTGATGGACTACCAACGAAGACTCTCCTTCTTCTGGTGAACCTACTCTACTGCTGCTAGGAGGAGTTACAAGGACCTTTAAAACTTCGTAATGACTTGGGACGTCTTGAGGAGATTCACCCCGAAGTCTACGGGATTTTCTCAACAATTCGGCCACAGAAACAACCTCAGGAGACTTGCCCCGAAGTCTACGGGACTGTCTCGGTAATTCCGCCACAGTTAAAAACTTTTAACTACTGCACACGCAAACAAAGTAAAATCTCAAAGCAAACCACCTAAAGTCTCTAAAGAACCAAACAAATTTGAATCATACGCCTAAAGAATCTAGGGCGTCAAACCAAGCACAAACAGTAGCCTTCCAGACCGAAAACGCTAGTTGGAGATGAAACCCAACATCGCTGGATTCAGTACAGAAGTGGCGGGTGGAACAGTTACCCCGGCAACCTGCTTAATGAATAGACCGGCACAAGTTCCTCCACTTTAACCGTATCGAGTGAAGTGAACCACCCGGAAAATCCAAGTGAGTCTAGCCGACGTCTGCTCTAGGTACAGTGGGATCTTCCCTCCATCGTCACCTCGGTAGAATCCTAAAGATAATGGTCACTAAGGTTACCAATCGCAACAAATGCACCTGGGGGAACAGTCTACACTCCGACAGCACGCAAGGGCAGAGTATCAAGTTCAATCCCCTTGCTGGCTCCTTGACAATAATCCAAGGTTTACCGACAAGTGACCCCTGGCTCTCGACAATGGTTAATCCGAGGTTTACCGTTTGTAATACGTGCGTGTCTGGCGTCGTTCCCAACGAGGGAGGATTGATCCCCTCACTGGTTCGGACACGAGCTCGTGCTTCTCCTTTAAGAGGAGCTTTCCCAGAGTACAAATGAGACAATTGGATTTATTCTATCACAAGATAAGCTACTTGTTTGGTTTTGTTGTCTTGGAGAATTAATTACTCTCCTACTCCAAGACACTAGCCTGATCTAAATTGGTGTTTCAGAGCCCTAGTAAATAAAAGTTAGTACGTTCATTTTACTTTAAGCGTTAATTTTATGGTTTTTCTTAAAGACAAAAGGTAGTGGAGATGAAACTGGTGGTGTGTAGACTCGACTCGCAACCACTACAAAGATGCACCTAAGATGATTTACACTACTTTTCTTTTTCAATGAATCTCCTAACTAAGAGAGTTGGAAAATGCAAATTTTATAGAAAACAACTTTCTTAGTAAAGACAATCAAAGAAACAATTCTCTTTATCTTTTCAAAACACACAACTCATGACCACTAATTACTCTACGAAATTTCCTTTTTCTCCCAAAAGTCTACAAATACTACCAAAGCAAACTTTTTCCAAAAGAATTTTTGTGTTTTTTCTACGTTAATAAAGCATATAAAACTATTTTATCAAATCGAATTTAACAAATCTAAGACAATCAAATCAAATTCACTCAAAAGCAAATTAAAAGGAATTTTACCTAAAAGCAAAAAATAATGAGGACAAAAGCCTACAAAGATGATTCCCGGATGTTTTGCTTAGTCAAAATGTAACTAAGGATCAGTTCATGCAGAATCATAAACTAACCAAAAACAAAATCGAAATCTTTTTGTTCTTTTTTCTCAAGAATGGAATTCAAGGCTTTAACAAACAAACTTTTCGAGATTCGCAAAGAGAAGACACAAAGGCAGGTCTCTCACTAGGGTGACTTCTATGACAGGCCCGACTCCTAAGAGGATTGAACAAAATCAGGGAGATCCAAAGTTTGACAACCTCTAACGCCAAAGTCACTACAGAACCAGTTAAAAATCAAACCCTAAGGCAAAATCCCTATGAATTCCACTAAAACCCTCGACACTAACGGGACAAGTTTAGGTGAAGATCTTTGACAGTAAACTGATGGATCTGGGCAGTAAAAACAAAGTAAAAGCAAAATCTAAAAGAACAAAAAGCAAAAATTGAAATTTTCTCAAAATTGACAGGGGTACGCAGGTCATCTGTTCACAGAGGCGCGGGTACGCACTGTGCACAAAGACGCAGTGCGTACAAGTACACACTGTGTTAAACCCAGAGACTGCGTATTGCTGGCAAAGCTAAGAAAAATAAAAACTAAATTGACTCTAAGCTAACCCACCCAAATACACAGCTAGACAACCAAAAATCAGAAAACAAGCACTTTTTCTCAGACCAAAATATCAAATCAAAAAGAACTCAAACACATTCATGGAGTCCCCAGTGGAGTCGCCATTTTGTCACGCGGAATGAGTCGTTAGTGCGGACACAACCGACCTTCCTAGAAAGCCTAAGACTTTCTAATGACAAACAAGACAAATAAGAGCAATCCTTCCCTAAATATGCTTTTACAATATGAGAAATCAAGTGTTTAGATCCTACCTGTAATCCAACGTTGTTGTAGTAGTCCAGCTTCATTGATCCGGATGAGCTCCTCCTTCCCTTCGAAACCTGCATTCACCAACAATCAAACGATTAAATAGCACTTGAATATCACATAAAATAAAACATATTTAACATATAGACCAAGGAGTATATGAAACAACTCATTAATAACAAATTGTTGAGAAGAATGGACTAATTTGTATTAAAAGGTAACAAAAGGAACCATTACAACCTGAGCCTTGGTGTTGTGCAAGCTCCTCCCAGGTTCCATAAGAGTTCTCCCTTACTCTGATCAGCTCACCCACCTCCCAATGGAAACAAGTAAAGATGGTAATCTCTCCTCACAAGCTTCTACTAGGAAGTCCTAATTCCAGCATCATCTACCCTTAGGAATGTTCAGCTTTCAACCTCCCCTCCCTTTGGCCCAATGCCTGTATTTATAGTGCTCTTAGAGGAAGTTATTCAGGTCCACCATCAATGGGATAAGCCCTTCTTTGGATGGGATAGCTCCCCTATTGATGGGATAAGTTCCTCTTTGGTAGGGATACATGAACCATCTGGAGGCGCTTCATACACGTCAAACATGCTTCTAGAAGACTCTAGAAATGACCACAAGTAACTTTTTTGGAGTGAAACTTGCGCCTTTTGACCTTTACAGGAGTACGCACCCACCCCTTTACATACAGAGCGTACAAGTACGCAGGTATTGTGAACTTGGGTTGCGTACCCGCAGGTAAGGCTAAGAGAAACTGCGTACCAGAGATAATTGACTTTAAATGACTTTTCTCTCTTTCTTGAAGTTTGACATGGAGAGCAGAGGCATGAGACTTGCCAAGGAGGATAGTATGGCAGTGGATGGAGCCATACTAACTGCAAATAGTCATGGTGACATTTTTTAGTGTAACAAGAAACATTTGTGCTTGCTACTGTTAGAGATCTAACGCACAATAGATATACAGATTCTATAATCGGTGGGATTGTAGCCCCTTTGTCTGATGTCCATGTATATTTTGATTGTTTCCCAAACTTTTCCATATATGTGTTTGATGAAACCATTAAAAATATCTTACAGCTGCAAATCCATACTATGGGTTTTGATATGAAGAGAAAAAGGAACAATATAGCCATTCAGGCCAAAGCCTGTTTTAGACATACCAACACTCTATGGACAGCCATCCGACATACTCCCAGTTGAGATTCCAAATCAAGTGTGATAGTCAAAACTGATCCAATGGGGTATATGCAACACAGTCAAATCATATGTGCCAACGGGGTTCATAACAATGCACCATTTTTATAACAAACAAATCACCGCCCAGTTCACAAGCCATAGGTCTAAACTGTCGGGTTTAGTTACAACACTTTCCACGGGTCATGCGATGGGGTGTGATGTTGGCACGAACTGTCGGGGAGAAGGTCACCGTCAAGGAGCAGTTCTCTCACTCTGGGTACGATGGCATTGAAAATGGCACGAGGTTTCCTTGTCGATGGATGTGTCACCTGCCATATGACGAAATCCGAATGGACCACAATCAAACAAGCATTAAAGTTATAATTTGATTTCATCGCTTTGTAATGATGGACAACAATAATGCACCAACCCTAAGAGATAAAACCCATTTTGTTATGTTTAATTATGCTGAGTCATGGTTGTGATAACTATTTGAAAACTTTAGGATAGAGTTTAAGCCACAATCCAATGACTTAACAATGCATGTGGATTGTTATGGGAAATGAGCTATCTTGATTTAATTTGAATAACCAAAAATTGTAATGTTGTTGAATACAACTCCAAAATTAGCATTAGAAGATGATATAAAAGTAGGTCGTAGCTCCATTTAAAGACAAGCCATTGAAGAAGCAAAGACAAAAATTCTAGTGAAGCCTTTTAGAGGCAAGTCAAGCGAGCCAGAGTGTTGTTTCAGTGCAGTTTTGAGTGTTAGGAGGTGTGGAGCCATTGCGACATCCAGGAGTGGTGTAGCTCGAAGTTTTGGTCAAGCTAGTTTTTAGCTTTCCAGAAGCATACAGAAGCTGAATTGGACACTTGAAGAGCCAAAATGGGTGTTTTGGTACATGCTATATTCAATAACAATACTTGTTCGTTAGTAGCAGCAACGAATTCTATAGAAGACTATACCTGCACTGTGTCTCACCTAGTCAGGTGGAGACTAGGTGAATAATAAATGTATTATTGATAATTGAATGCTCGATTTCAGTAGAGGTCCCATTCATTTTGTTAAAGACTCTATGTTTTTGCTGTAAATGAAATGTCATTTGTAGAATGTCAAGCGAAAATTGCGAGAGTTTTTTGAAGGAGAGCATTCCATACTGGGGAAATAGCTGCAATTGTATCAACAATTTTGATGTACCTCTTCCTATTCACTAAAATATGAGTGACCTAACCTTTTGAGCAGGGCCCGAAGACATAGCCCAGAAGGGGTGAAATCCGTCAACAATCTCGATGTCTTTATAATTGATGTTCCATGATTATGTGTGTCATGTCCTTTATGGCTAACTTTCTTAGTTGAATTAAGTCATAGTCTTGAAAGACCCATTTCAAAACTTGCCAAGTGTCAGGTAGTGATACTTTTCCATAGTTTCAGACCACTAGGATGCCACTAATGAGATTTCCCAGCTTCACAAGGATGTGTGCCAAATTTTTGACAAATTAATTGCATGAAAATTGTTTGATTAAGTGTATACTATTAATAAATCTACTAGGGTGTAAGTTGTAAACATTTATAGTAAGAAACAAAAACATGGATCCCATATAAAACCAAAAGGTAATGGATTTTGGCAACCCTTTTTGCTACCCCTCATGTAAATGTCACTACGATTTGTAATTCATGTAACTGTTGTGGAAATATAAACATTGACTGGCCTGGAGGAGTGGACACGAATTCATAGGTATAAGGAGAGGAGTTTCTTGGGAAGTGATTAAACTTAGGTTGTTTCATTTAATAGGCCATCAATCTCTAACTAAGTTTAATGGCCTGCATAGGAAGCAAGGAGGTGGAGTTGGGTTCCTAGAGATAAGGATGAAAATGATATCACATATGTCCTTATGAGGTGTATTGGGTGGTGAACACATAAGAGACAAATGATGAGTCAAAAAAAAGAGGCTAATGGGAAGAAAATAAAGGAGTTGGCCAGACAAGGAGATAGACCTTGAATTGTATGTTTTGTATGAAGGATATGCTAGGATTCACATACTATGATTGCGAGAGAACTTGCAAAAGGAGAACAATATGGAGCAATGTTGGCACTAGAGTGGGAGCACATTGAGGAGTATGGGGCGAAGGAGACACTTTGTGTTATTGAGGCATGTAGGGTAGAGTAGGTGGAAACATTTTTTACTCTAGATTCTTGTTTAGTAGAGTGGAGACTTTTTGTGTGCTTGAATACCTGTAAGGTTTAGTGGGTGGAAATATTATGTACTTTGGATTCTCAATGTGTAGGTGGAGACACTGTGGCTATAATTTTCACTAGTGGTTAGTATATCGAGACATCGCGTGATTTGGATTTGTGTGAGTGGGTGGAGACACTAGGAACTCTGGATTCCTGTGTGAACTGCTTGATTGACATTAGTGTGAATTCCCTTGGGCACTTAACTCTTCAGAATCCAAATCCAACTTAGAGGTGGTCAATTGCAAGCAGGGTTGTAGTGCAGCTAGCCTATGGTGGGGTGGAGAGCTGAAGTCTCTCCCTTAGTTGTCAATCATTTAAGTTAATTCGATAAGTATACTTGTATATATGTTGCACTATGAATGATGAATGATATTGTTACCCGTTATAACAATATATGTATTAGCACTGTTAGTGAAGTAACATGTTATTCCTAGTTGACTATAATGAGATGGTTATTTGAATGATTCTCATGGTTGTGAAAGACTTCCATATCCTTGTGGTTTTTGGTATGTTTATGAGTTATAAAGCCATTTACATAGTCTTGTATGGATGTTGGTTGTGCTTAGTTAAACTAGTTGTGTGTGATTTCCATTATTTGGCATGTTATGGATCTCATGGATACGTGACTACATAATATTGTTGAATGCTTATCCTGGTAAAGGATTAATGATGTTGCAATGTATGATTTATCAGTGGATCTAATAGTATTGTGTCTGACCCATTCTAGTGGTAGGATATGTTATTGGTATAATTAAGTTGCAAAGGAGTGTTAGCCATGGCTTTTCTTGTTTAGTGTTTATTAATAGGCATGTTCATAGATTTATTTATTACATGATGGTTATGAAATATATACTGATTTTTAGTATTGGAATAAAGGTTTCATTCCTATATTATTGAGTGTTTGCAACAACACTTTGCTTCAAGGAATTTTTGGGAAAAATCCCTTAAATCACTAAAGTTTCTAAGTATGAGTAATCCAGAGAATTATACTTGTATCTAAGACTATATAAATCCTTAGTAAGGTTTGAATCTAGGTTGAATGTATTGTAGGTCTGGAAAATGTATTTAGAAATTTGGGCATCTAGGTGTTGACACTTATGTGTTTTCTACAAAGCACCGGATTTGGAAATAACCTAGATGACTTGTGGTCAAAAAAGCAAAACAATAATCTCTAGGGTGAAACCTGCATGGGAATTTGAAGGCTTGGAGCTAGATTTATTCACAAGCTATATTTCATATGAAATATGGAGTGGGGCTTGTTTTTCGATTACTCAACTTAATTCCATATCACCTTATAAATATAATTTGTATCAAGGATCTGTGACATCTAGGGGTGAGAGCAAGGTATAAAGACATGTAGCCCCAAATGTGGGCTAGGGACGCATTTCATATGTTGCGCATCATTATCCAATGTAGGCCCTACATAATAAAGTATATTGCATAGAGCCAAATATGTTAGTTTTTGGGAGTATTCAGACATTTGGGAGAATGGCTTAGAGAGAGCATTGGAAATTCGTGATGTTGAGACATGCCCATATGTAGTCATGAGGTGTTGGTAATATGAGAGTCTAGGGTCTGAGGGAATTTTCCATAGTACAATTTTTTTTCACAACTAGATCTCCCCAAACACTAACTATAGAGGAGATTGTGTATTTGCATGAAGGGTTAGACCTAGAGGGGCCTACAAATTGGGATGATGTGGTAATTTCCATGATTGTATGGAACTGACCACAAATATGCCACGTAGGTGTTGTGGGTGATGTGGTTGAGCCATATGGGCTACCATGTCAATGCGACGTGGTAGTACATTTTTCTGTGACATGAGTTAATTGGTCAACCTTTAAAAGGGCACAACTTTCAATTTCGGAGACAAATTGAGATAAATTTACATCGCTAGAAAACTATAGACTAGTTAAACATGATGGTGTTATCCAAAGTTCATTTCATAAATGTTGGTAAAGAAGGAATTTTGTAACCTATTTCCATAGTGAGACCATGGAGGTTGTATTGTAGGAATTTAAATGGTAAGTTCCTTAGATAGAACACCAAAGGACACTGCTCACAAAAAGATCAAAAATCCGTACACCAATATTCTTGACGTGGTTAAAACCATCAAAGAGGGAAACGGTCCACGGTGTGAGCCAACGCGACCACTTCAGGAAATTTATTAACGTAAAAGACAAAAAATTTACATAATATTCTCTGATGAACGAAAACCTTACAAATGACCCTCCATGCTCTTTAAATAAAGATTAGGGACCAATTGGGTGTTAAGCCACAGATCAAGTGTCAGTAATACCAAGGAGAGAATGAACCATCAGATCACTTCATGTCTAGAACATATTGTGACCGTCGGATTTTAAGTTACAAAAATTACATAGTAAAGAAACACACTTTATCTAACTATACACTAGACCAAGTTATACTTAACTATTTCCTATGTGTCGGAATATCCTAACACCCCCCCCTTAAGAACAAATTGGGATATGATTGAAGGATGTTCAAAGATGACACAATAGGAGAAGGAAGGATGCATTATAACCTATCCCCCCTTAGTGACAACTTCCTAAACTCCAACCATAAATCAAAGTTTAGTAAAATTCGCCTATGTGAGAGCCTTTGTAAAGATGTCTGTGACTTGATCATCCGTTGAACAATATTTCACTTCAAGAACATGGTCATGAATGAGCTTTCTGATGAAGTGCATGTGTAGTTCAAAGTGTTTCTGTGCTGATGTTGGGCTAGCTCTTTGCATAGTTGAATGACACTTTGATTATCACACCAAAGTGTAGTCGGATACTGCTGTTGAAAACCAAACTTTGACAGGATCTGTTGAAGCCACAGGGCTTCCTTACTAGCTTCTACGGTGCCACGATACTCTGCTTCTACTGAAGAAAGAGAAATGGCACTTTTTTTCTTACAAAGCCATGTAATAGGTCCAAAACCAAGAGTGAATACATAACCTATAGTAGACTTCCAATCATCAGGGCCACCAACCCAATCAGAATCAGTGAAACCAACCAATAGAGGAGATGCTTCTACACTGTAATGAATCCCAAAATGAACTATACCTCAAACATAACAAAGTATTCTCTTAGCTACTTTCCAATGGCTTTCATGTGGGTTTTGCATAAACCGAGCAATAAGGCCAACAACAAAGGAAAGGTCAGGACATGTATGGGTTAGATACAAAAGTTTTCCAACAAGCTGACGATATAAGGTAGCATAAACTTCAGGGGAAGTACACGTGACTGAAAGTTTGACTTTAGATTGAAAGGCGGAAGGGGTTGGCTTACATCCTTCCATGTGAAAGTGGCGTAGAAGATCACATGCATACTTGGACTGGGAAAGGGAAATACCTTCTTTGGATTGCAAGACTTGAAGACCAAGAAAATAATGCAAGTGTCCTAAGTTTGACATTTCAAACTGCTTATTAAGGCAAGACTTGACATGGTTTATAAGGTTTGGATCACTACCAGTAAGGATAAGATCATCAACATAAAGAACAAGAATGATAAGAGACTTACCCACTTTCTTGGTGTAGACAGTATTGTGAGAATGACACCTAGAAAAGCCAATATCTAAAAGAAAGCTATCCATTTTGGCATACCAAGCCCGAGGGGCTTTCTTGAGACCATAGAGTGATTTCTTAAGCCGACATACAAGGCTAGAGTATTTTTGTATAAAGCCATGAGGTTGTTCAATATAGATTTCTTCATGCAAGTCCCCATGCAAGAAGGAAGATTTAACATCCATCTGATGGGCTTCCCATTTGAAAGAGGAAACAAGGGAAATAAAAAGGTGGATAGAGTTAATTTTGGAAATAGGGGAAAGGGTTTCAATATAGTCAATTCCTTCAACTTGTGAAAAAACCTTAGAAGCAAGACGAGATTTATGTTTATCAACTTTTCCATCTAGTCCAAACTTGGTTCTGTAAACCCATTTGCATCTAACAAGCTTTCGTCCCTTTGGAAGAGGAACAAGGTCCCATGTATCATTTGCCAATAGTGAACGATATTATTCATTCATAGCTATGTCCCAATCTGGATGGCCTAAAGCTTCTGCAAAGGTGTTAGGATCATAATTCGCTGAAGCTTCAGCTAGTAAATAAGAGGCTCTATTGAATTGAGAACGTGTACGACGATGATCTGTAGCATCACCTGCAAGAGCACCTGTTGCATCTTGAGTAGCACGAAACCATTTTGGAAGCTGAGGAGCTAAATGAGGATCTCGAGAAGGTGGGGGAGGATTATCATCCTCGCTATCATCATCTGAAGAAGAAATATTTTCAGAAGTAGAAGGGATAGAGAGAGGTGGCACATCTGATGAACTAGGCTCGTAGGCCGATATATTTTCAACAAATTTTACATCTCTTCTAATGATAACATTTTTTGATTTAGATTGAAGAAGTCTATATCCTTTGACATTTTCAGAATATCCTAAAAAATTACATTTTTCACTCTTAGGTTCTAAGGTTTTATGTTTCTCATCTGGAATATGGGCCCTTGCTTCACTTCCAAAAACACGAAAGTGACTTACATCTGGTTTAGTTGAGCTCCATGCTTCTTCTAGAGTGATATGCTTTAAAACCTCAGTAGGAGTGCAATTTAATATGTAATTTGCACAATTAATTGCTTCTACCCAAAATTTAAGACTAAGTCCTTTAGATTGAAGCATACAATTAGCGATTTCTTTTAAGGTGTGATTCTTCCTTTCAGCTACACCATTTTTCTGTGGAGTATATGGAACAATATGTTGCAATTGAATTCCATGCTCAGTGAAAAAGTTAATGAATTTGTTGTTAACATATTCTCCACCATTATCAGATCTTAGCTTAAGAATTTGATGTCCAAATTGTTTCTCAACAAAGGCCTTAAAGGCCAAGAACATTTTAAAGACTTCACTCTTGAGTTTTAAGAAGTATACCTGAGTTCGTATAGAGAAATCATCAATGAAAGTTAAGAAATACTTGTAGCCAGATAATGAATTAACTGGAAGTGGACAACATAAATCTATGCACAAGTTGTAAAGGGGTTGAGGCGTGCCAAGAAGCATGTTTTTGAAAACTATCACGATGATGTTTTCCGAGTACACATTCAGAAAAAACACCATCTCTGGAAGATACGATAGGAAGATATATCACCATATTTTCTTTACATATATCTTGAAGGGAACGATAGTTTAAGTGACCAAATCGCTCATGACAAAGTTTTCTCACTTCATCATTATGAGCAATAAATATTGAGGGAAGAGTTGATGACCTAAAGTTGTTAAAACTATACAACCTCGTAGAATCATCAGCTAAAGTTTGTCTAGGATCTCTTAGGTCCTTAATTACAACATCATGAGGTGAAAATTCAACGATTTTACCTTCACTTGAATGAGTTATTTGATATACAGATAGAAGGTTGTAGGATAAGGTAGGAACACATAATACATCATTAAATTGACTATTGTCTAGATGAATAGTTCCAGTTCCTACAACACTAAGAGATCTATCATCACTAACACATATATTTTTGGTGTTACAATCATTTAAAGAAGAAAGCATGGATTTCTTTTGGCAATGTGATAAGAAGCTCCAGAATCAATGAGCCACTCATGAGAATGAGAAGAAGAAGATACATTTAGTGCATAACCAGACCGAGATGCTTGATCAACACTTGCAGAAAGTGTTATTCCTGAAGATGAATTTGAAGTTGAAAAGTGCTCCAAATGGATGTTATGCTTCTTGATTTCCTCTTCCAAGGTTTCCATCTTCTTAAAACATTTGGATTCTAAGTGGCCATCACAATTACAAAAGTTGAAATGTATATTAGTCTTCTTCCCTTTGTTTTTATTTCCCTTATCATTTTGTTGAATTGATTTTTCATTTTGAGATTGAAATTCCCTAGGACCCTTGTTTGGTTTACGACCATTCTTTTTACGATGTTGCTTCTTAGGATTCTTTGAATTTGGTTGCTGCTGGGTTGCTAAGACTTTCTTAGAAGAGTTTCTAGTATTAAGAAGACCAAGATGTAAGAGCTTTTCTTGTTCTCTTGTTAAAGAATCACAAAAGGCATCAAAATAGGGGGACTTGTAGGCTTGTTCTTGAGAAATAAAGGCTTCTCTAGTACAATGGAAGGTGGAAACAAACACAGAGTAGGTTGGTCCTAACTTAGTAAGAATGGAATAGATAAGGCTACCATCTTCTTTCTTAATCTTAACACCTTTCAAGAGAAGTTTAAGGGTTTTTAACTTGGAAAAAAAATCTTCAATGGAAAAAAAATTATTGGGGTCCAACATAAGTAACTCATTTTCGAGTTGATGGGATTTAATTTCATTTTTAATTCCAAAATATTTATTGAGATGTTACATTGCTTCATCAGGGGTATCAAGTTTTGCGATATGGAATCTAAGCTCTGGAGAAATAGACATCCCTATCAACCCACGTGCTTGATCTTACTTATTTTCCCATTTGGCTACCTTATCTTCATCTTTAGGTTTAAATTCTTGGTCTGAGGCTATTTTATAAATACCTTTACTTCTAAGTAAATCTGCAATATAGGATCACCATTAGAAGTAGTTGGTGTTGTCAATAATAACTAGGCACAAAATTTCAAATTTCAAAGCAACTGAAGATGAAGATGCTGAAACTAAGTGTTCCAATATAAAGATCTCGAAAAATTAGGCCAATTAAAAAAACAGCTCTGAAAACAGCGTCCGGATGAAGAAGTTACAGTTTTTTGAAGAAAAGTTGTTGAAGATGCTGAAAAACTACGTGAATATTGGGAAGTGAATGATAATGTTATATTTAAACCCCCCCTCCCCCTTTCCAAACTTAGTCTTATTAGCTCACTTTTAAAAACAGACTACTTTGTGTGACCCACTTTTATAAATAAGTGAAACTCACTTTTACAATGATACTTTCTGAACTACCCACTATATTGTAACTTAAATAAAAGATAAAGTGACTTCGGAATTATAAGTGACTCACTTTTTATAATGGGTGAGAACACTTTTACATAAAGTAACTTTAAAACATAAGTTACATGTGATTTTTGAAAAATTAACTCAACAAAAAGAAAGACTTGAACCTAAGACCTCTATTATCATAAAGTAACTTTGGACGAAGTGAGCTAGTTTAAAAGGTTAATAAATTTTGGAAAGGAGGAAGGGTTTTTTTTTTGCTCACTAAAGCTTTTGAGTGCGTGCTTACTTGAAAAACCTCTTTTTTCCTATAAAACAAAAAAAACCATACAACCCAAAATGAACATGCAAAAGAAATCCAAGCCTCACGACTTAAAGTTAGATTTGGCCGAAAACTAAATATTTTCCTTGATGTTTCATATTTTCTGAGGTCACACTAAGGCACAACAGAAAAGAGCATACGCATGAGAAAACTCCTTTCCTTTTGTTTCTAGTTTTCCTAGATCACACAAAGTTGCGGGGAAAAGAGAATACACAAAAATGAAAGGTATAGATCCGGTAATAATTTTTTTTTATAGAGGACTATAAAACAAAATAAACAGAGACATAAATAACTGTAACTGAAAATAAACATTGTATACCTCCAAATCTTAAAAATGACTTAGCTAGGGCTACCAGAAATCTTTTCGCATGGAACAAAAAGGGTTCCTCACTGGAATAGACGATCCTAACACAATAGAGCAGTGCTCTTAGCTTGAAAGTGGTAAAAAACAGTAGATCTAGGAAATGGTGGTTGGGTGCAGTTGTACCGGCTTCAAATTTGGATCACCAACAGATGCGGCCCTCGAATAGCTCTGATACCATGTAAGAATTTACAGGGTAAGTTACTTAGATAGAACACCAAAGGACACCGCTCACAAATCGATAAGAGATTAGTACACTAGTATTATTGACGTGGTTAAAACCCTCAAAGAGGGAAATAGTCCACGACTTAAGCCAACGTGGCCACTTCAGGTAATTTATTAATGTAAAAGAAAGAAAATTTACATAAGATTCTCTCATGAACGGTCACCTTACAAATGACCCTCCATGCTTTTTAAATAAAGATCATGGACCAATCGGGTGTTAGGCCACAGATCAAGCATCGGTAATACTAAGGAGAGAATGAACCGTCGGATCACTTCATGTCTAGAACATATCATGACCGTCAGATTATAAGTTATAAAATGTACATAGTAAAGAAACACACTTTACCTAACTATACACTAGACCAAGTTATACTTAACTATTTCCTCTGTGTCAGAATATCCTAACATGTATTAGTTAAAAATAAAACCTTCCACAAGACTCGGAAGTCTAAGGGGTGGGAGTGAGCATTATAGTGTGGCATCGAAGCAAGGATTCTACACTATACTTTTCAAAATAAGATTTGGAGTTTTGATAAAGAATATCAAATCATGTAGGTTTAACACTCAAACCAAATGGGTCTCAAAGGATAAAACTAAACCTACATTATAGTGTGTATTCAAAGGATGATTGCTTATTGTATGAAATGTGTGTTGGTTGTAGAAATTTTATTGACAATTTTGTGTTGTATGCATGTGTTGATATCATAATTGTGAAGTGTAGAAATGGAAACATTATAATATGTTACTTATTTTTTAAATGACATGCTAACTTCAAATTTTGTGTTTTAGATAGCCTCAAATCCACATGCTTATTATAAATAAGCCAAGTTCATGGGTGTACATGTGTGTATGTATGTAGGTTGGATAACAGTTATACGTTTGTAACAAAATAGAAAAGGACACCAAGGAACAACAAAAGAATAAAGTGATGACAAGTAGAGTGGTGAATTACAACATCGATATATCTAAACATGGTCAGGAAGAGGAGTTAGTGGAGAAAAGGAGTGATGAAAGCTCCCATGAGTGGATAAACACTCTTAGAGATTTAAGGGTTCAACTAAGAATTAGAAAGGCTAACAATGAAAATATTGTTAGACCTCAAGAAAAACAAGCATAATTAAATGCAGTCATTCTTCAAAGTCTATTAGACTTGGAAATATAGCAGAAACATGAGTTAGGTGCCAACTACTGTTGGTATCCTAAATTTCCCTATTTTCTACCCCATTTTCAACAATATCAACCTCTGTTTTATCTCAATAAAAGACCCTGCTTTCCTGCACTAGTAAAAGATAGTTACCCATTCCCGCACATTCTCATATTTTATATTAAGATTTATTATAACACTTTATTAATATTTTTTATACAGATTTCATGCCTATTTACATACATCTTGTACCTCATATTGATTTCCTAGAGTAATTGTGGAACTTAGTGTTAATGATGAATGAGTTTACAAGTGCAGGTAGATTCCTCCACTGCCACGAAGACTGTCCGAGATTTCCGAGAAGCTAAATCTTCCATGACGACGGGTGCCGATCCTCGACTCCGAGTCTAACTACTGATGAACTGAAGCAAGATAATAGGTGGCATGCCTTCAGGGATTATTCTCCAAAGTTAGGTTACGGCCAAGTGAAGTTCATGTGTATTATAATTGCTGGCCAAGTTTGTAATTTCGGTTTCCTGAGTCTGTTTGGTTGAAAGGCCTGAACAAGAAATATATGTAATTAGTGTAAACGACCTAGAACTGAAAGGATATATATGATATAGATCATAGGTAGGAACAAAGTGAACCATCGATTATAATTTTGTTTCATGTAATCTGGTTATCGCCTCAGCTCTAGAGCTAGACTGCTCTGTAATGTATATTTGCCAAATCGAGTAATACAAGAGAACCACCATGATTTGCATACGCAGTGTTTAGTTTATCTTTGATGTCCATTTGAAGTGCTGATATTTTTTGTTCCTTAGAAGGGGAACGAGATAGTTGGCTAGGGCCTAGCCAACCTAGCTCATTTAGCCTTGTCACTTTCGTTATTCAGAAAAACAGTGTGGTTATTTCTTTTGCAGTTGGGTGATGTTATAGTTTTAATCATTAATCTTTAAGTTCCGAATTAAAATATCTTTTGTAGCTAACATGGGAAATGGATCCGTGGTTTGAGAGTAGCTATGTTTATTTTTCTTATGAAATATCTTTCCCACATTTCCTTTACTCTCATTCTTAGCTTTAATTCGTTTTCAATCAGATCGTGCAAGGAACTCTTTTCTACACCAGTGCATGCTGTTTCCTGCACTTTGGTCTAGTCATTTGTTGTAGAAAACAGTGAATCACTTACCTACATATTATTTTCAGTTATTTCACAAGTGATTGAACCATTTATTAAGTAACTGCCTTCAGTGATAAAAAGTCATCTTTAAAATATCTGGAAGCAGTTGTATCAAATTATCATATTATACTCACAAAGAACATAAGAATTTTGGGTGAAGTACCAAAGTTGATTAACACATGCAAAATACTTAGGCTACTGTTTGATTCTTTTAAAGTGCTTTTATTCATGAAGTTTATTTCCTTTGCAAAGTTTAATGAATTGAAGCATTTCCTTTTTCACAGATAATTTACTTCAGAATTTCATTTATTGTTGCAATTATTTTCCAGCACATCTTTTAGTGTTCTTGAAAGTAATTTGGAAACTAGGTGAAGGAAACTCTGCTTTGTTGCAAGAGCTGGTCTCTTGTCACAGAAATAGAGTTCTCTAAGCTTTTAGGCTTAGAGAACCTTCACTAAGACATAAGTATTCAGTAAGGGAGGCCACATATACTTTTTCATAGAGATACTATACCTGCACTAGTGGAAGCATATTGTAACAGTGCAAGGACAGGTTGTTTGCGTGGAAGGAGGATTAGAAGGAAGACATAATTTTGCAAGGGCCCACTTATTAGACTATTGACCATCCATCTGAAGATGAAAATAACATTTCATTTCAGCATTTAAGATTGTTTCCATTGTGTGGAATTAATTTACTTGATTTACATGAAAATTGTCCTTTACATTCCAGCACTAGAGTTGCCTTGGTGTTAATTGCATTTCCAATTGTTTTCTATCTGATTCTGCAAAGACTTTCCTTTAAGAAGTAGGATTAGAGATAGGAGAAGTTCATACCATTTCTGACATTTCCTGTGCTTCGTCTCTAAGTTTACGAAACCCTTAGGTTGACAATTAAGTGTTGAGGATTTTGCTCAAGCGCAATTCCTGCACCCAACATTTTGGCGCCATTGCCGAGTAGGCGATTTGAATTGGTAAGAATTTTCCATTTTTTGCAATAGGGGTAAGTATGCTATTAATTTTTCTGTATTGTGCTACTATTGTTTGAAGGAATTTATAGGTGCTGATTTATTCTTTGAAACTTGCAGTTTTTATTTGAATTTCATTTTGTCATTTTTTGAAATGAATGCCTAAAAGAGGTAGGGGTCTGAAACCCACTAAGGGCCAAAGAAACACTGACAAATCTGAAACCAAAACTCACATTTGGCGTTATTTTGCAGGCAGAAAGTCTAAACAAACTCAGACTCATCACACAGGAACAGTCCACCTAGTCCTTGGTAGCAGTGGTTCAGGTGTGACACAGCCCATAAAGGGGAAGAAGGGGACTGTTGGAATCCATAGTAAGCCTTCTTAGCTTGTTAAGAGTGGTTCAAGTGGAATAACAACAATGGTAGATATGGAAGACCATGTAGAAGGAAGTGGCTAAAATCAGGAAATGAGGAACAATCCACTTTCGGATTCCCGATTGTGGATCCTGATACACAAGTACAAATGACAAACATTTCACCATTAGATCTTCCTCATTTTTATGGTAAGATACATGAAGACCCAGTTATTTCTTATTTGAGTTTGATATTTTGTGTAGGAGTTATGATTATTCATTTGATGCCCAGAAGTTAAATTTGTTTCTTGCAACCCTCAAGGACACAACACTCCGTTGGTTCATGGGACCAGGAGGAAACACTATATATTCTTGGGAGCAAATGAAGAGAGTGTTATTGTCAAAATACTAGGAATACTGTAAAACTAGAGATGTTCAAGATGAAATCTTTATTATTGTGCAAAATGATGATGAGAATTTAGAGGACTACTTGGAGGGATTCCTGTATATCCTTCAAAGGTCAAAGCACAAATTTGATCTAAGTACCATTAGAACCTTGTTCTTACATGGGCTCACTGATGATGCTAGAAATAATTTAAATTTGTTAGGACAAGGGGATATTTCTCAAAAGACTTTTGATCAGATATGTGACTTGTGCAGGAAATTCTCGAGGAATCAATATAGATCCGGTAAAGGAATTCAGAATAAAAACAGAAAAAATGAATATACTGATGCTATGATTATTGGATTAGAAAAGAAAATGGACAGTATGAAAATCAAAATAATGAATATTGTTAGTAAACAAATAGACTCTTTGAAGTTTCAATAGAAACTTGTAGAAGAGTAAGAGATATTGTCTATTTTCTGTCCTAAACGTAGAAGAAAGCATCCTTTAAGAGAATATCCTCTAGATATTAAAGAAACTAATAAATGTGCAATTTGTGCAGATAACCATGCTATGGATAAATGTCCCTCTATACCTGGGCTGAAATCTGTATTGGAGGGGGTACAACCTGAAGTTGAATCATTTCATGCTATGGGAGCACAAAGAAATTGGCCTCAAGTAAGTGCACGTATGGTTCCTGAACCTCCACCACATTTTATTGGTTATAATGCACACTTATATTCTTATCCTAACACTGGTCACTCTCAGCATTAGCAACATGGGAATCAATATCAATATGGAAAACCCTCCCAATCTTGGCAACAAGGATGGAGAGGGCCAAACCATTCACATCATTCACATAATTCCTATCATGCACCTATGCAATCATACCCTCCTATATATGC
Source organism: Pinus tabuliformis (assembly GCA_031772625.1). NCBI lineage: Eukaryota > Viridiplantae > Streptophyta > Pinopsida > Pinales > Pinaceae > Pinus > Pinus tabuliformis. The sequence continues at coordinate 208,941,399 of CM062814.1, read as the reverse complement.
ACCTTAACCAATGCCTCAACCATCATTACCTCAACTGAGTCAACCTATGCCACCATTACTGTTACCTCCATCGTTTCGACCTTCTCAGCTACCTTCTCAACCTTTACCCAACCCCAATAATAAAGCGGTGCAAATGATTCATTCTATGGCCCCGCTTTCTTCATCCATATTTCAGACTATGCCAGTTGGAGTCAATGATCTCTAATTGAGATCAGGGAATGTGGTAACCTCAGAAAATACAAAGCAGCCCATGGTGATTATCAATGAGAGAGGAGAGGAGGAAACTTCTAATCATTATGAAAAATATGACACCATTCAGCCTATCCTTGTACATTCTGAGCCCTTGTCATGTTCTTCCAATCAACCTCCCTATCCAGAGAGGTTAGTTGTGGAGAAGAAATACCCCATTCCTGAGTCTAGCTTGGCTTCTGAGCTTAGGAACCTTTTCATCAGGGTACCTTTTCTCCAAGCTATTAAAGAGATCCCCATCTGTAAAAAAATCATTAGGGAACTCTGTCTCAAGAAGACAGGAAGGAGAATATTGGAACCCCAAACCATTCAATTTGTTGGTAGAGCAGCAAAGTTGATGACGAGATGTATGCACATCGAAAAATATGTTGACCCCAAAAACCCTGTTGTCTCTATTCAGATAGGTGATGTTCTTGTCTCCAATGTACTTAAAGATTAGGGGCAACCATTAATGTTATGACCAAGCAAACCATGGATCAAATTGGATTGGTCCATATTCTTCCTACTCCTACTATGCTTGAATTCTCAGATAGATCTAAAATCAAGCTAGAAGGAGTAGTGGATTATGTAGTCGTTTCCCTAGATTCTTGGGAATATTCCACAAATTTCATTGTGCTTCAGCCAAATAATCCTGTGGGAGGGCATCCCTTGATCTTGGGGCAACCATGGCTTGCTACGACCGATGCTTATATTGGATGTTGTTATGGTGATATGTATATTTCCCATGGAGATTCCAGAAAGAAAGTCACCCTATATCCACCTGCTAGATCTATTCAAGAGCTCCGAGACACTTTATGGTTAGACTACAGTAGTGATGAGGATACCCAACTTGTTTCTTTGATACATCAGAATGCTGAGTCCTCACAGGAGGGAGATATTCAAGACTTCCTAAACAATCTAGACACCATGCCTAATTTGGAGTCATTAAGTCAAATTTTTAGTTTATAGTTTCAGGAAGGATATGAATCTCTACCTCCAGCATCACCATCTCTAGTGACACCTTTGTGTACTCTTGAGCTTGACATTACTCTTGTTGAGATTAGTCCATGTAACTCCTTGTATATCAGTTCGAACTTGGATCCTTCTCAGCGAGAGCAACTTGTGAATTTGTTGCAAACCCATCTTGATGCCTTTGCATGGGGTTATGAAGATGTAAAAGGAATCCCTCCTGAAACTTGTACACACCACATCTATATTCAAGATGGAGCCCGACCTATCTAACAACCCCAAAGGCGAATGAACCCAACTTTAAGAGACATTGTAAAAGAATAATTGAAAAAACTCTTAGATGCCAATTTTATCTATCCCATTTCTGATAACCAGTGGGTCTCTCCATTAGTATTAGTCCCAAAGAAAGATGGCAGATGGTGCATTTGTATTGACTACAGAGAATTGAATAAATCCACTCTCAAAGATTACTTCCTCCTTCCTTTTATCGATTAGGTACTCAATACCCTTGCTGGTAAGAAGTTATTTTCTTTTCTAGACGGCTTTAGCGGATATAACCAGATACAGATAGCACCTGAGGATCAGGACAAAACCACTTTTACGTGTCCATGGGGTACATTTGCTTATCGAGTGCTTCCCTTTGGGTTATGCAATGCTCCGGCTATCTTTCAAAGGGCAGTCTTGGATACTTTTGCTGACCTTGAATGTGTAGAAATCTATATGGATGACTTCTCTGTGTTTGGTGATTCATTTTAGGAAGCCATCAAGAATCTAGAAAAAGTGATTCTTCACTTCCAAGAAGCTCATCTCGCCTTCAGTGACAAGAAATGTAGATTGATGTGCAAGGAGGGAGTGGTTCTTGGCCATCTTATTTCCGACAAAGGTATCCACGTTGACCCTCCAAAAATAGAAGTCATTTCGAGTCTTCCTATACCCAAAACTCAAAGGGAAGTGAGAGGTTTTCTAGGACATGCGGGCTACTATAGGAGATTCATTGAGAATTTCTCAAGGATAGCTACCCCCGTTTTCCGAATTTTGGCTAAATATAGTGAGTTTTCTTGGTCTGCAGCTTGCCAACAGTCCTTTGAGACATTGAAGGAAAAATTAGTTCAGAAACCAGTGTTGAGAGGACCAAACTGGTCCCTGCCATTTCACATTTCCTCTGATGCCTCAGATACTGCTATAGGTGCAACTTTATGATAGCAATCTTATGCTATTTATTTCATTAGTAAAAACTTGTCACCCGCTGAACTCAATTATATAGTTATTGAGAAAGAGTTTTTAGTTGTCATTTTTTACATTGATAAATTTAGAAATTATATTATAGGATATGAAGTTTTTGTACATACTGACCATTCCGCTATAAGATATTTGATGAATAAACCATTAACTAGCAGTAGGGTGATTAGGTGGTTGATATTATTACAGGAATTTAATATTACCATTGTGGATAGACCAGGAAAGTCAAATGTAGTTGCAGATTATCTTTCAAGATTAAATAATCCTGGTGAAGCAATTCCTGCTGATGATTATTTTCCTGATGAACATCTTTTTGCTGTGTCAACAAAATCTCCATGGTTTGTTGACATAACTAACTATTTAGTCACCATAAAATTACCACCTCACTTACCCGCTCGTGAAAAGCGGAATATCATTCAGAAAAGTGGTGCATATTCCTAGATCCGAGGATACCTCTTTTACACTGGAGCAGATCTCATTATCCGTAGATGTGTAAGAAAGGAAGAGGTGTTTGACATCTTAAAATCTGCCCATGATGAACCTTGTGTAGGTCACTTCACCGATAAGCAGACTACATACAAAGTATTATGAGCTGGCTATTTTTGGCCTTCCTTGTTCAAGGATACCAAAAAATATGTCAAGCGGTGTGATAGCTCTCAACAAATTGGACAGCCTAATCAAACCAATGAAATGCCTTTATGTCCTCAAGTTATGATTGAGCCTTTTGAAAAATGGGCGATTGGTTTTGTAGGACCAATAAACCCTGCATCATCAAATAAAAAGCATATTTTGGTTTGTACAGATTTTGTTACAAAATGGGTAGAAGCTAAAGTTGTTTCTTTTGCTACTGAAAGAGCTATTGTTGATTTTCTTTTTACTGAAATCTTTACTAGATTTGGTGTGCCTAGAGAATTTTTTTTTGACAATGGATCATAGTTTATTTCTAATCTGGTACAGGGTGTGATGGAGTAGTACAAAATACGGCATAGGAAATCTACAACGTATCATCTGCAAGAAAATGGTCAAGTGGAGTCCATGAATAAGGTGATTGAGTCCATCCTCACAAAGATGGTAAACATGCACAAAAAAGATTGGGCTGACAAATTACTAGAAGCATTGTGGGCCTATTGAACCACTTGGAGAAACAACACAGGACACATACCATATGAGTTGGTGTATGGGAAACAAGTCCTTTTGCCAATAGAATTCTAGATCAAGACTTTTAGGACTGCAGTCCAATTGGACTAGATCTCTCTAAAGCACAACAGCAACGACTTCTACAATTAAATGGGTTAGATGAAATCCAAAGGGATGATGTTCAACACAACATCTTGGTTCAACAACAATGCAAGAACTGGCATGACAAGTCCATTCAGAAGAAGCAGTTCCAACCAGGTGATTGGGTACTCCTTTACAATTCAAGATTCAAAAATTTTAAAGGAAAATTCCATACACGCTGGATGGGACCCTATGAGGTGGTCAAAGTGTTAGAAAATGGAGCGGTAGAAATCAAAACTATTGATGCACAAAATTCTGTGTTCCTGGTAAACGGGCATAGATTGAAGGTATGTTTTCAGCCCCTTACTAAAGGAGATTTTATGTAGCAAGTCCAACAACCATTTCAAAAGGAGTCAGTAGGTGGTAACACCAACATGTTGAAGAATTGATTCCTTCTTGTCCTTATTAAGAAAAAAAATAATCAAAGAAAAATAAAAAGAAAAAAATGACAAAAATAAAAAGTATAAAAATAAAAATTTTCCTATAATTGTGAAAATCAGTTGACTGACATGATTGCAGAAGGATCAACCTGAAAACTAGCATGCTGGTAGGAAGATAAAAATTTTAATAAAAAGGGAATGTTACTTGATTTTTAGATATGTTGGCTACCACCAAGAAGAAGCAGGTTCACGAAACTGAGCACTTACCCAAGTTTGGGGTAACTAGCATGGACATTTTTATCCAAGTAAATGCTTACTTCTCGTTGCAGTTATTTTTCCTGCACTAGTGCAGGCAAATTTCAAGGTAAAAAGATTGTCTTTCTTCTATTTCCCATTTCAAAAATTCCCACTATTTCTTTTCTAAATTCCCCAATGAATTACCTTCCTCTTTCTTCTAAGAAACTACCCTTACCGGATTTCATAAAATCCCTCTTTTCCCTTAATTTTTTTTCCCACATCTCATTTCGTTTATCCCTCTTGGTTTTATTGTTTCTGAAATCCCTACTATAATATTCCTTCCCATTCTAAATTTTTTTGCCCCTTTCCCACTTCTTTATTCCCTCATAAATAGATTGCAGAATTTGATGCAGTCAATCTAGAAGGCATGTTCGAAAAACACCAAAGGATGGGGAATAAATTTTTCTTGTATAATGAGGCAAATTTTTTTTTTCCAGCTATAGAATTATGTCCTATCAGATTCTCTATTTGGTAAAAATCTCTGGTTCAAGCACAACACAGTGCAAGCACAACAGTGCAAGCAGGTCTGGTGCAAAAATTAAGTTGACTATGAAAGCAACTTACATAGTCTTGAAATGGTTTATCAAGGGTTTATGGGCCTGTATTTTTCTGCACATCTGTTGATATGTTCTCTCATTCCACGTTTTGATTAATACTTCGTTTCGTTAATTACTAATCTAGGAACAAATCTTTAAAGTGAAAGATGTGTAAGGTTTGAAATCTAATATTTTTTTAATAAATGCTGAAATATGTTTGATTGAATTATGATGCTGACCCTGGAAGGGTACTACTGTCCGATAACCTGCACTCACCCTCCTTGCAATAATTCCACATTGCCTGACCATCATTAACTTATCTGTAATCCGATCATTGTAGTCGTTGCATCACCACCGCCCATACTGCAACTACATCCAATTATTACGGTTCACTAGTAACGAGCTGACACGAATTTACACCTGATATGGGAAGGGTTGTTCCATTATAGCCGAGTGAGTGGGTTTGAAAAGATGGAGGGCGTGGAACTTTCGGCACAAAACTCTTGGCGAACGTTGGATTTACTTCGAAATTCCTTGGAGGGTGTGATCAATGAAGTGGAGGAGGTTCGAAATGGCACCTGTGAGGAGTGAACCACTGTCACTACAGGAGATTGAATAAACCGCAGAGTACAGGAACAGTCTTGCACTATTGCAAGAATCTAGATTCTTGCTATTCCTACAAAATTTTGAAGAGTTCGACATGGCCGTAGTGTTAGAGTTTGCAAGGACGTTCAAAGAAGGTCGAGTCAGGGTCGGGTCCTTAAAGTTAAAAATTACAGACGAGTTCATTGCAAAAGCTACAGGCATGCCACTCATAGGGGAGCGATGGTTTAAAAAGGAATGACTTGCAAAGAAGTGATAGCATTGATTCGTGGTTGATAAGAAAATTAAAGTTGATTGGAGAAAGGGACTTCCACAGACTGCCATGGTCGGGAAGTGGCGAGATTTACTGTTTATATTACAGAATTTTGTCACAGGGGAAGGATGCTATACCTTGGCATTCGTATACCACCTTCGATTTCTATTGCATTTCGAGGCAAGAAAATTGATTAATTTTCCTCACTTCTTGCTCAGAAACCTTGAAAAGATGGCGAAAATTGTGCAGAGCAGAAGTGCAAGCCATGTTGCAAGCAAACTCTACCATCATGGACTCATTACGATGCTGGTCAAGAAGAAGTTAGAAAAAAGGGAATAACATGGGAGGCATTTCTGAAAGAATTCCGAGCAAGGGGCACAGAAGAGTCTGCTAGCACCATTATAGGTAAGAAGAGAAAGGTTGGGACATTCTCTCCTTCCAAGCTGCAAGGTAAGAGTTCACCAATGAAAGCAGAGAAGAGGGTCGTTGAGAACAGTCCACCCATGGCAAAGAAGAGGAAGACTAGAGCCTTGATGAGGAGGAAAACTGTTGCCCAAAGGATGAACAAGTCGATTTCTCTAATCGTAATCGACGAGTCACCCCAAGTCTTCCCCATAGTTCATAACCTCTTGGTGCTTGTAGATGCAGTGGCACACATTGTAGAGGATGAAGAGAATGCAGAAGATGATGTCTTGTTGTCGACATTTGTTAGCAGGCTAAAGAGCAGAAAGACGACGTCGACAACACATACTGGTGAAGTCCAAGCAAAGGAGGATGAAGAGAAATAGCATGAAGAACCTCTTGATAATTTCAGTGAACCAGATGTGGAGACCCTAAATGATTTCGAGGAGCGGGGTACTGAAGACCCTGTGGTTTTTGAAGGTCAAGGCATTGAAGACCCTACAATTTCTGAAGATTAGGGCATTGAAGACCCTGCGATTTTAAAGGGATAGGGTATTAAAGACCTTGCGGTGTTCGAAGGATAGGGTATTGAAGTCCCTGTAGTGGTAGAAGAATGGGAAATCAAAACCCATACTGATTTGGAAGGACAGGGTGCTGAATCCCTTGAGAACAAGGTGTCAAGAGCCTCAGGGAATTGAGTGCACAAGGCACAGAGATTCATGAGGGCATCAGAACCCTCAATAATGAGAAAACCCCGAGTATGGAAAACCTCGACGATGTTATAAAGCAGGATTTCGAAAACCTTGACCTTGATGATGATGGGACTTTTTTCGAGTCCATGCTAGAAAAGACGTTCACACCTGAAGATCTTAGCACAACACCCTCCACTCTTTTCCTCAATAGTAGAATAGTATATCTGTAGCAACAAGTCCATGACCACGAAGCTTTGAACCAGGTCATGAAAGAGCAAAGTTGGCAGAAACAGAATGAGGTGGAGTTACTACAGAAGTAAAGAGGCAGAAGCAACAAGTAAAGGTATGGAAATACCAGGCTTCTAGATTCTATAGATGCCTCAAGAAGGTGACTAAGCAACTGCAAAAATCTTGAGACAAGAAGCCAAAGATAATAACTGTAGGAATAAACATTGAATTGCAGATTTGAGGAGCTGGCCATTCATTTTTGAATGTTTTTTGCAGAGGTAAAATGTTGTGTGAGGACACACAACAACTTAGGGATGGGAGGATGTTGGTATCCTAAATTTCCCTATTTTATACCCCATGTCCAACAATATCAACCTCAGTTTTATCTCAATAAAAGACCCTTCTTTCCCGCACCAGTACAAGATAGTTACCCATTCCTGCACATGATCATATTTTATATAAGATTTATTACAACACTTTATTAATATTTTCTATAAATATTTCATGCCTATTTACATACTTATTGTAACTCATATTTATTTCCTAGAGTAATCGTGGAACTTAGTGTTAATGATGAATGAGTTGACTAGCCCAGGTAGATTCCTATACCGCCACGAAGACTGTTCGAGATTTCTGAGAAGCAAAATCTTCCACGAGGACGGCTCTCGATCCTCGACTCCAAGTCTAACTGTTGATGAAATGAAGCAGGATAATAGGTGGCGTGCATTCAGGGATTATTCTCCAAAGTTAGGTTACGGCCAAGCGAAGTTCATGTGTATTATAACTGCTGGCCAAGTTTGTAATTTTGGTTTTCTAAGTCTGTTTGGGCGAAAGTATTGAACAAGAAATATTTGTAATTAGTGTAAACGGCTTAGATCCGAAAGGATATATATGATATAAATCATAGGTAGGAAGAGAGAAAACCATCGATTGTAATTTTGTTTCATGTAATCTAGTTATTGCCTCAGCTCTAGGGCTGGACTACTCTATAATGTATATTTGCCAAATCTAGTAATACAAGAGAACTACCGTGATTTACATACACAACGTTTAGTTTATCTTTGATGTCCATTTGAAGTGCTGAGCTTTTTCGTTCCTTAGAAGGGGAACGAGCTGGTTGGCTAGGGCCCAACCAACCCAACTCGTTTACCCCTCTCACTTTCGCTATTCAGAAAGACAGTGTGGTTATTTCTTTTGTAGCTGTGTGATGTTATAATTTTAATCATTAATCTTTAAGTTATGAATTAAAATGTCTTTTGTAGCTAACATTTGAAACAGATCCATGGTTTGAGAGTAGCTGTGTTTATTTTTCTTATCAAATATCTTTCTCACATTTCCTTTACTCTCATTCTCTTTTTTAATTCATTTTCAATCGGATCGTGCAAGGAACTCTTTCCTACACTAGTGCATGTTGTTGCTTGCACTTTGGTCTAGTCATTCGTTGCAACAAACAATGAATCACTTACCTGCATATTGTTTCCAGTTATTTCACAAGCGAATGAACCATTAATTGAGTAACTATCTTCAGTATTAAAAAGTCATATTTAAAAGATCTGGAAGCAGTTGTATCAAAATTATCATATTATACTTGCAAAGAACATAAGCATGTTGGGTGATGTACCAAAGATGATTAACACATGCAAAATACTTAGGCTATTGTTTGATTCTTTTAAAGTGCTTTTATTTCATGAAGTTTATTTCCTTTGCAAAGTTTAATGAATTGAAGAATTTCCTTTTTCACAGATTATTTACTTTAGAATTTCATTTATAGTTGCAATTGTTTTCTAGCACATCTTTCAGTGTTTTGAAAGTAATTTGGAAACTAGGTGAAGGAAACTCTTCTTTGGTGCAAGAGCTGGTCTCTTATCACAGAAACATAGTGCTCTAAGCCTTTAGGCTTATAACACCTTCACTAAGAGATAAGTCTTCAGTAAGGGAGGTCACATATACTTTTGCGCAGAGATATTGTACCTGCACTAGTGCAAGCATATTGTAACGGTGCAAGGACATGTTGTTTATGTGGAAGGAAGATCATAAGGAAGACATAATTCTGCAAGGGCCCACTTGTCAGACTGTTGACCATCCATCTGAAGATGAACATAACATTTTATTTCAGAATTTAAGATTTTTTCCGTTGTGTGGAATTTATTTACTTGATTTACATGCAAATTGTCCTTTACATTCTAGCACTAGAGTTGCCTTGGCATTAATTGCCTTTCCAATTGTTTTCTATCTGATTCTGTAAAGCCTTTCCTTTAAGAAGTATGATTAGGGATAGGAAAAGTTCATACCATTTTTGGCATTTCCTGTGCTTTGACTCTAAGTTTATGAAACCCTTGGGTTGACAATTAAGTGATGAGGAGATTGCTCAAGCACAATTCCTGCAACCAACAACTACCTAGGGAAGTATAACTACAGGAAGAGTCCATAAGGACTTGGAAAGCGTGAGTTGAGTAGTGATGCTGTAGAGTGTTGTTGGGTGTTAGAATTGTATTTCAACCATCAACACTTAATTGTCTAATCACATGTTTCATAAGATTAGAGGCATAGAATAGGTAATACCAAGAATATTCTGGTCAAACTTTATGGACTAACCTATCCCTGCACACAATCATCACACTTCCCAAGCTTTGTGATAAAAAGGGTGAAAAATATAATCAAACTTTCTCTCATAGAAACACTAAAACCATTCTATAGTTGTCCTTTACTGTAAAGAAGTCAATATATTTAACTAAGACAATCATTCAGGAGAAATTCAAGCTTCACAATCATCAAGCCAAATCATGAATCAATTCCTTCACTAGAAAAAATCTCTTAACCCTGTTCCTGTACTAAAACAAAATCCACAATCAAACCTTCAATCCTTGCATTGTGTAATGTTCCCAACCAAAGGTAAACTCAAACCAAAACATAAGCTTTCTACTCATTGTTTCCAAGGATAACAAAAGAGATGTCAAGGAATCAATATTGTAACCAAAATTTAGATTAACCTAAAGACTTCTGCAACCTTTTACAGGCTTCACGAGAAAAGTTAACAAACACACAACTTTGGTAAGAGAAGCTACTCCTATGTCCAAGAAAAATAACACAAGATGAAATCTTATAATCAAACAAATCCACAATGTGTTGACAACTGCTATGCAATATCAATATTCAAATTGTGTGATCGCTGCTGCAAGAAAGAAAAAGGGTCCAAGCAGGGTTATAATTATTTTTAAATAGAGCATGAATCACTTAGATCCGAGGTAATAAAATACATATATCACTTAATCAATTACAAGCCCTTAAGATAAGAATAAAACCACTAGATCTAGGTTAAAATAATTTTGTGAATCAACCCTTCGCAAAAGTATGAAGCAAGTATTCAAAACAAAAATGTAATGTACTAGATCATGGGTTATCATGAACCAAAAACATACTATTCAACTCAGATCTCCAAAACCCACATACAATTTCAAATCCAAATCAAAATCTAAAGAAAAACATTATTTAACTCAACACCATTCATAAATATTTATTGGGTTTGAATTTATTGCTTAGATATGGGTTTATTCGATTCAAAATATTGCTCCTTATATATTGACACAACAAACAACCAAAACATGCTTTCAATCAATCCTTATACAAAATAACGAGTGAGATACACAACATACATATATGCAAATAGAAATATTGCTCACTGAACTACTCTAAGGGGGTAACAAGCTAGGTTGGTCGGGCCCTAGCCAACCAACTCACTCCCCTGCAAGAAGAAAAGCTTGGTTATAGTGCTTTTAAATCAAGAACAAGACAAAATACAAAAATGTGTGAAACTCGGTGTTGGGTCTTGAAAATGTCATTCATTTCCATTACAAAATCACTATTATGTCCATTATATCACCTCCATTTCACCTCCATTTCACTACTATGTCACTACATTCATCCCAATTTCATTATCATTGGGCCACATTTATGTTTTTCCAAACTTTATTAATTCTTAGCCTTTTTAAGTGAATTTGTGGTTAAAAATTAGAAAATAATGTGCATATGCTTATACCTAACAAGTGGGTTGAGATTGTTGACATGTGTAGGTCAAAAGGAGACTTCTAGAAGACCCTTATGTGGCACTTTAAGGCCAAATTCGAATTTGAGTGGAAAGAATCATGAGATCATGAAAATATGTGTCACATCTCCTAATTGTATTGAAACTCTAAGAAGACATATGTCTTATCAGTTCCTATTTTGATTAGGACTCTAGAGGTAGAGGGAGAGATTCATGGACTCTCATTAATGAGATGGCTTCTCATCTTTTTGTATAAATAGGAGATCTTTCTCCTTCATTTGTTAGCTTAGAGTTTAGAGCTTAGCTTGTGAGACTTAGCTTAGCTTGGAGTTTGTAGTTCTTCCTTGATGGCTTTTGAAAGCTTTGGAGAGTTTTGTTGTACTTTGTAATTTTGAAGAATTTGAATAAAGCTTTGATGTTCTCAACATGGAAGGAGATGTGAAGTAGATGTCATGGAGCATATTAGAATGTAAGGTAGAGTAGATTTCATTTTTTAATTTTGCTTTGATTTCATTATGTCATTTGATTGCTTTCAAGTTTGATAGATTAGATTTTACATTAATGCAATTTGAATTCATGTAAGTGTGTTCAACCAGTTGATTGTAGATTAGTTTTTCTTTACATGTTTTTGCATCAAATAGTGACATGAAATTTGCCTCTCTGCTGACTTTGTTTTTTTTAGCTTTTCAATTTCAGTTATGCTTTGATTTCATTCTTATTCATTTGTTTTGTTAGTTAGTTTAGATATCAAATTCCTCATATCATTGACGTTATCTCCTAAAGCCATAGCTTAGACTACCTGGCGAGCTATCGGACTATGAATGCTGTGATTTGATTTTAGCTTTATTTTTCTGCAATTAGATATCAAATTCCTCATATCATTGACGTTATATCCTAAAGCCATAGCTTAGACTACCTGGCGAGCTATCGAACTATGAATGATGTGATTTGATTTTAGCTTTATTTTTCTGCAATTAGATATCAAATTCCTCATATCATTAATGTTATCTTCTAAAGCCATAACTTAGACTACCTGGCGAGCTATTGGACTATGAATGATGTGATTTGATTTTAGCTTTATTTTTCTACAATTAGATATCAAATTCCTCATATCATTGACGTTATCTCCTAAAGCCATAGCTTAGACTACCTGGCGAGCTATCAGACTATGAATGATGTGATTTGATTTTAGCTTTATTTTTCTACAATTAGATATCAAATTCCTCATATCATTGACGTTATCTCCTAAAGCCATAGCTTAGATTACCTGGCGAGCTATCGGACTATGAATGATGTGATTTGATTTTACTTTTATTAGTTTGTAGTTTTTGATTTGTTGAGTGCAATAGCTTAACTTTTATTTATGTATTTAGATAAACATCAGAGATAGTGATTTCATGATCAGTAGTTCATCATTTGTTTGATTTGAATAACATCACATTTCCATTCTTATTTAAGTACTAATTTCATCAATAACATGTTTTGAGATCTTTTGAAGTGCTAAGTTTTGGAAGTTACCATTAGGGACATAAACCTTGTCTTGAAATCCACATCAATACTTGACTTTTAAAAGTATTCTTAAGACCTTAGAATAGGATTTCCATTTGCATTAGACATTTTAGGAGATCAAAAAGAACAAAACCCCAAAACAAAATAAAACCTATAAAACAACGAAGTAAGAAAAAGGTTGACTAAGCACATATGGTGCACCACACTTCATCATTTTACGATACCCGGATTGATAATTTATGTAGATCAATTTAAGACGTTAAATTGACTAGACATTTTGGCGCCGTTGCCAGGGGAGTGTAATTACGAGACCTTATTTCTTACATCTAAAAAAAAATTTAATAATTCTTGAGTATGCTCTCCTCTTGCACTTTGTGTGAACTAGAGGATCAGAAAAATGATTGTTATGTAAATTTTTATTTTAATAATTCTTGAGTATGCTCTCCTCCTGCACTTTGTGTGATCTAGAGGATCAGAAAAAGAATTGTTATGTTAAAAAAAAGGAGACAAAATAAACTTCATCATTTCAATTGATTCAATTTGTATTTTTTATTTTTTATGAAACCCAACTACTTTGATAGGTTCAACTGTCCAAGATTGACTTGTTATGGTTTGTAGTGTTCCTCAAAACACTGTATCCTATTTTAATAAGATTTTGCAACTTAGCTGCGGAATGTGGCTTGATTTCGCAGCTAATTATGAATTCCACAGCTAATTTCAAGGTTTAATAGGTTATAGGAATCCAATGAAGAAATCGACCACATGGGCATCTCTAGAATTGTCCCGACATGGATCCTATCCTAGTCACCCAGCCTAGATTGATAAAAAATCAGCTTAATACCTCAGTCAAAGTCGTGTTTTTAGCACATTTACCTTGAAGTCTTTGTTGCCTGAAATTGAAAACCATTAATCCTTCTTATAAAATTTCACAATTTTAGAGAAAGAAAAAGGTAAAACAATCTATGGCTATATTGAATCCTAGCTTTCACTATGGCCTCAGTAGGAAAATATGCATTCCTGTTTGAAGCCTTGGCCCTGAAACAAACCTGCAAAAAATAAAAATAAAAAAATGCACTGTATATGCGAAAAATCCAAGGGTTCAAATGTTAAACGATTAGGTAACAATGAGGAGGTGAATGCAAATTTGTAGATCCATGTTAACTCCATTAAGGGCGATTAGGTAAAAACGAGGAGGTGAATGAAAATTTGTAGATCCATGTTAACTGCATTAAGGGGCCTTGGCATTGTCCCAACCTGAAAATGAATCAGTGAGCTCAATAGAATTATTGTTGCCACTTGGATTTCCACCGCCTACAAAACCTGCAATGTAAACAATCTAAGCTGCAAGCTTCAACAAAATTATTAAATTGTTGTTTTAAAAAAATAGCCAAGGTACCAATATCAATTAAAAACAACCACTGCAGCAATTGTTTAGCGTCATCGTTTGACATTTCCTCTCTAGTTTCTTTTTTAATAAAATAGTAGAGAAAAGAGTTGTTCTCGTATCAGGTATCTTAAATATTGAATAAACATGAGGATAATGGATCAACGATTCTCACTGCGGATCGATGATTGGCTCATTCTTCTGTCTTCAGATAAAAAGCCTATGATTAATTTATTCTAGAGAGCCACGAGAGATGGTTAGTTGCCCCAATTCTTCAGCTCTGTCATTGTGCCTGTGTAATACACCTTACAGAAAAAAAATGCGTAATAGCTGAAAAACATCAAACTTCAAATGCACGATTTGGCCAAACGGAGATGAATTTGAGAAAAATAAAATACGGGTTTTTCGGCAGTAGGGTCAATTAGATAACCCAAAAATAGCTTTAAGAAATTCATGTCAGTTTGAGAGAATTTCTCGGTTCTCTGAGGCCTATTTTTGCATGCTGTGCGAGGAAAAACAATTGTTTTTCTGAATAGTTGCGACCATATTCCGATTTCTTTGAGAAATTCGCCCAGATTCAATTTCTTTCGCTTCCAGGTCATCCACCGTGCCACTGAATGCGTGAGAAAAAAGGATTTCTATTAAATGAACAAAGAACAGTTTAAACACGACACACTTTGGTTGTTTGAGGAAACACGTCTTCTGCCACCCGTCTAATACCTGTTCCACTACTTCCTGTTTAACAGTAAGATGATCAAATACAGCACTAAAGTTATATGAAGAGGATTACAGCTTGTCGATGTTTATTCCTTTGGCATATGCTTGTTGGAGATGGTTACTCGGGGGATTTCTTACAGTGAGTGCGGTAGCATTGTTCAAATTTATAAGGTGAGTTCTGGTCTAAGGCCCGCAACAGTGGAAAATGTTACCAATCAAGAAATAAGGCAAGTTATTGAAAATGTATGACAGTTGCATCAGCAAGGCCTTCTGCTGCAACACTTCTGAATGAACCACTTCTCAGAGATGTAGAGTCGAGTAGGTAGTGCACATGCACGTTAAACTTCCCAATTATTTTGAGATTGACTTAGGTGTTTCTATTACAACATGCATAGGAATTGTTGGTGACAAATACTAAAAAAAAAATATGAGCAACACAAGAGTTGGTACTCTGATATATTCCCATCATTAAAAATGTTTTGCTTCATATTTCAAAGTTTTTATTTTCTAGGCAAACAGTGAAAGAAAAATAAAAATGAATAATTGGTCTTATGCACCAGCGGTGATCTTAGTCTCTCTCTCCCTATTACTTGCCTGCATAAAATATCTTTTCCAATAACTTAAATCAGAAAACAGATGGTTGACTGTCTTTTAGCTGCTGAAAGTAGCCTGATTCCACAACGAACTGGCAATTCCGTAGCCATTTTATTACTTCTATAGGTTATAGGTGTCAAGAGACGAAACGAGCCACATGGGTAGCTGGGAAAATGTCAGTACATGGATGGTGTCTTATTCATTTGATCTAATTCGATGAAAAAGACCCCAGTCGAAGGGAAGTCAAGTTGTGTGTTATTACTAAGTCACCACACTAAGTCACCACACTAAGTCCGACATGTCAAGAAAAAAATAATAATTTTGAATCAATGAAATGAATAAGTTATTCGCTCACTTTTCTGAAGGTATTGATTAATTTTGGATTGATGATGAAATATGAATGGCTAACTTTTTATTCAAGATTTTTAGCTACAGAAACCGTCGACATTTTGTAGCTAAAGTCCAATTCTGCAGCTATTCTCCAATTCCGCAGCTGAAAAACCTCATTGTTCAAATCAACCTAACTTTCTCATACAAAATCAGATTTTGATGATTCAAGTATCGTTGGAAAGATCTCAATAATATCTACACAATGAGAAATCCATCATTAGAGATTGAAATGGCAAATAATGAAATAAATTGCTGAAAAGAAGCAACATTCAACTTGGGGCACCAATTCCAAAGCAGGTATAAATTCTTTTGATTTTTCCTTTGAGAACTTGTTTCATTAATACAAAGTCTTAGTTTTGTGTGTAATTATCATAGCTAGAGAGATTGATCACCTCTCTCCTTTGATAATCTTACATTCCATTGCAGAAGAAGTATTAGTTTTTTTTTGCAGGTTCCAGGAGGAAGGACAAATGACTACAAGAGAATGGTGTCTCTCTAAGAGACCAATTCGTTTCATAAGAGGATGATTAGCAACAAAGAGGAAATATGCTGATGCAAAATCAGATCCAAACACTTGAAAAACTTTCAGATACTATTGTCTCCATCACATCCATACTTCATAATAAACCATTCACCTCATTTCACTCCATATTTTCCATTTACTTTCACATACACATACACTTTTCATCTCTTTTTTTCCATTCATAACCCACAAATAAAAGCAAGAGGCTCATTCACATGCTTATTGCCCATTGCCATTTCTACTCTCCATTGTCATCTTCCATTTTCATCTTCCATTTCTTGTCATTTTCATTTCGCAAATAAGCCCTGCTTCAATGCAAATTATTGAGTCCATAGTCCTTTGAGTCTAAGTTCTTTGTAAAAAAACTTTGAGGCTTGCATGCCTTAATGGCAAGTTCTCATGCTGACAAACAATGGGAATACATTAATGTCCCTTGTTCGTCAGATCTTCTACGTGACTCGACATCAGCAAAATCATTCGTACCTAGCAAGATGTGTTTGGCATCTTGACTCTCATTGTCATCAATGGTGAGAGTTCTCGTGTTGACTAGTTGCATCCATTAATGGCCACTAAGTCAAGAATTTCCTACTATGTTCGACATCAGAACATCTTTTCACATAGTAGGAATTGTGCCAATGAGTTTTGAAGACATGAAGACTATTATTTTCAGCATTTTGGAGCAGATTCAACAAGTTTTAGTAGAAGCAATAAAAAGTCATCTTATCTCTTTATCCATGACTCCTCTTGTTCAGCCACTTGAAGAAGAACATGATCAGAATTTTGTAGCCACCACACATACAACTCATCCATTCAAAAGGGTAAGTTAAGGTACGTCATTTTCTAACTTTTGACTACAGAATTCCATAAAAAGCTAGAATGATAATTGTTGGAAAAACATTTCACTTCCTCATTTCATAAAATTGTCAATACCATCAATTGGGGGGGGGGATACATTCATCTTCATATCTTGCCATGTCCATATCATACTCAGGAGCTCACATACTTCCAACATATATTAACTATTACATTGTTATTATGAGCATACAATGGTTTTTCAAAAAAGTGCTTAAAGGATAAATTGGATACAAACAAAATCATGGTTGTCACACAAGAACCAACCATCATGCAATCCAATAAAGATATACTTTGAAAAAATAATCAAAATATCATTATGCAATGTTCAAAGATCAAAATAGAATGCAACAACTAAAAAATAAATTGGTTGTAACACAAGAACCAACCATGTTGCAATTCAAGTAAAACACTTTGCAGAAATATGAAGTTATCAAATGATATCATGAAAAGTTAAGCCAAAGCTCAAGGATCAAAAGAGTTAATGTAATATATATTACATGAGGACATGCAATAACTTCAGTTGGGGGGTATGTTGGGTCTTGAAAATGTCATTCATTTCCATTACGCTTTCACTATTATGTCCATTATATCACCTCCATTTCACTACTATGTCACTACATTCATCCCACTTTCATTATCATTGGGCCACATTTATGTTTTTTCAAACTTTATTAATTATTAGCCTTTTTAAGTGAATTTGTGGTTAAAAATTAGAAAATAATGTGCATATGCTTATACCTAACAAGTGGGTTGAGATTGTTGACATGTTTAGGTCAAAAGGAGACTTCTAGAAGACCCTTATGTGGCACTCTAAGGCCAAATTCGAATTTGAGTGGAAAGAATCATGGGATCATGAGGATATGTGTCACATCTCCTAATTGTATTGAAACTCTAAGAAGACATATGTCTTATCAGTTCCTATTTTGATTAGGACTCTAGAGGTAGAGGGAGAGATTCATGGTCTCATTAATGAAATGGCTTCTCATATTTTTGTATAAATAGGAGATCTTTCTCCTTCATTTGTTAGCTTAGAGTTTAGAGCTTATCTTGTGAGTCTTAGCTTAACTTGGAGTTTGTAGTTCTTCCTTGATGGCTTTTGAAAGCTTTGGAGAGTTTTGTTGTACTTTGTAATTTTGAAGAATTTAAATAAAGCTTTGATGTTCTCAACATGGAAGGAGATGTGAAGTAGATGCCATGGAGCATATTAGAATGTAAGGTAGAGTAGATTTCATTTTGTAATTTTGCTTTGATTTCATTATATCATTTGATTGCTTTCAAGTTTGATAGATTATATTTTCCATTCATGCAATTTTAATTCATGTAAGTGTGTTCAACCGATTGATTGTAGATTAGTTTTTCTTTACATGTTTTTGCATCAAATAGTGACATGAGATTTGCCTCTCTGCTGACTTTGTTTTTTTTAGCTTTTCAATTTCAGTTATGCTTTGATTTCATTCCTATTCATTTGCTTTGTTAGTTAGTTTAAATATCAAATTTCTCATATTATTGACGTTATCTCCTAAAGCCATAACTTAGGCTACCTGGCGAGCTATCAGACTATGAATGATGTGATTTGGTTTTAGCTTTATTTTTCTACAATTAGATATCAAATTCCTCATATCATTGACGTTATCTCCTAAAGCCATAGCTTAGACTACCTGGCGAGCTATCGGACTATGAATGATGTGATTTGATTTTAGCTTTATTTTTCTGCAATTAGATATCAAATTCCTCATATCATTGACGTTATCTCCTAAAGCCATAGCTTAGACTACCTGGCGAGCTATTGGAATATGAATGATGTGATTTGATTTTAGCTTTATTTTTCTGCAATTAGATATCAAATTCCTCATATTATTGATGTTATCTCCTAAAGCCATAGCTTAGACTACCTGGCAAGCTATCGGACTATGAATGATGTGATTTGATTTTAGCTTTATTTTTCTGCAATTAGATATCAAATTTCTCATATCATTGACGTTATCTCCTAAAGCCATAGCTTAGACTACCTGGCGAGCTATCAGATTATGAATGATGTGATTTGATTTTACTTCTATTAGTTTGCAATTTTTGATTTGTTGAGTGCAATAGCTTAACTTTTATTTCTGTATTTAGATAAAAAGCAGAGATAGTAATTTCAAGATGAGTAGTTCATCATTTGTTTGATTTGAATAGCAGCACATTTCCATTCTTGTTTAAGTACTAATTTCATCAATAACATGTTTTGAGATCTTTTGAAGTGCTAAGTTTTGGAAGTTACCATTAGGGACATAAACCTTGTCTTGAAGTCTACATCCATACTTGACCTTTAAAAGTATTATTAAGACCTTAGAATAAGATTTCCATTTGCATTAGACAATTTAGGAGACCAACAAGAACAAAACCCCAAAACAAAATAAAATCTATAAAACAACGAAGGAAGAAAAAGGTTAACTAAGCACATATGGTGCACCACACTTCATCAGTTTACGATACCCGGATTGATAATTTATGTAGAGCAATTTAAGACGTTAAATTGACTAGACACTTGGCATAATCCCCTTTTTATTGAGAAATATCTTTGTTCTTCATTATATGATGGTCCAACCTTAGAAGGCTTGGTGATACAAAGAAAAATACTTCCTGAGTGTGTTCATAAGCAGAGTATCACTAACATACATACATTTTAGATCTCATATATATATATATATATATATATATATATATATATATATATATATAAACTTTACAAAACCGGAGGGATTCTTCAGCTTGGTCAAAAAAATAATTAGTTAATAATATTATTGTTATACTTTTTTTAGAGCAGGATCAAAATGGTACAAATCCAATGAAGCCAATTTATAGTGGACAAGGGAATAAAAAAATTACAACCGCAGTGGTCGATATTAGAACTGAAACAAATCCTTTGGAAATAAGGAGGAAAGGGCATGCAATAGACTTCTTGATTTTCATGACCCCTCCATAGTAACAATTGGCTTCGACTACTAGCTAGCTATACTCATCCACGAATTATTTAACTGCTACATAACTAATCTATCGTTGGTGCAGGACCCACATACCAAATAAGCACGAGAATGAAGTATTAGGCCTAGTGCGGGAATGAGTATATGAATCACGACCCACCTTCCTCCACATACCAGTTGCATTTATGAAATAATAATGACTTGAAAATGATAAAAGTCCTAAAGATAACCCAAAAGAAGGCATTTAGGTCATAAAAATATTGATCCATAAATTTGTTAGGAAAAATACTAAGGGAGGGCGGGGGAGTGTGAATCAATATTTTTCATTTTTTATTTCATATTTTGAATTCAATAAGATATTATTCTTCATGCAACCAACGTATGTACATGAATGTTGTGAATACAACAACGTATATCTGGTTAACTTAATTTGACATATCTTTCCTTAGAGAGTTAGCTTAACCAATGCATTATTAATTTATTCAGCATCCAGAATGTAATAAATAATAGATAAATCACAACACATAAGAAACACACATAGAACACAAAGATTTTAGGTGGAAACCCAATGTGGGAGAAAACCATTTTTACCGTTGTCTCTGTCTTATTTATTATTATATGAAGAAAATATTCATTACATTTTTAAATATTGGTGCAGACTCTTACGAGTACGTAGGCACCCACGTGCAGGAGGTTACAACCTCCACTCATTCTCCAACACTCGCTGGAAGGGAGCTACAACCCCCTAAACGCATTTACCGCCTCCTAATGGAAGGGAGATCCTACCCCATTTCTGAAGGCTATACCCTCATCTCTTTGAGGACCACTTTTCATAATGTTTCAAACTAGATCCGCCTCTCAAACTTTCATCAAATTTTCATATTGGACCCACACCAACAATAAACCCAAATAAATATCCAAATTGAAGTACTGGAACTCAAATCTAAATAATTGAACCTTTATAAATCAATTGAATCTATGAAGAATCAAACTAATTAATACATAACCCAACCACGACAAATGAAATTCAAAATATGTGCATGACTATTCTTAATAGAACCAACGTATATGCATGCTTCCTCTGCATAAAACCCGCGTAGAGATCTCATATCACTGAAAACTGAATCATTTGGCTAACTGAATCATTGTAACTGAATCAAGTATGAAACCAATCAGAACTCATTGAACCATACCTAATCACCATAATTGATCAATATAGAAATCCATAACTCAATCAACCCAAATAACACTGCGAGATATAGATCATGCTTATGTTGGAAATAATACTGAGAGGGGGGGTGAATCAGTATTATCAGATTAATCAAACTTTTCAAATGCCCAAAAACATATACGCTACTTCAGTTAAGTGAACCAGCGTGTACACGCTACTGTGACGAAGTAAAACAGCGTATAAGCAGAAAACTCACAATTTAGTTGGCTTATTCTTCAATTAAGTGCATCAGGACATTATTCATCATATTAACAGTAAACATGTGCAGTATAACAGAACAGATAAAAAGCCACACACATGAACACCAAGATATAAGGTGGAAACCCAATGTGGGTGAAAACCACCTGCTGCAAGTTGTCTCTATCTTTCTTAATATGAAACTTCAGTTTACAATCTTTTGTACTGGTGCAACCTTATACCAGTACGCAGGCTACAACCTGCAGAAGGCTTCAACCTTCTCTCGTTCTCCAAACTTCCTTGGAAGGGAGCTCCAACCCCCTTTTCTTTTGTACTAGCCAAGATACTAGTACGTAGGTGCTGACCTACAATCTTCCTTCTTCCAGGTATCACTTTTCATACATTTTCAGACTTGGATATTCCTGAAGCACAACATTACAATCTGAAGACCACAATTCATTCAATTTTCACAACAGATCATTGAAGCATAAAACAACCCAACTTTGAATCACTGAACCACTGAACCCTGTCAATCACCAGTTACCAGAACACAGAGCAGACTACAGAACTCTGTAATAACAGTCAGACCCCACTGTAAACTCAAATCAAGCTTCAAAAGATATACGCTACTTTAATGAGCAGAAACCGCGTATACACGCGCTTTTACCGAATCCAACCTGCGTACAGATCTAAAAATAAACTTTCTCAATTTGCAGCTGTACCAGATATTAGTTAGACTCAGAACGTAACATTGCGACAATATGCAGATCTAGAAATACGCATAATCAACCATATCATGATAGTGCATTTCAAACCATTTGATCCCGATCTCTCCTTAGATCTAGTTCTCCATCAACCGATGAGATCTCTCCTTAGCTCAGATCAACCAACTCAGAACCTGCATATCAGATCTCTTTCTCTCTTAGATATTCATGCCTTGTCGAAAGATGATCTTTGCCTAATGATCTTCTTCTCCTTATATAGCCTTAGGCCTTTCTCAATACCAAGAGCCAAAACCATAGTAACACAATACCATCAACTTTAAAACTAGGGATCGACACGCCCGTCGAGACATAATGGTCCGAAATCATAGGCACAACTTCCAAGGTCTAACCACCATGAACCAAAGGAACCTTTCCACATACACGCGCTTTTTCTGAATCTAACTTGCGTGTACACGCGACTTGGTCTTAACGAAAGAGCGTGTATGAGCTTTCTTGCCATGCTGTACTGAGATCTGTCTTCTGATTGAGTTGCCATCAAGGACAACACTTGAACCATAATGCCAACAATCTCCCCCTTTGGACTTGATGGCAACCACCACACCAAGTCACTCTCCCCCTTTGACATCAAGGGCAAAGGGAGGACCAAGATATTCTCTTCCTTGGTAATCCTTCTGCTGTCCATACTGATGTCCATACTCCCCCTGAGTACATGCTGAAATCTCCAAGTGTGCTCCCCCTTTGTGAATGCCAAAGAGTACCAATCTATCCATCCTGCTCACCAAGTGCTGTTCATGCTCCCCTTGACTATAGGCAAGATCTGCAAAAGATGTTCTTCAAGAAGAACATGACTCTATACATCATAAAAGACCTTCCTATCACCAAAGACTCATACATACATCCATTTCTCAACTAAGTGAGGATATACAAAAAAATGACTCATCCACCCAACCAAGTGGGGATACATCAATATTGACTCATCCACCTAACCATGATAATACATGAACATTTCATCATTCATCCCAGGCATAGTGGGGAAACCAACAAAGGCCGTTACATGACCTTGACACCATAAAAGAGACAAGAGAGATACATGACATAGAGACAACAGATCTAGACCAAGACTTAGGAAAGACATCAGCAGCATCTGATAAACATCTTGTTAGATCAGCAACTAGAATTTCTTTCTGAGCTCCTTCTCCTGAAACCAACAACCAAAAACATCTGAATGCCAACAATGCTTTATGAGACTTTTGAGCTGCTCCCCCTGAACCTGTGCCTGTTGCACTCCCTGAAACTGTGCCTGAATAATTCTGACATTCCTATTGCTGTTCAGAACTTCAGAGTTTTCCCTTGCTGTTCAGAACTTCATATACGCGTTTTCTCCTGTATAAAACAGCGTATGTACGCGGATATTCTTTCTGCAACAAGCGTCCATCATACACGCGACTTTCCCACCATGAATCCGCGTGTATACGCTCATATTACTTCCGTAACCTGCGTATACCAACTTTTCTGTAGAACAAACAAATTTCAACAACAGGATGAAGCATTAACTACTCCCAGCTTTTGTCTGAGATATTCAAAAGTTTCCCTGGGCAGTGGTTTTGTGAGAATATCAGCAACTTGCTCCTTAGAAGGAACATACTCCAACTTGACCTTCTGTTCAAGCACTTGTTCCCGAAGAAAATGGTACTTGATTGGTATGTGCTTGGTCTTTGAGTGCATGACTGGATTCTTTGAAATGCTGATTGCACTTGTATTATCACATAAGATAGAGACAGGTGGAGTGCAAGTGATTTGAAAGTCCTGCAAGGTCTGCATCATCCAAAGAAGTTGTGTACAACAAGATGCTGCAGCTACATATTCTGCTTCAGCTGTAGATAAGGCAATCGAACTTTGTTTCTTGCTGAACCAAGATACTAATCTGGAACCCATGAAGAAAGCACCTCCACTTGTGCTTTTCCTATCATCCACACTTCCAGCCCAATCTGCATCTGTGTAAGCATGAAGAGTGAGATCAGTATTTCTAGGATACCATAAGCCATAGTTTTGGGTCCCTTGAAGATATTTGAAGATTCTTTTGACTGCCTGAAGATGAGTTTCCTTTGGGTTGGCTTGAAATCTTCCAACCATTCCTACTGCATGTGTAATATCTGGTCGAGTACCTGTCAAATAAAGCAAACTCCCAATCATGGATCTATAAGTGGGTTGGTGGACTGCTGCTGATTCATCATTTGCACTGAGGCTGCATCCTGTAACCATGGGTGTACATACTGGTTTTGACTCTTCCATGCCATACTTCTTCAAGATCTGCTTGAGGTATTTGGTTTGAGACAAGAAGATACCTCCTTCATTTTGTTGGATTTGCAATCCAAGAAAATATGTCAATTCTCCAAGAAGTGACATTTCGAATTCTTTCTGCATAACCAAGGCAAAGTTTTGACTCATAGTTTCTTCATTGCTGCCAAAAATAATATCATCTACATAAACAACAAGAATTAGCAATTTGTTATTTTCAACTTTTATATAGAGATTGCTATCTGCTGATCCTTTTGAAAAGCCTTGTTGGTGAAGATATTTGTCCAACCGATAGTACCAAGCCCTTGGAGCTTGTTTGAGCCCATAGAGAGCCTTTTTCAATCTGCATACAAGGTTTGGATCATTCCCAAGAATGAACCCATCTGGCTGCTCAATATATACTTCTTCTTCTAAGTCTCCATTCAGGAAGGCTGATTTCACGTCCATTTGAAATACCTTGAAGTTTTGAAAGCTTGAGAGAGCAAGGAACATTCGGATGGCCTCTAGTCTTGCCACAGGAGCAAAGGTCTCTTCAAAGTCTATTCCTTCTTGCTGTGCATACCCTTTACAAACAAGTCTGGCCTTGTTTCTAATTACTTCTCCATTTTCATTTAACTTATTCTTGAAGACCCATTTTGTTCCTATTACATTCTTATCTTTTGGTCTAGGAACTAATTCCCAAGTGTTGTTCCTTTCGATTTGCTCAAGTTCTTCATCCATTGCTTTGACCCAACATTCATCTTTGCATGCTTCTTTCACATTTTGTGGTTCAATGGAGGAGAGTAGAGCCAAGTAGCTTGAAGCTTCTGCAAGTGTCCTTCTTGTTTGTACTCCTGCTTCTTTCTGCCCCACAATCTGAGTTTCTGGATGATTCTTTTGGACATATCTGGATGGAGTCTTCTCTTCTATTCTTGTCTGCTCCTCTGGTTCTTCTTGAGATTCTTCTTCTTCTTGAGGTTCTTCTTCTTCATCATTTCGCCTTTGAGAGTAACCTTCATCTTCTTCATGATGAACTTGCCTAGGAATATATCCCTTCTCATCAACCACTATATCAATACTGTCAACAATTCTGCCAAGTCTTTTATTGTAGCACTTGTATGCTTTGCTATGTGGAGAATAACCAAGAAGAATGCCCTCATCTGCTCTAGGTTCAAGTTTGCCAAGTTGCTCATCAGTATTCTTAATATAACATTTGCTCCCAAAGATTTTGAAATGCTTCACGGAAGGAGTTTTACCACTCCAAAGCTCATGAGGTGTTTGAGTGCTGTTTACTCGAACATTTGTTTTGTTAAGAATGATAACAGCAGCATGTGCGGCTTCTCCCCAGAAGGTTGCAGGAGTACCTGATTCATCGAGCATAGCACGAGCCATTTGTTGGATAGTTCTGTTCATTCTTTCCACAACCCCATTTTGCTGAGGAGTTCTAGCTGTAGAGAATTCTCTTCTTATCCCATGTTCATCGCAGAAATCAAAAAATTCATTTGATGTGAACTCCCCACCTCTGTCAGATCTGAGGCACTTGATTTTGTGTCCTGATTCATTTTCAGCCAATGCTTTGAAGGATTTGAATTTTTCGAATGCTTCATCTTTGTGCTTCATAAGCCCTAACCAAACAAACCTTGAGAAATCATCAATGAATAATATCAGATATTCTTCCCCTCGAGGTGTCCTTTTCCTAAATGGACCACATACATCTGTATGGACTAGCTCAAGAGGCAAGCTAGCTGATCCTTCCTTCTCTGGAAAGTTAGTTCTGGTCTGCTTTCCAAACTGACAAGATTTGCATATGGTGTTGTCTGGAATTTTGATATCTGGAAGATCGCGAACTGCCTGATATTTGCATGCTTTCCTTATTTGTGAGAAGCTTAGATGTCCCAACCTTCGATGCCATAACCAGTGCTCTTCATCCTTGCTAAGATAGCATTGTTGTTGTCCTTCTTCAAATATGTACAGATTATTTGGAGTTCTTTTGCCTTTGAGAACTGTTTTACCTGTATCAAGATCACGAACAAGACATCCATTCGATCTGAAAATAACCTCTGTTTTTTGATCACACATCTGGCTGACACTTAGAAGATTATGCTTCAATCCATCAACATACAAAACATTTCCAGCCTTGACCTTTTCTTTCAAAGGAGCAATACCTTTTCCTTTTATAGTTGCAGAGTATCATTTCCAAAAGAAACTTTCTTTCCCTTTTCTAAAGTAGAATAAGATTCAAGTTTTTCTTTATCACCTGTCATATGTTTCGAACATCCACTGTCAATGTACCATAGATTTTCCTGTCCTTCTGCATAAAATGCTATCCCACATCTTTCTGTTTGAGGTTCCTTTATTCTCCATGTTTTGGTGCTTGTGGCTTGTTCCTTTTTCTCCTGAAACCTGCTCCTGCATTCAGAGTCTTTATGACCAAAATTATTGCAAATAGAACATTCAACTTCATTTTCAAGCACCGAAAAGTTGTTATAGGTCCTTTTTGTAATCCCTGTCATACTTCTTTGTTTTTGAGCTTCCCTAGTCATGATTGTTTTATATGCAACACATTGAGCTGCTCTGTGACCAAAGTTGTGGCAAGAAAAGCATTGTCCATTGAAGAAGCTTCTGCGGTTATTGAATCTACCAGCCAACTGATTGTAATTTCTATTTTCATCTATTCTTGAGCCAAACTGAGAAGATTTTACCTGTGGTTGGTTGTAGCTTTTGTTCATCCTTAAGGAGGATTGTCCCTGATAGTTTCTGTTTGTAACTCGTCCCTGCTTTACCTGATTATCTTCATTGTTCTTCCGCTCATTTCCTCTTGCTGCATCAAGATAACTTTTTGAGGTGGATGCTTGAGAGGTTTCTCCATTATAGCCCAAACCTGTCTTGTTTAGAGGAGACCGCTGCACACTGATAATCTCATCCAAAGTTTCAGATCCTTTGACAAATTTAAGATTAATAGCTTTTGTTTTCTCAATTTCTTTTCTGAGACCAACAATTTCACCTTCTAGTTTTTCAAGATGTTTTTCCTTTTCATCAATTTGAAATTGCAAAGTATCAATGATCACATTCTTTTCTTCTATGCCTCTCTTGAGTCTAGTGATTTCATTATAGAGATTATCCACATCTATAGCATCCTCATAATCATCATCTTCAAATGCCATTAACAGCTTATATTTATTACCTTGTTCATCTTCATCACTGTTTGATAAGCCATCACTATCTTCATGGGTGTAGTAGCTTTTCCTATTTGCACTTTGTTTCTTGTTCCATCTAGCAGGTTCTTTTCCTTTATCCTTATAAGGACATTTTGCAGCATAATGACCTACTTTCCCACAAGCAAAGCATTTGAAAGGTAGCTTACCTCTGAACCTTCCAGAACCCCTTTGAAGATTTCTGACAAAATTTGATTCCTCTTCCTCTTCTTCTGGAACATGGCTTGCTTCATAGTAATCTTCTTTTCCTGATGCCTTAAAAGCAGCTTCCCTTCTGTCAGATGGACCTCCCTTTCTCATTTCATAAGCGGTTAGAATTCCATGTAGCTGAGACATAGTGAGAACACGGAGATTTTCTTTTTCTTCTATTGCAGATACTTTAGATTCAAACTTGGGAGATAAAGATCTTAGAATCTTTTGAACTACTATAGTTTCTCTTATTTCTTCACCCAAATTTTTCATACAATTAACAATCTCATCTACCCGAAGAAAATAATTAGCCACACTTTCATCATTATACATCTTGAGAGTCTCATATTGAATCCTGAGTGTTTGAAGTTTAGCTTGCTTTACCTGTTCATCTCCTTCATAGCTAGTGATCATTTTGTCCCATATTTCTTTTGCTGATTTGAAGTGCATGACCTTCATGAATTCTGTTTGAGATATACTTCCTAATAGAGTACTGACTGCTTTTGCATTTGTTTCATATGCCTTTTTCTCAGCTGGATCTGTAGGAGTAGCTGAAGGAAAAGCATAGCCTGTTTCTACAATGTCCCAAACTTCTGTACCAAGAGATTGAAGATATGCAGTAACTCTTACCTTCCAATAATTGAAATTTGTTCCATCAAAAACTGGTGGCCTGATTGATGCTTCTTTCTCGTAGTTGCTCATGATGAATGATCTTCCTTCAAGCGATCAAGCTTCTCTGAAGGACCTGCTCTGATACCAATTGTTGGAAATAATACTGAGAGGGGGGGTGAATCAGTATTATCAGATTAATCAAACTTTTCAAATGCCCAAAAACATATACGCTACTTCAGTTAAGTGAACCAGCGTGTACACGCTACTGTGACGAAGTAAAACAGCGTATAAGCAGAAAACTCACAATTTAGTTGGCTTATTCTTCAATTAAGTGCATCAGGACATTATTCATCATATTAACAGTAAACATGTGCAGTATAACAGAACAGATAAAAAGCCACACACATGAACACCAAGATATAAGGTGGAAACCCAATGTGGGTGAAAACCACCTGCTGCAAGTTGTCTCTATCTTTCTTAATATGAAACTTCAGTTTACAATCTTTTGTACTGGTGCAGCCTTATACCAGTACGCAGGCTACAACCTGCAGAAGGCTTCAACCTTCTCTCGTTCTCCAAACTTCCTTGGAAGGGAGCTCCAACCCCCTTTTCTTTTGTACTAGCCAAGATACTAGTACGTAGGTGCTGACCTACAATCTTCCTTCTTCCAGGTATCACTTTTCATACATTTTCAGACTTGGATATTCCTGAAGCACAACATTACAATCTGAAGACCACAATTCATTCAATTTTCACAACAGATCATTGAAGCATAAAACAACCCAACTTTGAATCACTGAACCACTGAACCCTGTCAATCACCAGTTACCAGAACACAGAGCAGACTACAGAACTCTGTAATAACAGTCAGACCCCACTGTAAACTCAAATCAAGCTTCAAAAGATATACGCTACTTTAATGAGCAGAAACCGCGTATACACGCGCTTTTACCGAATCCAACCTGCGTACAGATCTAAAAATAAACTTTCTCAATTTGCAGCTGTACCAGATATTAGTTAGACTCAGAACGTAACATTGCGACAATATGCAGATCTAGAAATACGCATAATCAACCATATCATGATAGTGCATTTCAAACCATTTGATCCCGATCTCTCCTTAGATCTAGTTCTCCATCAACCGATGAGATCTCTCCTTAGCTCAGATCAACCAACTCAGAACCTGCATATCAGATCTCTTTCTCTCTTAGATATTCATGCCTTGTCGAAAGATGATCTTTGCCTAATGATCTTCTTCTCCTTATATAGCCTTAGGCCTTTCTCAATACCAAGAGCCAAAACCATAGTAACACAATACCATCAACTTTAAAACTAGGGATCGACACGCCCGTCGAGACATAATGGTCCGAAATCATAGGCACAACTTCCAAGGTCTAACCACCATGAACCAAAGGAACCTTTCCACATACACGTGCTTTTTCTGAATCTAACTTGCGTGTACACGCGACTTGGTCTTAACGAAAGAGCGTGTATGAGCTTTCTTGCCATGCTGTACTGAGATCTGTCTTCTGATTGAGTTGCCATCAAGGACAACACTTGAACCATAATGCCAACAGCTTATCAAGACATTATTGACAAACAACAACAAACATACATCGTCAACAATTATCATCAAGCAGTATTGCATGCCATATCTAACTCAGAATATATATGCAACATACACAAAAAAAATTAGCTTTTGTACATTACCACCATGCACAACACCTACATCTATCTATATCTATATATATATATATATATATATATATATATATATATATATATATATAATATATATATATATATATATATATATATTTCAACATATTAATAAGTCAACATTACTGAATAAAACTAGTGTATAGATCTTAAATCACTAAATCAATCATTTGCTGCAAACATAAATAATACTATGCATACCTTACTGTCAAATCACAGACCACTTCAGACTCATTCAAATATATCTTGCATCAGTAGATACTTAAACATATACAAGTTAGTAAAATATAGCCATTAGTACTTAAATCACTTTTAGATCTCTCGGATCTAAGCCTCCTCCATGACCTTTGGTGCACACCTATTTAAAATTAGATTACACATTAATAAACCATTTAATTTCACACCTAACACCTTGATCTCCATATCCTTATATAAATTTTTCCTTAGCCAATACCTTAGGTAAATACTTTGTAATGTTGTTATTATTTGTTGACGGGACCAAATGACCTCACCAATCCAATTACTATGGGCCAATATTATATTAATGACCTCCGACATTTAGATTTCCATGATTTGGATTCTATACGTGACTTTTACTCACAAGAACTGTATATGCCTACAACCCTTCTTCACAGTGACCATGCATACTTTCTCAAACTTCACAGTTGTTATCAATCTGTACCTGAAGTTCCATTTCTCTATCGAAATCATCTGTAACATTTGTACCTGTTATCTGCTTTAGTTCCATAATCATATTATCACGTTGTTGACATCAAGTACATATTTATCAAGTAAGTTTCCATCAAGGACAACACATTAGCCATAATTCCAACAGAATCCTAGTTAATGATAAGCAATTTTATCCTAATTCTCATGAGTATATTGATAGAAAATAGAAATATATGTTATAAAGGATTATTTTCTAATGTAAAGCAAAGGTCAAAAGAGGGTAGTATGGGAAAATTTTAGAAAAATCCTAGAGCCTGACATCCCCCCAACCTGATCTGGTTGTGTGCCCTCACACAACTACAATAACTAAACTCTGCGAAAAATAAAAACTTCAAGGTTTCCTCCCATCACTTGTTAATTTGGATATTAATCCCAGAGTTGGTACCCTGGAACTTCTTCAACTATCTTTTAAACCTTTGGGCCTAAGCCTTCATGTATCCATCAAACATTCTCCACTTCTTAACTTTCTATTTCAGTTTAGTCACCTCTGCAAGAAAATCTTCATTTCTGGCCACGAGCATCCCATTTTGAGACTTACAAATATCTATAAAAAAATTCTACATCATCGATGTTTCTCCTTAGTATTTGAATTCATCTGTTCTTTTTTAGTCTTCCCGACCAAGAAGGCCAAGGGAAATGAGTCTTCTTGCTCCTCTACTATAGGATTTTGGCTTCTAGAAGAACTATCTAGAGTTGCTACAACATCTAGTAGAAGATAAAAACCCCTCTTGTCATCAACACGTTTCTTATTTGACATTTGGTCACTTACCATACCCCAACCTTCATTGTTTACAAGTACAATTTTATTCTAGTCTTGGGATAGGGCATGTTATTCCTTAAGAGATTTAGACTCCATAATGACTTCAAATTTGGGTAAAGTCTCCTCGACTGGCCCCCTTCTTTTGAGAAGCAACACGCATGATGTTAAGTAACCCTCTATTTATTCTCTGGGGTGGTTCCAACACCAATTCCTTTAATGAAACGTCCTTCCTTGATTTTTTTTTCTCACTCTGTAACTTATCTTCTTGAGGCCACTTGGTCTTGTATCCTAAATTAGACCCCCTAATATTTACTGTGAAGGCCTCCTTAGGTATAGTTTGAATATTGATGACTTGCCTCATATTTCTATATTGATGTGCATTGATAAATTCGTCTCAAGAAGAACCCATGTTCTTTAATTCATCACTCACGAGGATTTTAATTAACGGAAAATGGCATAGTCTATAAGTAATTTGAGGCTTAGGGCTCTTTTGAACCCCACTAGCCATTTGGCTAGACTATGGAACAAGAAGTAAGGAAAATTAATGGTTTGCTTGGACACAAAATGTAATAGAAGGCATATACAATATAAAAAGGTTACATAATACCTCCTCTCACAGGTAGGAAACTTTTTCAAGATGAAGAGCAGGTCCCTACAATCTTTGAAAATCTGGTTCCGAGGTACCCCCCTTTTCCAATCAACTCAAAAGTTAGCCTCCTCCAAAAACCTTTGCTAATCTCCTATGATAGCTTCTACTTTCTTCAACCATATTATCCCATGGATGGAAATTCTGTAGCTTGAGAAATGAATTTATCTGTCAGCTCAAATCTCAAAGTCCCAGTGGTAACTTGTTTGCCATAAAATCCATGTGCAAAGGCCTGGGTGATGGTGGAATCACAACCATTGAAATTATATAAAAAAGGAATCCATTCAGCGTGTTGAAGAATTGGGAGGCTAGACTCATAATTGAGGAGGCCTCTAATATCCTTAACTAAGAAATTTTCTAATATTATAGGGGGAATCTCTCTGCAACAATATAAATGCACACAACACCGAGAAAATTACTCGTATACAATTCACAGTCACAATATTCAATCCTTGAGACTTACTGCATGTGTATTCCATAGCCCTAATTACATTATCATAACATGGATAATAATTTGAATGCCAAATTTAGGAACCATCTCATTTTATCACCACAATGAAATGCATGTAACTGATGAACCTGACATACAATTTAATGCTACATCGACATTTTACCTTCGAATGCATATTACCATAAATAATAATTATCCTCCACTAAGTACGACAAGTTAATTACGATGGTGAATTTTCAGTAAGGCAGCCAAGAAATAATAGAAAGAAGATATTGGTTAAACGTGCATGAATATTTGAGGTGGGGTGATGATTACGAGGACAACATTATATGGTCTTGGAAAGAAAAATGAATCTCGGTGGGTTTATGCCATGATATTACCAAGGATGATTGGAAATAAACCTTTAATAATCACATTCTAATCCTAACATATGTACATCATGGATAGGAGACATTACTTATAATGATATAGGCTCGATGGACTAAAACAAATTTTGGCATTCCATTCATTAACTTATATTTATAAGTGATTTTTGAAAAATAATAGTCATATTTTTTTTATAATAAAAGAAATGGTATCCATGTAATCATACTTCATTCAATCTTTAGAAAGAAAAATATATAGTGGGATTTCTACACCAATTCTTATTCCTGTATCAAAAATCCATTCCTATACTTAGTGAAAAATTTGGTCTCTCAATTAAGCACTTATTTAGGAGCATAGTAACTAGAGGAAATATTTGATGCCAAATTAAAATAAAAAGGAAATAACATAGAGTAAGGGGATATTTTACACCAGGATTCGGTGATGCCATGATTTCTCTTGAATTTGTAGAATTTCCAAGAGAATCATCATAACTTGAAAAAATAAGGGGGAAAAAGAAAATGGGATAATATAAAAAGGGAAGGGTGTAAATTATAGGAAATACCTTCAGAAAAATAGGTAAAGAGGGGAAATAAGAGTGATATAAGGAATTTTTTTTCTTCTGTTTAATAAAGAAAGGAGGAAAATATAAGCAGGAAAAGGGGAAAATTTTCGATAAAGGGGGGAAATGTTATGAAACCAGCTCACAAAAAGATAGAAAAGATAGATCAACGCCTTACAATTCAACCTCTTCGAGGGGGAAACCTCCTTTACATTACACAAATGAATGATTCCTTGATGATTCAAATGAAAAAACCTCCTTTCTATATATAAGAGTCTAAGGAGTCACAATATAACCCAGCCGACCTAACAATAATAATATAAAGGCACAAAAATAACAATAGAGGGATTCTATGGAGCACAATAATAACAATATGGGGACAATAGGGGCACAACAATATAAATAAGGAATATAACTACAATAGTAATGGGGTAATCACTAGTATTATAGGGACATAACATGCCCCTCTCCTTCAAAAAAGTGTTGTCCTCAACGCTTGAGTAGTTCTGGACGCTTCTGTATAAAATTCTCATCCTCCCATGTGGAATCTTCAGTGGATAAGTTCTTCCACTTGATGAGATGCTCTGAAATTGATCGATTTTGTAGCTGTCGAGTTCTTATTTCTGTGATTGCTTCCGGTTCCAATATAATTTTTCCTTCCTCGTCAAGTTCTGGCAATATTGTTTGAATTGGGAGCTTGTCACCTATAACCTTCTTTAAACATGAAACATGGAAAACTGGGTGCACTCGAGAAGCTGCAGGAAGCTCCAATTTGTATGCCATAGTACCAATCTTTTGGAACACCTTGTACGGACCATAATACTTTGGTGATAGTTTATTATCCTTCTTAGCTTGCTTGAGGGACATTTGTTTATATGGTTGTAGTTGCAGGAATACCCAATAACCTACATCAAAACTTCTTTCGCTGCAATGTTGATCTGCTTGTTGTTTCATTCTATTCTGCGCCAACACAAGGTTATCCTTTAAGAGTTGGAGGACTTATTGTTGATGCTCGATGTGATGTTCCACTGCTTGAACCTTAGAATTTTCTCTTAAATATGATGTGATGGAAGGTGGCTGATATCCATAAAGTGCCATAAATGGGGTCATTTTTGTTGCTGTATGGAAGGAAGTGTTATACCACCATTCAGCCAGAGGCAACCATTTGACCCATTGTGTCTATTTATCAGATACAAAGCAACAAAGATATCCTTCCAAACATTTGTTTACTATCTCAGTTTGCCCATTAGATTGAGGATGATAAAATGAGCTATGAGCTAACTAAGTACCGAGACAAGAAAATAATTATGTCCAAAAATTTGTAGTGAAAATGGGATCTCTGTCACTTAAAATAGTCTTTGGGTTTCCATGTAGCTTTTGAATTGTTTCCATAAATGCAGTAGAAACTATACTGGCTATAAATGGATGTGATAATGCACAAAAGTGTGCATACTTGGTAAGTCTGTCAACTACCACCATGATGACACTCTTTCCCTCAGACTTGGGTAAACTTGTGATAAAATCCATTGAAACCTCCTTTCAACGTTGGCTTGGAATGGATAAAGGTTGTAATAGACCCGGGGTCTTAGTTGTTTCAACTTTATTTTGTTGGCAAACCAAACATTCTGCCACAAACTTTTGAATATCCGATTTAAGGCCATCCAAAAAAAATTCCTTCTTAACCTTGTGGTAAGTTTTTAAAAATCCTGAGTGCCCTCCTAAGGGAGAAGTGTGCAATTCCATAAGAATATTTTGTTTGAGTTGGGAATTCTTACAGAGGTATAAGCGATCTTTGTACCATAATGAATCATTTTTCTAGCTAAATGTATTAGATGTACTGGAATCTTGTTGTAACTTTTGAATAAGTGCCCAAACTTCTTCATCATTCTTCCATTCCTCCCTTGCTTTGTTTATACAATTTGGTTGGATAATAGAAATGGCGCACAACAATGCTTCGACATCCTCATCCTTTCTTGAGAGTGCATCTACCACCACATTTTGCTTCCCTTTTTTGTAGATGATTTCAAAGTCATAACCCAACATCTTTGTGACCCATTTTTGTTGCTCTTCAGAGGATAATATTTGTTCTAAAAAGTATTTAAGGCCATCATGATCCGTTTTTACCTTAAAGTGTCTTCCCATTAGGTAGGGTCACCATTTCTTAAGTGCATGTAGTATTGCCAACATTTCCTTCTCATAAATGGCTTTGTGTAAAAACTTTCCCTTGATTGGACGACTTTCAAAAGAATGGGTCTTTCATCTTGCATTAAAACAACACCAATTCCATTTCCTGAAGCATCACATTCCACAATAAAGGTTTTTGTGAAGTCCAGTCTAGCTAAGACCAGTGCTTGGCACATTGCCTCTTTAAGATGTTCGAAGGCCTTTGTTGCTTTTGGAGTCCATTAAAAATCATCTTTGTTCAATAATGTTGTTATAGGTGCTGCTATTCTCCCATAAGTTTTTACAAAGTTGTGATAATACCCTGTCAACCCGAGAAATCCTTGCAGATGCTTTATGGATGTGGGGATTTTCCATTCCCTAATGGCTTTAATTTTGCTAGGGTCTACCTTAACTCCTTCATGAGATACAATATGACCTATATATTCCACCTCTTGTACTCCAAAGAAACATTTGGAGCTTTTTGCATATAATTGTTTCTCATCCAATAGTTGTAGCACCCTATGAACATGCTCAACATGATCCTTCCAAGACTTGCTGTAGATTAGTATATCATAAAAAAATAATAACACAAATTTTCTAAGGAAGGGTCTGAAAATGGAATTCATCGAACCTTGAAATGTCGAAGGTGCATTGGTAAGGCCAAAAGGCATGACCAAAAATTCATAATGACCCTCATGATTTCTAAATGTTGTTTTCGGAATGTCTTCAGTCTTCATTCTGATTTGATGATATCCTGAACGAAGATCCAACTTGGTGAAGTAAATTGATCCATGTAATTCATCTAGTAATTCATCAATGATAGGAATGGGAAACTTATCTTTAATAGTGAGCTTGTTGAGCTCCCTATAATCCAGACACATGTGCCATGATCCATCCTTCTTGTGAACCAATACGACTGGAGCAGAGAAAGAACTTTGACTAGGTTGAATTATACCAGCCTCTAGCATTTCTGCAACCATACGTTCAATTTCACTCTTTTGGGCATAGGGATATTTGTACAGCCTGATGTTTGGAGGAACACTTCCCTGAATAAGATGAATAGCATGATCATGATCATGAATAGGTGGGAGACCTTTGGGAGTCTCAAATACCTCGGAATGATTGTCCAAGACTTTTTGGAGATTTGGAGAAATAAATGATTTCAACGTGGAAACATCTAGCGAACATAATTGTGCAATTACACCTCTTTGTTCCCTTTTTAGAAGCTTTGTCATACCGTTAGAGCTGATTATCTTTCCCTATTTCCCTACAATACCCCTTAATTCAAATTTCTTTCCTTCCATAGTAAATTTCATGAAAGGTTCTTGAAAATTAAAAGCTATTGTAGCCAAGGATTGTAGCCATTGGACTCCTAGTACAACATCAGCACCTCACATTGGAATGGAAAGCATTGGGCTAGTCAATACATATTCTCCCATGGATATCTTGATATTATGGCACTTTCCAGAGCAATTTATTGTTCCTCCATTTGCAACCATCACTTGACACTCTGGTGCTGGATATAGGAAGCAATTCAATTCTTTTGCTACCTTAAAATGAATAAAATTGTGGGTACTTCCTAAATCAATCAACACTATTACCTTTTTCTTCTTGATTTGTCCTTCTATCTTGATGGTTTGAGGAGTGGTAATTCCTGCTAATGCATTACAAGATATGATAGGATTCATTTCTTCTTTATCTAGGATTTTTTCTTGGAGTATTTCTTCTTCCTCTTCACAATCTATGTAGAATAATTTCTTCTCAGCACGCATAGGACCTTTAGTGTATTTGCTATCACAACTGTAACAAAGCCCTTTTGCTGTTTTTTCTTCCAATAGTTTTGGTGTCAACCTTATAGGTTGTGGAAGACTAGGGGCAACAACACTTCCATCTTTATAGTTGTGAGTGGTATGCTTGCTGGTTGCCATAATTTTGCTTTCCATTTTTCTTGCTAACCTGAATGCCTTCTCTAATGAATCAGGTTCCCAAAGGCAAACATCATGTTGGATATTATCCTTTAAAGTCCCTATGAACACATCAATCCTATGCTCCTTTGGAATATTTTTTACCCTTATGTTCAATTTTTGGAACTCTTCAATGTGCTCCATTATTGAACCCTTTTGTTTGAGACTTATCAACTGGCTAAAAAAAGTGTTGCTTTTTGTATCCTCATAATTTGCTGTCAATTCTTCTGTAAAAATTTCCCAAGTGAGAATTTGTTTATGAGAGAAAATCCATTGATACCATACAAACTGATTTGGTTCCAAATATAAAGTTGCAATACGTACTTTTTGTGTGTTTTGCACATTATTGAGATAAAAAAATTGCTCAATCTGTAATATCCATGTTGCGGGATCCTTGCCATCAAACTTCCCCATATCGATTTTTGGGATATGGTGGGTCTTGGATCCAAAATTAGAGTCTATGAAATCATGATTACCATTTCTTTTGTTCACATTACGAGTTTCCTTTACTACCATTTCACCATTTGTAAGTATTTCTTATAGAAAATTTGTCAAATCTGTCTTCAAATCTGCCATGTTTGTCTTCAAATCTGCCATGTCTCTCTTCAAATATGTCTTCAAATCTATCTTCAATTCATCCATCTTAGCTTCCACTCACTTTATCTTAGATTCCATGCTATTTATCTTAGCTTCTGTTAGCTTTTGTGAGAGTGACATTTATGCACTTGGTCTTGTAATTTTGATATATCATGTAGCATTTCTTCCTCTTCTTCATGCGTTATGCTAGAGCTTTCAGGTTCCTTACTAGGTGTTTGAATTTTCTTTCCTCGGGGCATCAGTTATCGATAATAATGCTCTACTATGCCCTTTGAATTCCTTCAAAATAATTTTTCAAACCAAGCTTAAGCAAAAATTTAAAAAGATCTACACACCTTTTTTCACTTTGTAGGAGCTCGATATTGCGTCTGATGTATCTCTGGAATTTCGGATCATCCAGTTCTGAAATTATGATCTGTAGTAGCCCTCTGTGTCCTCTTTCCAATGCCACCAGTCTGATCCAAATTGGATTCTCCAAGGAAGAGTTATGCCAAATCTCCCACAATGACCTGATTATAGACTAGTTCAGTAGAGAAAACTTGTACGACATGCCATGTGTCCCTGTTTTTACCTTTGGCTCTGAAAAATATCTAAAAGAAACTATAATCCGTCCTCTTTCTGTACCTTCTTACGAAACTTCAATCCGATGCTCAGAGAGAAAGTTATGAAAATTTTCTCCAGGTCACCTATTTGGAATGTAATTCAGGAGTCTGCAGAAAGACCAACTTCCTCAGATCATATCTCCACAAATATAGCACGAAAAGCTCTGAAATTCAGATGCAAGGTTCAGTGCGATTTCATCTCAATTTGTTTTTTCTTTTCTTTTCTAAAACATCATAGAAAATTTTTTATAGCGAAATTTCCACGATGACCTATTTGGAGCAGCGAAACCCTAGAATCCAAAACTCTGATACCAAATGTTATGAAACCAGCTCACAAAAAGATAGAAAATATAGATCAACGCCTTAGAATTCAGCCTCTTCGAGGGGGCAACCTCCTTTACATTACACAAATGAATTTTTCCTTGATGATTCAAATGTCAAAACCTCCTTTCTATATATAGGAGTCTAAGGAGTCACAATATAACCTAGTCGACCTAACAATAATAATATAAAGGCACAAAAATAACAATAGGGGGATTCTATGGAGCATAATAATAACAATATGGGGACAATAGGGGCACAACAATATTAATAAGGAATATAACTACAATAGTAATGGGTTAATCACTAGTATTATAGGGACCTAACAGGAAACAGAAATGAGACAAAGGGTAAAATTAGAAGAATACAAGGAATAAAATAGAAGAATTCAAAGGGGACATTAAAAGAGGGATATGAAGAATAATAAACCTGAAAAATTTCCCTTTCTAGTTGATATTTCTCTATCAAAGTGTGCTACATACTTTTGGACTTCATGAAAATAACTACAGTGGAATTTTTAGTGCTGGATGCATCAAGATATGCACATCATCCATCCCAAACTTTGATAAGGGTTGTGTTCTCCTAAATGTGTTTGTTACCACCAAAGTTTTCCTGGGTGAACCTGCTTCTTCTAATAAATGGATTAGATATGCTTAAATAAATCAACTAGCAATTTCATTTTATTACAAAAAACGAAGAGCCTGCTCGCCAATGACCTGGGTTTCAAGCTTCCCTTCACAAAACTGCACCAACAAATTGGTTTTCATAGCCATGCATTATTATAATTTTTTTTAATGTTATTTTTTCTCTTTTTTTTATAGGAAAAAGAGCAACTTCAAGAAATACTCATGGTAGGTTAGAGATCTGATTTTCCTACCATCTTCAAATATTCTTGTTGCTTAACCTTCTTGATAAACTACTCCTTAGTAATGGGATGCTGATATATCCTAAGTATATGGTATCTTCCATCCTTGGATATAGGACAAATGAACATGTAGATGAAGTCACTTTTTCATTTCTGTCCCTTTTACCCTTGGTAAACCTCCTACCATTAAGTTTGATTATGCTCAATTCATTGCAGAGAAAATGCATGAACAACTCATCAGATTGCCCACTGCAAGGGTGTTTAAGTTTTCTTCTTTTTTGTATTATTTTTTTTTGTACTATCAAACTGATAAATTCCCAATGAAGATCATAAAATGTGGTAGTAGAGGAAAATAGATGTTTGTTCTCTATTGGACACCTATTGGCTAGAGATATTCCATCGCCACTAATTATAAGGTTTTCATAGATTCCTTTTACCACCCAGTGATGAATATGTTGACAGCAACCAAGGATTAGTCCTCAGATCGAAAAGGTGCTTCAGCTGGCTAAAAACAGTAAAGTAGGAGACTGGTACTTGTACCAGAATCACACAAAGATCAGAATCTATGGCTGCCAGTTGGCTCCATATAAATTACCAAAGTATCTTCCCTTGAGAATTTTTGCCTTGAAGTATTTCAAGAAAATCATCAACTCAGATGTCCACTTTCTATTTCAGTTCAGTCACCTCTGCAAGAAAATCTTCATTTTTGGCCACGAGCATCCCATTCTGAGACTTCAAAAATCTATAAAAAAATTCTACATCATCGATGTTTCTCCCCAATATTTGAATTCATCTGTTCTTTTTTAGTCTTCCTGACCAAGAAGGCCAAGGTAAACGAGTCTTCTTGCTCCTCTACTATAGGATTTTGGCTTCTAGAAGAAGTATCTAGAGTTGCTACAACATCTAGTAGAAGATAAAAACCCCTCTTGTCATCAACGCATTTCTTATTTGCCATCTGGTCACTTACCATATCCCGACCTTCATCGTTTACAAGTACACTTTTATTATAGTCTTGGGATAGGGCATGCTATTCCTTAAGAGATTTAGATTCCATAATGACTTCAAATTTGGGTAAAGTCTCCTCGACTGGCCCCCTTCTTTTGATAAGCAACATGCATGATGTTAAGTAACCCTCTATTTATTCTTTGGGGTGGTTCCAACACCAATTGCTTTAATAACATCCTTCCTTGATTTTTTTCTCACTCTTTAACTTATCTTCTTGAGGCCACTCGGTCTTGTATCCTAAATTAGACCCCCTAATATTTACTGTGAAGACCTCCTTAGGTATAGTTTGAATATTGATGACTTGCCTCATATTTCTATATTGATGTGCACTGATAAATTCATCTCAAGAAGAACCCATGTTCTTTAATTCATCATTCATGAGGATTTTAATTAACCGAAAATGGCATAGTTTATAACTAATTTGAGTCTTAGGGCTCTTTTGAACCCCACTAGCCATTTGGCTAGACTATGGAACAAGAAGTAAGGAAAATTAATGGTTTGCTTGGACACAAAATGTAATAGAAGGCATATAAAATATAAAAAGGTTACATAATACCTCCTCTCACAGGTAGGAAACTTTTTCAAGATGAAGAGCAGGTCCCTACAATCTTTGAAAATCTGGTTCCGAGGTACCCCTTTTCAATCAACTCAAAAGTTAGCCTCCTCCAAAAACCTTTTCCAAGATCCTATGATAACTTCTACCTTCTTCAACCATATTATCCCATGGATGGAAATTCTGTAGCTTGAGAAATGAATTTATGTGTCAGCTCAAATCTCAAAGTCCCAATGGTAACTTCTTTGCCATAAAATCTTGGGTGATGGTGGAATCACAACCATTGAAATTATATAAAAAAGGAATCCATCCAGCGTGTTGAAGAATTGGGAGGCTAGACTGATAGTCGAGGAGGCATTCAATATCCTTAACTAAGAAATTTTCTAATATTATAGGGGGAATCTCTCTGCAACAATATAAATGCACACAACACCGAGAAAATTACTCGTATACAATTCACAGTCACAATATTCAATCCCTGAGACTTACTGAATGTGTATTCCATAGCCCTAATTACATTATCATAACATGGATAATAATTTAAATGCCAAATGTAGGAACCATCTCATTTTATCACCACAATGAAATGCATGTAACCGATGAACCTGACATACCATTTATTGCTACATTGACATTTTACCTTCTAATGCATATTACCATAAATAATAATTATGCTCCACTAAGTACGACAAGTTAGTTACAATGGTGAATTTTAGGTAAGGTAGCCAAGAAATAATAGAAAGAAGATATTGGTTAAACGTGCATGAATATTTGAGGTGGGGTGATGATTACGAGGACATCATTGTATGGTCTTGGAAAGAAAAATGAATCTTGGTGGGTTTATGCCATGATATTACCAAGGATGATTGGAAATAAACCTTTAATAATCACATTCTAATCCTAACATATGCACATCATGGATAGGAGACATTACTTATAATGATATAGGCTCGATGTACTAAAACAAATTTTGGCATTCCATTCATTAAGTTATATTTATAAGTGGTTTTTGAAAAATAATAGTCATATTTTTTATAATAAAAGAAATGGTATCCATGTAATCATACTTCATTCAGTATTTAGAAAGAAAAATGTATAGTGGGATTTCTACACCAATACTTATTCCTGTATCAAAAGTCCATTCCTGTACTTAGTGTAAAATTTGGTCTCTCAATTAAGCACTTATTTAGAAGGATAGTAATTAGAGGAAATATTTGATGCTGAATTAAAATAAAAAGGAAATAACATAGAGTAAGGGGATATTTTACACCAGGATCGAGTGATGCCATGATTTCTTTTGAATTTGTAGAATTTCCAAGAGAATCATCATAACTTGAAAAAATAAGGGGGAAAAAAGAAAATGCGATAAGATAAAAAAGGGAAGGGTGTAAATTATAGGAAATACCTTTAGAAAAAGAGGTAAAGATGGGAAATAAGAGTGATATAAGGGATTTTTTTCTTTTGTTTAATAAAGAAAGGAGGAAAATAGAAGCGGAAAAAGGGGAAAATTTTCGATAAAGGGGGGAAATGTTATGAAACCAGCTCACAAAAAGATAGAAAAGATAGATCAACGCTTTAGAATTCAGCCTCTTCGAGGGGGCAACCTCCTTTACATTACACAAATGAATGATTCCTTGATGATTCAAATGACAAAACCTCCTTTCTATATATAGGAGTCTAAGGAGTCACAATATAACCCAGCCGACCTAACAATAATAATATAAAGGCACAAAAATAACAATAGAGGGATTCTATGGAGCACAGTAATAACAATATGGGGACAATAGGGGCACAAAAATATTAATAAGGAATATAACTACAATAGTAATGGGGTAATCACTAGTATTATAGGGACATAACATGCCCCTCTCCTTCAAAAAAGTGTTGTCCTCAACGCTTGAGTAGTTCTTGATGCTTCTATATAAAATTCTCATCCTCCCATGTGGAATCTTCAGTGGATAAGTTCTTCCACTTGATGAGATACTCCGAAATTGATTGATTTCGTAGCTGTCGAGTTCTTATTTCTGTGACTGCTTCCGGTTCCAATATAATTTTTCCTTCCTCATCAAGTT
Organism: Pinus tabuliformis; assembly: GCA_031772625.1. Classification (NCBI taxonomy): domain Eukaryota; kingdom Viridiplantae; phylum Streptophyta; class Pinopsida; order Pinales; family Pinaceae; genus Pinus; species Pinus tabuliformis. The sequence goes on along the minus strand of CM062814.1, from coordinate 208,897,519 downwards.
CTGGCAATATTGTTTGAATTGGGAGCTTGTCGCCTATAACCTTCTTTAAACATGAAACATGGAAAACTGGGTGTACTCGAGAAGCTGCAGGAAGCTCCAATTTTTATGTCATAGTACCAATCTTTTGCAACACCTTGTACGGACCATAATAGTTTGGTGATAATTTATTATCCTTCTTAGCTTGCTTGAGGGACATTTTTTTATATGGTTGTAGCCGTAGGAATACCCAATCACCTACATCAAAACTTCTTTCGCTGCAATGTTGATCTGCCTGTTATTTCATTCTATTCTGCGCCAACACGAGGTTATCCTTTAAGAGTTGGAGGACTTGTTGTTGATGCTCGTTATGATTTTCCACTGCTTGAACCTTAGAATTTTCTCTTAAATATGATGTGATGGATGGTGGCTGATATCCATAAAGTGCCATAAATGGGGTCATTTTTGTTGCTGTATGGAAGGAAGTGTTATACCACCATTCAGCCAGAGGCAACCATTTGACCCATTGTGTCTATTTATCAGATACAAAGCAACGAAGATATCCTTCCAAACATTTTTTTACTATCTTAGTTTGCCCATCAGATTGAGGATGATAAGATGAGCTATGAGCTAACTGAGTACTGAGACAAGAAAATAATTTTGTCCAAGAATTTCCAGTGAAAATGGGATCTCTGTCACTTAAAATAGTCTTTGGGTTTCCATGTAGCTTTTGAATTGTTTCCATAAATGCAGTAGAAACTATACTGGCTTTCAATGGATGTGATAATGCACAAAAGTGTGCATACTTGGTAAGTCTGTCAACTACCACCATGATGACACTCTTTCCCTCAGACTTGGGTAAACCTATGATAAAATCCATTGAAACCTCCTCTCAACGTTGGCTTGGAATGGATAAAGGTTGTAATAGAGCCAGGGTCTTAATTGTTTCAACTTTATTTTTTTGGCAAACCAAACATTCTACCACAAACTTTTGAATATCTGATTTAAGGCCATCCAAAAAAAATTCCTTCTTAACCTTGTGGTAAGTTTTTAAAAATCCTGAGTGCCCTCCTAAGGGAGAAGTGTGCAATTCCATAAGAATATTTTGTTTGAGTTGGGAATTCTTATAGAGGTATAAGCGATCTTTGTACCATAATGAATCATTTTGCTAGCTAACTGTATCAGATGTACTGGAATCTTGTTGTAACTTTTGAATAAGTTCCCACACTTCTTCATCATTCTTCCATTCCTCCCTTGCTTCGTTTATCCAATCTAGTTGGATAATAGAAATGGCGCACAACAATGCTTCGACATCCTCATCCTTTCCTGAGAGTGGATCTGCCACCACATTTTGCTTCCCTTTTTTGTAGATGATTTCAAAGTCATAACCCAACATCTTTGTGACCCATTTTTGTTGCTCTTCAGAGGATAACCTTTGTTCTAAAAATTATTTAAGGCTATCATGATCCGTTTTTACCTTAAAGTGTCTTCCCATTAGGCAGGGTCGCCATTTCTTAAGTGCATGTAGTATTGCCAACATTTCCTTCTCATAAATGGCTTTGTGTAAAAACTTTCCCTTGATTGGATGACTTTCAAAAGTAATGGGTCTTTCATCTTGCATTAAAACAGCACCAATTCCATTTCCTGAAGCATCACATTCCACAATAAAGGTTTTTGTGAAGTCTGGTGTAGCTAAGACCAGTGCTTGGCACATTGCCTCTTTAAGATGTTCAAAGGCCTTTGTTGCTTCTGGAGTCCATTAAAAAGCATCTTTGTTCAATAATGTTGTTAGAGGTGCTGCTATTCTCCCATAATTTTTAATAGAGTTATGATAATACCCTGTCAACCCGAGAAACCCTCGCAGATGCTTTATGGATGTGGGGATTTTCCATTCCTCAATGGCTTTAATTTTGCTAGGGTCTACCTTAACTCCTTCATGAGATATAATGATATTCCACCTCTTGTACTCCAAAGAAACATTTGGATCTTTTTGCATATAATTGTTTCTCCTCCAATAGTTGTAGCACCCTGTCAACATGTTCAACATGATCCTTCCAAGACTTGCTGTAGATTAGTTTATCATAAAAAAATACTAACACAAATTTTCTAAGGAAGGGTTCGAAAATGGAATTCATCAAACCTTGAAATGTGGAAGGTGCATTGGTAAGGCCAAAAGGCATGACCAAAAATTCATAATGACCCTCATGAGTTCTAAATGGTATTTTCAGAATGTCTTAAGTCTTCATTCTGATTTGATGATATCCTGAACAAAGATCCAACTTGGTTAATTAAATTGATCCATGCAATTCATCCAGTAATTCATCAATGGCAGGAATGGGAAACTTATCTTTAATAGTGAGCTTGTTGAGCTCCCTATAATCCGGACACATGCGCCATGATCCATCCTTCTTGTGCACCAATACTACTGGAGCAGAGAAAGAACTTTGACTAGGTTGAATTATACCAGCCTCTAGAATTTCTACAACCATACGTTCAATTTCACTCTTTTGGGCATAGGGATATCTATACGGCTTGATTTTTGGAGGAACACTTCCTCGAATAAGATGAATAGCATGATCATGATCACGAATAGGTGGGAGACCTTTGGGATTCTCAAATACCTTGGAATGATTGTCCAAGACTTTTTGGAGATCTGGAGAAATAGATGATTTCAATGTGGAAACATCTAGCGAACATAATTGTGCAATTACACCTTTTTGATCCTTTTTTAGAAGCTTTGTCATACTGTTAGATTTGATTATCTTTCCTGGTTTCCCTACAATACCCCTTAATTCAACTTCCTTTCCTTCTGCAGAAAATTTCATGAAAAGTTCTTGAAAATTAAAAGCTATTGTACCCAAGGATTGTAGCCATTGGACTCCTAGTACAACATCAACACCTCCCATTGGAATGGAAAGCATTTTGCTAGTCAATACATATTCTCCCATGGATAGCTTTATATTATGGCACTTTCTAGAGCAATTTATTGTTCCTCCATTTGCAACCATCACTTGACACTCTGGTGCTGGATATAGGAAGCAATTCAATTCTTTTTCTACCTTACAATGAATAAAATTGTGGGTACTTCCTGAATCAATCAACACTATTACCTTTTTCTTCTTGATTTGTCCTTCTATCTTGATGGTTTGAGGAGTGGTAATTCCCACCAATGCATTACAAGATATGGTCAGATTCATTTCTTCTTAATCTAGGCTTTGTTCTTGGAGTATGTCCTCTTCTTTTGACCTTTCTTGCTCCTTTTCTTCTTCCTCTTCACAATCTATGTAGAATAATTTCTTCTCAGCACACTTATGACCTTTAGTGTATTTGATATCACAACTGTAACAAAGCCCTTTTGATCTTTTTTCTTCCAGTTGTTGTGGTGTCAAACTTATAGGTTGTGGAAGACTAGGGGCAACAACACTTCCATATTTATAGTTGTGAGTGGTATGCTTGCTGGTTGCCATAATTTTGCTTTCCATTTTTCTTGCTAACCTGAATGCCTTCTCTAATGAATCATGTTCCCAAAGGCAAACATCATGTTGGATATTATCCTTTAAGTCCCTATGAACACATCAATCCTATGCTCCTCTGGAATATTTTTTACCCTTATGTTCAATTTTTGGAACTCTTCAATGTGCTCCATTATTGAACCCTTTTGTTTGAGACTTATCAATTGGCTAAAAAAAGTGTTGCTTTTTGTATCCTCATAATGTGCTATCAATTCTTGTGTAAAAATTTCCCAAGTGATAATTTGTTTATAAGAGAAAAGCCATTGATACCATACAAACTAATTTGGTTCCAAATATAAAGTTGCAATATGTACCTTTTGTGTGTTTTTCACATTATTGAGATCAAAACATTGCTCCATCTGTAATATCCATGTTGCGGGATCCTTGCCATCAAACTTCCTCATATCGATTTTTGGAATATGGTGGGTCTTTGATCCAACATTAGAGTCTATGAAAACATGATTACCATTTATTTTGTTCGCATTACGAGTTTCCTTTACTACCCTTTCACCATTTGTAAGTATTTCTTGTAGAAAATTTGTCAAATCTGTCTTCAAATCTGCCATGTCTCTCTTCAAATATGTCTTCAAATCTGTCTTCAATTCATCCATCTTAGATTCCACGCACTTTATCTTAGATTCCACACCATTTATCTTAGCTTATGTTAGCTTTTGTGAGAGTGACATTTGTTGCACTTGGTCTTGTAATTTTGATATATCATGTAGCATTTCTTCCTCTTCTTCATGCGTCATGCTAGAGCTTTCAGGTTCCTTACTAGGTGTTTGCATTTTATTTCCTCAGGGCATCAGTTACCGATAATAATGATCTACTATGCCCTTTGAATTCCTTCAAAATAATTTTTCAAACTAAGTTTAAGAAAAAATTTAAAAAAATCTACACACTATTTTTCACTTTGTAGGAGCTCGATATTGCGTCTGATGTATCTCTGTAATTTCAGATCATCCAGTTCTAAAATTACGACCTGTAGTAGCCCTCTGTGTCCTATTTCCAATGCCACCAGTATGATCCAAATTGGATTCTCCAAGGAAGAGTTATGCCAAATCTCCCACGGTGACCTGATTATAGACTAGTTCAGTAGAGCAAACTTGTATGACATGCCATGTGTCCCTGTTTTGACCTTTGGCTCTGAAAAGTATATAAAAGAAACTAAAATCCGTCCTCTTTCTGTACCTTCTTACAAAAATTCAATCCGATGCTCAGAGAGAAAGTTATGAAAATTTTCCCCAGGTCACCTGTTTGGAATGTAATTCAGGAGTCTGCAAAAAGACCAACTTCCTCAGATCATATATCCGCAAATATAGCACGAAAAGCTCTGAAATTCCGATGCAAGGTTTAGTGCGATTTCATCTCAAATGGGTTTTTTTTTTTTTTCGCTTCTGAAACGTCGCAGAAAAAATGTTATAGCGAAAATGCCACGATGACCTATTTGGAGCAGCGAAACCCTAGAATCCAAAGCTCTGATACCAAATGTTATGAAACCAGCTCACAAAAAGATAGAAAAGATAGATCAACACCTTAGAATTTAGCCTCTTCGAGGGGGCAACCTACTTGTTGTGAAGGTAAATCCCCTCTGCAGACAGAGACGATCCCTACTAGCCCAGACCGGGTCTAGCAACAATCAAACAATGTTATCACACAAATTCCTAATTGCAAATTAAAAGTGGATGGTGAGAACCTACTTGGATTCCAACGCTAATGTTCGTAGAAGAGACGCTGCTCTCGTTCCTTTGCCTCGGCCAGTCACGATCCCCACGATCTCTGTGATTGGACACCTGCACATGCAAAGAACAACACGAATACAAGCATAAAATCCAATAGATGCAATTATATATTAGTCAAAAAAGATATAACTCAACATCAATCATAAAACAATGAGAGTGGAACCATAATGATAGTCATCTATTATTGATAAATAACAAAGAAGAATACAACCATAGTTATGACGTCAAATCCTCCTTTGGCCGGGTGATCAGCTACACAAGTCTTGCAAAGCTTGTTGGGATGGGAAACAAGCCTCTCTCTCTTTGGGTGACAAGAATCTCCTCACTTAGATTTGTCATTATGGGTGCAAAGAAGGCTCTTGCAGCTTCAAACTCTTGAACTCCTGGAATTCTCTATCACTATGCTAGAATTGGAACTAGCTTGCTCAAGGCAAAAGAACAAGCTTTTATAGATAGAGGGGAGGGAGATAAGATCAATCATAATTTCCATGGGATTGGCTTTATCACTTAGAAGTTTCCATGAAAGGTGGCAAACCACTTCCCTTCTATAGAGATTCGGAGCCAAATCATCCTAACTCAACACGGATTCAGTTGGTGAATGGGTTAAGGAGAACCTTCGGAAGCTTGTTTGTTAAAAACTTTACCCAACTGGGTTGGCGCGAGTGCGACTCTGAGACAGAGCGCCAATGGCGCGCCCTCTTTAGAGGATTTCCCCCATTGGCGAGAGCAGTACACTGTGGAACCGCACCAATGCAAAAAGAGGTCTTTTTATGGGTATTTTGCAGGAGATGTCTTCAGGGCATATGAAGCTCATACTTAGATGAATATAATGCAAGTGGTTTCAGGTCATGTCACTTCTCACAAGTCCCAGAATGAGTCCTCCAATGTACCGGAGAGGGGAAACAGGGACGGTGACAAACGATGACAAATTACTATGTAACACTACTTTACATTACACAAATGAATTTTTTCTTGATGATTCAAATGACAAAACCTCCTTTCTATATATAGGAGTCTAAGGAGTCACAATATAACCCAGCCGACCTAACAATAATAATATAAAGGCACAAAAATAACAATAGGGGGATTCTATGGAGCACAATAATAACAATATGGGGACAATAGGGGCACAACAATATTAATAAGGAATATAACTACAATAGTAATGGGTTAATCACTAGTATTATTGGGACCTAACAGGAAACATAAATGAGACAAAAGGTAAAATTAGAAGAATACAAGGAATAAAATAGAAGAATTCAAAGGGTACATTAGAAGAGGGATAAGAAGAATAATAAACCTGACAAATTTCCCTTTCTAGTTGATATTTCTCTATCAAGGTGTGCTACATACTTTTGGACTTCATGAAAATAACTGCAATGGAATTTTAGTGTTGGATGCATCAAGATATGCACATCATCCATCCCAAACTTTGATAAGGGTTGTGTTCTCCTAAATGTGTTTGTTACCACCAAAGTTTTCCTGGGTGAACCTGCTTCTTCTAATAAATGGATTAGATATGCTTAAATAACTCAACTAGCAAATTCATTTTATTACAAAAACGAAGAGCCTGCTCACCAATGACCTGGGTTTCAAGCTTCCCTTCACAAAACTGCACCAACAAATTGGTTTTCATAGCCATGCATTATTATAATTTTTTTTTTAATGTTATTTTTTCTCTTTTTTTTTATAGGAAAAAGAGCAACTTCAAGAAATACTCATGGTAGGCTAGAGATCTGATTTTCCTACCATCTTCAAATATTCTTGTTGCTTAACCTTCTTGATAAACTACTCCTTAGTATTGGGATGCTGATATATCCTAAGTATATGGTATCTTCCATCCTTGGATATAGGACAAATGAACATGTAGATGAAGTCACTTTTGCATTTCTGTCCCTTTTTACCCATGGTAAACCTCCTACCATTAAGTTTGATTATGCTCAATTCATTGTAGACAAAATGCATGAACAACTCATCAGATTTCCTACTGCAAGGGTGTTTAAGTTTTCTTCTGTTTTGTATTATTTGTTTTTTTACTATCAAACTGATGAATTCCCAATGAAGATCATAAAATGTGATAGTAGAGGAAAAGAGAGGTTTGTGCTCTATTGGACACCTATTGTCTAGAGATATTCCACTGTCACTAATTATAAGGTCTTCATAGATTCCTTTTACCACCCAGTGATGAATATGTTGACAGAAACCCAGGATTAGTCCTCAGATCAAAAAGGTGCTTCAGCTGGCTAAAAACAGTAAAGTAGGAGACTGGTACTTGTACCAGAATCACACAGAGATCAGAATCTATGGCTGCCGGATGGCTCCATATAAATTACCAAAGTATCTTCCCTTGAGAATTTTTGCCTTGGAGTATTTTAAGAAAATCATCAACTTAGATGATGTCCACTTTGTGGCTGCAATGAATAAGACCCAATTCAGAGTCAAAAGTGAACTGGGCCCCTTTTGCCCCAGTTCACTTTATGAGGCATAAAGTATGCTAGAAGATTTAAATTTTACGAAAAACTTTATGTGGCAGTATGACCCCCATGGACTAATAAACAAAATGAGAACTAGGGTCAAACTAGCTCCTTATGCACACTATTCAGTGCCTGAAATTGAAAGATGTGCTAACCAAATTGAATGGTTGTAAAACACTTTATTGGATAGAGATAGCACAGTTGTTGATATTGAAAATGCTCTGTATGATATTAAGCAACAGATTGACCTTAGTGAGTTCCTGTAGGTCCCAGATCAAGGTCAAAGGATGGATGCTCCCTCTACATTGCAAACACCTTTGAATCAAGAAAAAAAACACCAAAAACAGAGAAGAGACTTCCAGTTCCCAAATGGAAACAGTGGACGAGCTAGCAGACTGAAGGAAAAGGAGAAACTTGAATCTTGTATCTGAACAGGAAGAACAGAGTGAGGCAGAAGGAATAGAGTCAAAACCACAGTCAGAACCATGGCCAGACACAGTAGGTCAGAAAGGGAAAGAGGCAGAGGAAACAAATGAACCCACCACCTCTAACACATAGTTGATAGAAAGACAAAAGTCAACAGAGGTTTCTTCCTTTGTCAGACCAGCTGACAAAGAAAAAACCATTAAGGATAGATATAAGGAGATTAAAATGAGAAATGAAAAATTGAAAGTTGAGACATATGCTCAGTATTTCAAACATTCAGCTCCTAACCAGAGAAGACTAATGTCTGCATTTGATATTGAGGAGGGAAAGATGCAAATGTAATATATGCATCCAACAATGCCACAACCCAAATCTGCAGGACATTATAAGAATGCCACATTTGAAGTATTGGCAAAGGACATCCATCCCGTGGACCAAATAGAATTTCATAAACAAGTTGCAGAAATGATATACTCCACCTTGACTGGTAAGGCCATTGATGTATACAGATTACAAGAGTCCTTAAATAATACTATAGCACAATTTAAAATTGAAAAGATCTCCTCCAGTGCTAAAGACACAAGGATAAAATCCTTAGAAGACCTGATCATTGAGCTGGGCCATGACCCAAAGGACATAAAGGCTACTGAGCAGTTGATAAAAAATAAGAATGAAGACATTGCAGCCCTGAAAAAACAGCTCAAACTGCCTTAGTCACAGCACCCTCAAACAAAACAAGTCTTAGAGAGCCAAACTACCCAAGAGGAAATGCTTGACTTAGTGTTACAGTTGAACACCCAGTTGAAAGAAATGGAAAAAGAAATGGACAAGTTGACCAAGCAGGCCAGCCTCCAGGAAAATGTAGCCATGGTCATCCCAACTATCACCACAGTAGTACCATCTACATTGGCTGAGAAATTGGCTCCTACAGCTCCATTGGCCACTGCATTGCCTGCAACAACACCATCTACTTCAGCAATAGGGTCGACTGTAGCAGACTCTATAGGAGAAGAAGCCAATAGGTTGGCTAAAGAAATGGAAGATATGTCCCTCAAAGCTAATGAAATGAGGAAACTGGAAGAGAAAGTAAATAGTCTGGAGAGAGACTGTAAACTTGCTCAAATTATGAATAAAGAGGAACATCAAAAGGTAGCAAGGTTGATAGAGAAGATAATGAAACTAGAGAAAGAAATTACTCTAGGTGAGCCATTAGGACAGGTAAAAGAAAAACTATGTGCCAATATCATTGACTCTGTCAATGATATTTGGCCATCCATTCAGGTAATTTTTGAGCAGATTGATCTAGTGAAAGAGGCCACAGACGTAATTCAAAAGGTCAAAGTAGAGCTGGAAGGGATGCCAGAAGAGGCAACCAGGATCATCGAATTTTTTATTTCAAAAACAAATGTGAACTTAGAAGAATTGTATATTAGTGATAGGACATGGACAATCCTAGAAATAAGAAGAGCCCTTACTAAAAGGAATTTGATGCACAACTTGGAAGATAGGTATTAGACTATGCAACTTTCTATTGATAGATTTAAATTCAAATTTGACTCTTTGATGCAGAAAGGTTTACCAATTCCTTTGGTAATTAATGAAAAATTGACGACACAAGAGGACTACAACAGAAATATCAGGGAAGTGTCTAAAACTCAGGTCAACAATGCAGCCATCCACAACAAAACAAACCAGGGGATGCCCTCTGGTAAAGTCCTTTACCAAGCTTTGGAAAACTTGTTTTACCTCCAACATGAGGTAAAACACCTGATTGTAAATAAACCCACATTTGTTAAATACACAGAGGTTGACGAGGTCTTCAAAAAGTTGAAGAACATTCAGTTACCCACTGAAGAGAGATGGGAGCAGCTGATTGACTTACTTTAATTCAAAGTAAGTTCGACAATTAACACAGTTTGGTAAAAACAAAATGGTAAAAGTAAATGGGCAGTTGTCCCAGTCAAAGAGTATCTGAGTCAAAGAGTATCAGTGAAAGAAGGTAAGTCAAAGAGAATCAGATGATAGCTAAAAGATCAATCAACTAAATATCAAATGAAATAAGATATAATAGTGCCAGAAAGCAATCAATTAGAAAGGTGGCATTACCTTTTTAGGATTAGATATTTTTTTCCCTAAAATAAATCCCAAGTTAGTTTGGGATATTTTGTAAATAATTATGTATAAATACTTCTTAATCCGAAGTATGTAGGTTGGATTTTACTAGACATTTCTATAGACTTTTTGATGAGAAGACCCATAGGGTAATTGTATCATTTGTTGAGCCAGCAAGCTAGATTGATAAATAAAGATCAAATATTTTAAAGGATTCATGTGTTGAGCGAAACTTCAGAAGAGTATTCTCATGTGTTATTGTTATTTTTCTCAAGTTATTCATAATCTTTAATGTGTTTCTGAACCTAAATGTTATAACTAGAATAATACTTCAGAATTTGTTTAATTACACTCTGTCTTAACAATTATACATTTAAATGTTTTCTGCTAATATCTAAGTTAAGGAATTCTTAATTGCTCCTTGGTTTAGATTGATTTCTCGAATATCCAGGTTAAATGATCCTTAATTTCCCTTTGATCCTGATTACCCCTTCATTCCTCATTCATTATTCGATCTGAGAACCCTTAATTTCTCTCTCACCCCTAGTTAAACCCTTTCACCCTTTAGTCTCAAAAATCTGGAAAACACTCTGTTACCTTTCCCTTTGAACATTCCCTTCAGTGAGTTAATCCAGTTTTTCTTATTTATTGTTTGAGTCCATAGCACAATGGTCTAAAAGACATCATTTTATCCATCTGTCTAAGTAATCCCACCACAAATCTCAAATAAAAATCAAAATTCCAAGAACAACCATAACTAGTCTAAAATCAAAACAATCAAAGTTAAATCATACAGAGAGATCCCTCTCTGAGTCTAGGTCATCTAGAACCTATGCTCCAAAGTTGGTTAGTGGTTACCTCGGAAATTTATTTCTTCTGAACAAATTCAAGAGAAAATTACTGACTGATAACATAGTGGTGGCCATACTGGGGAACTCAGATCCTCAGTCTGATTAAAACTTTAAGAAAATCCTAAATTACATTTTAAGCTTCTTAAAGTCGTTTGTTAGAAGTTGTTCTTAAAACATTCCACAAAAAGCATTAAAAAAATTGAAATTCTGGCTTCTAGGAAGACTCATTATACTAGGGCTAATCCAGATCCAAACCCTACCCCAGTAGTTGATAATCCAAACCTAATTTCAAGAAAATCTAAAAAGGAAGAAGGTCAGGTTAGCAATATACCATTAGCTAAAGCTAATTCATGCCATGATGATTGGTTAGTTTTAGAAGAACTTCCATTTGATTTACCATTGTTTAGAACAAAATCTAGAAGTGAAATTTATGAAACTGTTTTAGATCCTGAGTTTATTGCATATATTGAAGTTCAACAAGCTAATAAATTAGTTTATGAATACATTCTAAGATCTCCTCAATCATCTATCATTACCACTACTATCCCTGAGCTTTCTGAACAATATTCCATTACTTTAGATTCACCATTATTCACTTCAACTTCATCCATAATATCCTCTGAAATTCATTCTTCACACCCATTTATACGTACACTCCCTCGCCAACCTATCATTACTCATTCATCGTCTACTAGCTCTAGTACCTATTCCACCATAATTGGTACATCTGCCAGTATTCCCATTCCATCCACAAACACACGTATTGTATCATCTAACATCCCTATTATATATTCAAGTTCCTCATCCACTGCTGCATCATCTACAAGTACTGAAACCCCACATCTCAGTCAATCCCAACATACATCTATGGCAGCCAGATATGCTCCCTTGAACATTAATGTAGCCCTGTCTCCTATGCCAATAGATTACCAAAATAAAATTGTTCAATTTGATGGCACATGACATTATACTGCACAACAACATGTCAATAAGATGACATATTACTTTGAGTTGCATGAAATTGACATAGATGATGTTAAAATGAGGTTGTTTTCCCAGACTTTAGCTGGTGATGTTAGGAAATGGTTTAGAGCATTACCTGCTAGTAGTATTGATAGTTTAGATATGTTTTACTAGCAATTTTTGAACAGATGGGAGAAGAAAAAGAATCCCTTGCAAATACTTTCAGAATATGATAGTATTAAAAGGGGACCTAATGAAACTGTTCAAGATTACTGCACTAGATTTAATAACATATATAATGCTATTCTAGTTAACCTTAGACCCCCACTAGATTTAGCATTAATAAAATTCCCTGATGGTTTTGACACTGACATGGCATTCCAACTTAGGGAAAGAAACCCCCCAACATTAGAAGAAATGAAAAGTGTAGCAGTTAGTGTAGAGGCTAATCTATTAGCTAAAAGGGCTAGAGTTAGAAATGAAAGAAGAGTAACTATAAAAGAAGAAACTTCATCCTCAGACATTAAAATAGATAGTTTAGCCAAAAGTATGGAAAGTTTAATGGATATGTTAGATAACATAGAAAGGAAAACCCAATGGGATAACCAACAAGGTCCTCAAGTTAGAAACCCAAATTTTAGGAAAAGCCAAAATGATGGAAAACCTACGGAAACTGGGCCGGATCAGAATATTAGGCCACCTTTTCAAGAAAAATATGCTGAGAGTTCCCATCAAGAGGATCTATACCAAGACACACAAATAAACTTAATGGGAATAAATGATGAAGACCCTATTTTTCTGACCCAAGACAAACAAGAACTGTATATGCTACAACAATTACAGTTGTAGTCTGGTGAGTCATTTGACTACAAACAGGGATATGACTCTGCCATCTTTGAGGTTCATAAACAATATAATCTTAGGAGAAAAAAGAATGTTGATGTCCCTGATCAAACTAAGAAAACAATGCAAAATCAAACTAAGAAAATAAAAGAAGCCCCTGCTTCAAAAATACTCCAAATTCTCCCTAGGGAAAACCCAAAACCTTCTAGCCCTAGAATTGTAGACATAACCCCTGATCAACCTTCTACATCCACTTCAAATCAAGTTGTTCCACCTAAGAAACCAATAGAAAAAGCTCAAAACACTAGAACTGAAGTCTCACAAAAAGAGATACCCAATGAAGAAAAAGAAGACAAATCTACTCAAACCTCTGCCCCAAGAATTCAAAACCTGCAAACAGAAAAAATCTCCCTGCCATTCAACTTAAGAACAGAGATATCCAAACTAAAAATATCAGTTCCTTTAACAGAACTGATCAAAAATGAAAATTACAAATCACAGATAACCCAAACTTTAGACATTGCTGAAAATGAGGATTCAGTCAACCTGTTTGATGACCAACCAGAACTCATATTTGGTCTAGATGTTAATGGCAAACCACAAGAAGGAGGAGTTCCACCTTTTTACATTAGCCTTAATATCCATGACAAAATTATGCATAACACAATGTTAGATTCTGGGGCATCTCACAACTTAATGCCCAAAACAGTGATGGAGAAATTAAACCTAGACATTACAAGACCTTACAAAGATTTATTCTCATTTGACTCCAGTCAGGTAAAATGTCTAGGATTGATTAAAGATCTATGTGTCAATTTAGTCCAGTATCCTGCCAAAAGCATCCTTATGGACATTGTAGTTGCTGATATCCTACCAAAGTATGGAATGATGTTATCTAGATCATGGGGAGCCAAACTTTAGGGACTTTACAACTAGATATGTCATATGCAACAATATCGGTTTTTTGGTGAACCCAAGAAATTATACAAAGAAACCTTAATGAAGTATATGGTAAGTAGCCAGGATTGGCCTCAAAAATTTCCTATCTACTCCGTACACTCTAATATGGATTCTTTTATCCTATATAATAATGATAAAACACAAGAGAAAATTGCGGTCAGTGCTACTCAAGAACCAATTGAAATTGCAATTTCTAAAAAAAATGAAATAGACCAAACTACAAAATTATTAAATGAACAAAATAGTGAGATTGCTGTAGTTGATGAAAAGTTTGTTGCACCAAATAGTGTAAATATAGATCATGAAATGTTGTGGCATTGAGATTTTGATGGGCCAGTCAATAGATTAGGAACAGGAGCAGAAGTTTGGATACATAATTTAAAAAATGATTACTGAGAAGTTCATGCATATAGATTAAATTTCAAATGTACTAACAATATGGCTGAGTATGAAGCCTTAATTTTAGGTCTTAGGTTAGTTAAAAATCTAGGAGCTAAAAGAGTTTCTGTCATGGGAGACTCTAAACTAATTGTAAAGCAGATTAATGGTCTATATATGATGAAAGATCATAGATTATGTTGTTATAGGGAAACTATTGTAGAATTACTTAACACTTTCCTTGAAACAAAGCTTGCAGTAATTCCTAGAAAGCATAATATGCAAGCCCATAGTTTAGCTATGTTTGCCAGTACCTATAAATTACCTTTCCAGCCCAACCATCTGTACAATTTGGAAGTTAGGCATAGACCTGCAATTCTAGATAATTTAAAGAATTGGCAAATATTTTCTGATGATAAACAAATAAATAACTTTCTGATTTTAGAGGAGGAATTTAGCAATAACAATATAGACACTCATACATCAATAGATCTTGACATTAAGAATGAAATAGAAATAAATGAGATAGAAGGTGATGAAATAAATAGGTTCAACCGTACTAAATTCACGAAATCAGATATAAATAACTTAGAGTAAATTGAGATTGATGAAATAATCAGTGAAGAAACCGAAGTAATTATTCTCAAAGATAGTTTCTTACCTAAGGGATTAACCCCTATGGAAGACTTATTTGATTCAAATGATGTTCCTAGGAAGCCTAAGATGGAAGCTTTAAGGTCTGATATTGAAGAATGTAATATAGGCACAGATGGAAATCCTAAACTCATTAGACTTTCAAAATCATTACCCCCAGCTGAGAAAGTGAAATACCTTGAACTATTGAAAGAGTTTTAGGATGTCTTTGCTTGGCATTACGAGGACCTTAAATCCTATGACACCAACATCATCCAGCACACAATTCCTATTAAGGAAAATAAAAAGGCTTTCAAACAAAAACTTGGAAGGATTAATCCTGTCTTATTACCTGCAATTGAAAAATAAATACAGAGGATGTATGATGCCAAAATAATAGCACCAATCAGATTTTCTAATTGGGTCTCAAACTTAGTGCCAACTAGGAAGATAACTAGCGAGATCAGACTCTGTGTCGATCTCAGAAACCTCAACAAAGTATCACTAAAAGACAATTACCCTCTTCCCAAAATGGACCACATTTTACAAAGAATAGTTGGAGCAACCAGAGTCTCATTGTTGGATGGGTTTTCTGGTTACAGTCAAATCTTGGTACATCCTGATGACCAACCCAAAATTGCCTTTACTACTCCTTGGGGCACATTTATGTATTTAAAAATACCTTTTGGACTAATGAATACAGGAGCCACGTTCTAGAGGGCTATGGATATAGCTTTCGCAAGAGAAATCCATGACTTCCTTGTAATTTATCTAGATGATATCACTGATTTTCAAAATCTGACAATGAGCATCTAGATCATTTAAGGCAAGTTTTTATTAAATGCAGGAAATTTGGTATTTTCTTAAACCCCAATAAATCACTGTTGGGGTTAGAAGAAGGAAAGTTGTTAGGTCACATAATTTCAAAAGATGGTATAAGAATAGAACCTGCTAGAACGAGCACAGCCTTAGGCAACCTTCGTAAAAGATTTAGATCAAATCAAACTCGATGGCTAGGACCAAAGCATGGGTAACAAAAAGGTAAAGCTAGAGCAATTGACTCATTATCCGACACACGCTTCGCTTGACTCGAACAGGTAGCTAAGACTGAAATGAGTAGGAAATGTGCGTATTGGTAGGAACGATTTCACCACTCACTATCTCTTAAACATCTTTCTTTCTTCTGAATGACTAGAATATTCATTCATTATGGAAACTACTGTGTTCACTTGTATTGCTAACCTAAATGAGCTATGGGCCTGGGCGAAGGTCAAGCGCTCTATTGCTTATAACTATGAAACATAATCGTTTCAGATCCTCTGCTACTGACGGCTTAGATGCTTTCTCTGCTGCTAATGGTGCTAGGTGCTGGAACCAGGTCAACTGCAACTGAGGAATCGATTGGTTCAAACCGGTCCTACTGCCTATTAGCCATAATACGTGTTTGCTCGCATTTTGATAATTAGTGATACCCCAGCTCGTTTATCAGATCCAATTACAGTTTCATACGCAGGGGCATAAGAAGAGCAGAGCAGCCGGCGGATACTCTAGAAGCCATCCTGCAAATAAAGCACCCTAGGAACATTAAAGAGTTACAATATTTCATAGGTAAAATTAATTTCCTTAGAAGATTTATATCTAATTTAGCAGAATTAAATAGATCACTAAATAACATGCTGAAAAAGGATTCCACCATAAAATGGATTGTTGAGGCTAAAAAATCTCTTGAAGACATCAAACTAGCCTTGACCAAAACACCTGTGTTAATTAGTCCTAAATTTGACATAGATTTCATCTTGTTTTCCTTTTCTTCTGAGCATACAATTGCTGTAGTTTTGCTGCAGAAAAATGACTAGGGCTATGAACAACCCATTGCTTTCTTTAGCAAAGCCCTTAGAGATGCCACCCTGAAATATAATATAATGGAAAAACAAGCTTTGGCTTTAGTCAAAGCCATTAAGGACTTTAGGGTATACATATTATATTCTCATATAGTGGCCTACATTTCAAATTCAGTCATTAAGGACATCCTAACTCAAGATGTTCTTGATGGAAAAAGGGGAAAGTGGATTGCCACTATTTTGGAGTATGATATAGAAATCAAACCTACGAAGTTAATCAAGGGCCAAGGTTTAGCCAAACTCATGGCTGAATCGAACTGTCAGGCCTTAGATATAAACTTTATTGCAGCTACAGCCAGGCCTTTCTTGATTCACCTTGGTATGTTGATATTATTTATGTTTTACTGAATTTACAAGCTCCTCCTGAATTATCTAGAACCAAAAGTAGGTTTTTGAAGATGAAATCCTTGAAATTTTGTATATTAGATAATGCTCTGTTTTGGAAAGATCATGAAGGTATTCTTCTTAATTGTTTATTAAAATATGAATCTAATAAAGTTATGGAAGAGTTTCATGCAGGTGACTGTGGAGGACACCTTTACTGGAAGACTATGGCAGATAAAATCCTTAGAGCTGGTTTTTACTGGCCTACCTTGTTTGTTGATGTCAAAAAGTATGTGACCTCTTGTCACAAATGCCAAATCTTTGAGGGAAAGAAAAAGCTCTTACCTTTACCCCTCAAACCTATCTCTGCAGAAATACCTTTTCAACAATGGGGTTTAGACTTCATTGGTGAAATTCACCCACCCTCCTTTGCCCAACACAAATGGATCCTCACTGCCACAAACTACTTTAAAAAATGGATAGAGGCCATACCTTCAAGGAAAGCCACAGATATTGTAATCATAACCTTCCTTGAAGCCAATATTCTATCAAGATTTGGATGCCCAACTAAGCTCATTACTGCTAATGCAACAACCTTTAAATCCAAGAGAATGATAGATTTTTGCAATAAATACCATATCACCCTTAGCCATTCCATAGCCTATTACCCTCAAGGTAATGGACTAGCATAATTCTCGAACGAAATCCTAGTAAACATTATCAAGAAATTACTAGAAGACAACATGAAAACATGGAATAAAAAGTTAGTCAATGCCTTATGGGCAGATAGATTAACTACAAAGAAATCAATTGGTACTTCTCCCTATCAACTTGTATATGGGATGGAGGTTTTCTTTCCATCCTGCTTGGGAGTACTAGCAATGAAAATACTTCAATATTTGTAGGTTGAACCAAATAGTATTTAAAGAAGAATCAATCAAACTATTCATATGCAACAAACCCGAGAGGAGGTCTATGTCCGCTCTCATTTTGTGTAGGAAAAAATTAAAAATATCTTTGACAAAAGAACCAAGGCTAAAGATTTCTACATTGGTAACAAAGTGCTTAGGTGGGACTCAAGCAGAGAATATAAAGGTAAACATGGGAAATTTGATTTCCTCTGGAAAGGCCCTTATGTTATTTATGCTTACAGAGGTAATAACACTTTCTTCCTAAGAGAACTTGATGATACAGATGCAAAAGGTGGGCTAGTGAATGGTCGAATGCTAAAACATTATTTTCCACTAGGTTAACCAGCATGCTACTAATTTTCATTTTCCATTTGTACATACATTATTCACAAATTCTAGTTTGGATTGGATGGTGATCTTTGAAGTTGAAGCCCGGAGAGAAGGCCCTGAGCTTTGAAGGTATAACTATCATAACTATCAATAAGGCAAAAATCACAGAAGCACAGTTCACAAGGTAACCATAGTCATAATTCAAAGGCTACTGATCTTCATAGTTCTTGACATCTTCCAAAAGATTCCATCCCCAAGTGGAGCCACTATTAGGTTCCTATACCAATAGGATTCATAATTTTGAATTGGCTAAGGTTAACTCTTGTAATATTGTACATACCTTTGCTTTCTGCAAATGTTTTCTATATTAAAATTAAAAAATTAAAAGAGGGTATGTCCTAAAAGAATAATCAAAGGACAAAAAAGAAACAAAAGGTCAAAAAAAAAGAAAATTTGAATATATATATATATATATATATATATATATATATATATATATATATATATATATATATATATATATATATATATATATATATATATGAACCCCAAAATAAAACAAACCATGAAAGTGTGCAAGTCCAAATGCCACTAGTATTTACTTTTTATGAAAAATAATGATTGTGTGCAACTTATTAAAATGCCATAATCCATGATAGTCAAATAGTGTAATCTTGACTATTTCATGTTTTAAATTTCATGTTATAGATAGAGAATAAGGTTTGACCAAACTGTTTAATCTTGGCAGATTAGTAGACAGGTAGAGAAATAAAAATGAGCTCAACTGTTTAGTCTCAGGCATTGGAAGAAATAAAGTTAGAGTTAGATATTTTTATTCAGATTAAAAAACAAGGTAATGGGTTTTCTAGTTCAAGTGCACCCATGTAGAAGAAGAAAAAATGTTAGGATAAGAAAGAGTAAGTAGAAGAAACTTGCAGAAGGGACCATGTGGTAAAAAATACTAAGCACATTTTACATGCTTAAATCATAATGTGCAGGTACATTCATCAAAGTACAAAGCTAAGAAAAGGTGATCTTAACTAACTCCCCCTCCTTCCACAAGTTTTCCCCTTTCATGTTTATTAATTTCCCATCATCCTTGAAAATACCCCTTTTCCCCTCCATTTTTATCCTTACTTCATTATTTCATATTTCCCCTTAGAAATTACCTTTAAGTATCCCTTCCCCCATGTTAAAATCATCATCATGGGCCATTAGTCCCTTTTCCTATGGTAAAAACCCTCCCCCCCTTTGTTGTCAAAAGTCATTTGCCCCTTTTCCTAATAAAAAAACCCATAAATCAACTTATCCTAAGTTGAAAAACCCTTACGCTTTGAAAAAACCCGCCTGATGATACATCTAAACTAATCCCCAATTAGTTTAATTAAGCAGGCTTAAAAGTGTGTGGACCCCGCCTTGACCATTCCCCCAATCCCACCACGCATCTTTTGAACGTGACCACCATCCGATTAACACCCATTACATCCAACAGATATCGCTCCATTTCACGCACTTTCCATCCTCGAGCTTTAACGGCCCAATAGCACACGAAATGGGTAGTTTTTTTCGGGCCCAATTTCACGACGTGGCGCCATCGTGTCATTTCGTGTCCCCCCTGGATTTTACCACCATGCCCCCAAAAGCAGTGCGAAAAGGGGCAAAACCACCCTCTCAAAACCAGTCACTATTCCTGACCAATTTTGTGCTTTTTCTAATTTTTCGCCCAATAAAGCCCTGCAAACACCGTTTTCACGTTTTTTTCGATCATCTGTACATTCAAAGCCTGAGATTTCTTGTGCACCTGAAGTCTACAAACCGCCAAACAATTACCAGACGCCATCTTGCCTCCAGCACTTGTCCAGAGCTGCCACCTGTCGCCTGCAACCTAAGACCCTCAACTAAATTCACAACACCAACCTCCGGTTCCAGGTATTCTGCAAAAATACACCATATTTACCCCTTTTAATATAAAAAGTTCAATTAATTTAAGATTGAATGAACTTAATTTAGCTTTCCTACCCATGAATTAAGCAATTTTCACCCAGACCCTTAAAAACCCTATAAAACCCAGACCACTGGTCGAACCCGACGAAATCAATTTCCAATTTTTACCTCTATTTTCAATACAATGTCTACCCACATTTCCCTGAATGTTAAGCCTATTTCAACCCCCCACCTTGACCAAGATCACCTACCCTTGGCTGATAGGGATTTTCAAATTAAAGATACATCCTCCACCTCTGAAAGAATGAAGCTCCACTTCTCGAGCAAAGACAGATTTTTAAACCATGCTGATGATATTCACCTCTGGGAGTCAAATCTCCCCCTCTACTCATTCCCAGAAGTCCACAACCTCCCAGACATTATCCACTATTGTCAGACCTACTACATCCCCAACCAGAGAGCAGTAGTAGCCCCCAATCAACATCTGCTCTTCACTATCACTCCAGAATCCATCAATAAGATGTTACAGGTCCAGCCCAACCCAAATTTAGCTCCTTTATCCATTGGAGGACTTCTAGAACTGTATAATTCTATTGATGAGGACAAAGCCAAGCAAGTGTTGAAAGATTTCATAGTTGCAAAAGAACATACACCAATTTTTACTCCTCCAGACATAGCCCCCATATTTTCACAAACTGCCAGGCATATTATCACCATGCTATCTTCCATCCTTGGATACAGGACAGATGAACATGTAGATGAAGTCACTTTTGCATTTCTGTCCCTTCTTACCCTTGGTAAACCTCTTTCCATTAAGTTTTATTATGCTCAATTCATTGTAGACAAAATGCATGAACAACTCATCAAATTGCCGACTGAAAGGGTGTTTAAGTTTTCTGTAGTTTTGTATTTTTTTTTTTTTTACTATAAATTTGATAAATTCCAAATGAAGATAATAAAATGTGATAGTAGAGGAAATGAGAGGTTTGTGCTCTATTGGACACCTATTGTCTAGAGATATTCCACTGTCACTAATTATAAGGACTTCATAGATTCCTTTGCCCACCCAGTGATGAATATGTTGACATGGACTGTGCAACCTAGGAATAGTCCTCATATCAAAAAGGTACTTCAGCTAGTTAAAAACAGTAAAGTAGGAGACTGGTACTTGTACTAGAATCACAAAGAGATCAGAATCTATGGCAGCCAACTGGGTCCATATAAATTACCAAAGTATATTCCCTTGAGAATTTTTTCCTTGGAGTACTTCAGGGAAATCATCAACTTAGATGATTTCCACTTCGTGGCTACAAGTAAGGAGACCCAATTTAGAGTCAAAAGTGAACTGGGCCCCTTTATTTGCAATAATAGACAAGATGAGCCAGAGGCAGAAATTATGCTAGAAGATTTAAAATTTACCAAAAGATTTATGTGGCAGTATGACCCCCATGGAGTAATAAACAAAATGAGAACCAGGGTCAAACTAGCTCCTTATGCACACTATTTAGTGCCTGAAATTTAAAGATATGCCAACCAAACTGAATGGTTGGAAAACACTTTATTGGATAGAGATAGCACAATTGTTGATATTGAAAATGCTCTGTATGATATTGAGCAACAGATTGACCTCAGTGAGTTCCGACAGGTCCTAGATCAAGGTCAAAGGATGGATGCCCCCTCTGCATTACAAACACCTTTGAATCAAGAAAAATACCCCAAAAACAGAGAAGAGACTTCTAGTTCCCAAGTGGAAATAATGGATGAGCTAGTAGACCGAAGGGAAAGGAGAAAACTGAACCCTATATCTGAACAAGAAAAAGAGAGTGAGGCAGAAGGAACAAAGTTAGAACCACAATCAGAACCATGGCCAGACACAACAGGTCAGAAAGGGAAAGAGGCAGAGGAAACAAATGAACCCACCACCTCTAACACACATTTGATAGAAACACAGAAGTCAACAGAGGTTTCTTCCATTGTCAGACAAACTGACAAAGAAAAAACCATTAAGGATAGATATAAGGAGATTAAAATGAGAAATGAAAAATTGAAAGCTGAGACATATGCTCAGTATTTCAAACATTCAGCTCCTAACCAGAGCAAACTAATGTCTACATTTGATATTGAGGAGGGAAAGATGCAAATTTCATATATGCATCCAACAGTGCCATAACTCAAATCTGCAGCAGATTATAAGAAGGCCACATTTGAAGTATTGGCAAAGGACATCCATCCCGTGGACCAAATATAATTTCATAAACAAGCTAGAGAAATGATATACTCCACCTTGACTGGTAAGGCCATGGATTCATACAGATTACAGGAGTCCTTAAATAATACTATAGCACGGTTTAAAATCGAAAAGGCCTCCTCTAGTGCTAAAGACACAAGGATCAAATCCTTAGAAGACCTGATCATTGAGCTGGGCCATGACCCAAAGGACATAAAGGCTACTGAGCAGTTGATAAAAAATAAGAATGAAGTCATTGCAGCCCTAAAAAAACAGCTCAAACTTCCTCAGTCACTTCACCCTCAAACAAAACAAGTCCTAGAGAGCAAAACTACCCAGGAGGAAATGTTTGAGTTAGTGTTGCAGATGAACACCCAGCTGAAAGAAATGGAAAAATTGACCAAGCAGGCCAACCTCCAGAAAAATGTAGCCATGGTCATCCCATCTGTCACCACAACAGTACCATCTACATTGGCTGAGAAATTGACTCCTACAACTTCATTGGCCACTGCATTCCCTACAACAACACCATCTACTTCAGCAACATTGTCAACTGTAACAAACTCTATAGGAGAAGAAGCCAATAGGTTGGCTAAATTAATGGAAGAGATGTCCCTCAAAGCTAATGAAATTAGGAAACTAGAAGAGAAAGTAAATAGTCTGGAGACAGACTGTAAACTTGTTCAAATTATGAATAAATAGGAACAACAAAAGGTAGCAAGGTTAACAGAGAAGATAAAAAAACTAGAGAAAGGAATGACTCTAGGTGAGCCATTGGGATAGGAAAAAGAAAAACTATGGGCCAATATCATTGACTCTGTCAATGATATTTGGCCATCCATTCAGGAAATTTTTGAGCAGATTGATCTGGTGACAGAGGCCACAGAGGCAATTCAAAAGGTCAAAGCAGAGCTGGAAGGGATGCCAGAAGAGGCAGCAGGATCATTGATTTTTTGAATTCCAAAAACAAATATGAACTGGAAGAATTGGATATTAGTGACAGAACATGGAAAATATTGGAAGTAAGAAGAGTCCTTACTAAAAGGAATTTGATGCACAACTTGGAAGACAAGTGTTAGACTATGCAGCTTTCTATTGATATATTTAAATTCAAATTTGACACTTTGATGCAGAAAGGTTTACCAAGTCCTTTGGTAATTAATGAAAAATTGATGACACAAGAGGACTACAATAGAAAGCTCAGGGAAGTGGCTAAAACTCAGGTCGACAATGCAGCCATCCACAACACAACAAAATAGGGGATGCCCTCTGGTAAAGTCCTTTACCAAGCTTTGGAAAACTTGTTTTACCTCTAGCATGAGGTAAGAAACCTGTTTGTAAATAAGCCCACATTTGTTAAATAAAAAAAGGCTAATGAGGTCTTTATAAAGTTGAAGAACATTCAGTTACCAACTGAAGAGAGATGGGAGCAACTGACTCACTTACTTTAATTCAAAGTAAGTTCGACAATTAACACAGTTTGGTAAAAACAGAATGGTAAGAGTAAATGGGCAGTCATCCCAGTCAAAGAGTATCAGAGTCAAAGAGTATCAGTGAAGGAAGATAAGTTGAAGAGCATAAGATGATAGCTAAAAGATCAATCAGCTAAATATCAAATGAAATAAGATATGATAGTGCCAGAAAGCAATCAGTTAGACAGGTGCCATTACCTTTTTAGGATTAGATATCTTTTTTTCCCTAAAATAAATCCCAAGTTAGTTTGGGATATTTTGTAAATAATTCTGTATAAATACTTCTTAATTTGAAGTATGTAGGGTGAATTTTACTATAAATTTCTATAGACCTTTTGATCAGAAGACCTAGAGGGTTATTGTATCATTTGTTGAGCTAGCAAGCTGGATTGATAGATAAAGATCAGATATTTCAAAGGATTCATGTGTTGAGCGAAACTTTAGAGAAGTATTCTCATGTTATTGTTATTTTTCTCAAGTTACTCTTAACCCTTAATGTGTTTCTGAACCTAAATGTTATAACTGGAATAATACTTCAGAATTTGTTTAATTACACTCTGTCTTAATAGTTATACATTTCAATGTTTTCTGCTTATACCTAAGTTAAGGAATTCTTAGTTGCTTCTTGGTTTATATTGATTTCCCGAATATCCAAGTTAAAGGATCCTTAATTTCCCTTTGATCCCGATTACCCATTTATTCCTCATCCATTATTCAGTCTGAGAACCCTTAATTGCTCTCTCACCCCTAGTGAAACCCTTTCACCCTTCAGTCTTAAAAATCTAGAAAATGCTCTACTATCTTGCCCTTTTAACATTCCCTTTAGTGAGTTAATCCAATTTTTCTTCTTTATTGTTTGACTCCATAGCCCAATGGTCTAAAATACATCATTTTATCCATTTGTCTAAGTAATCCCACCACCCAATCTCAAATAAAAATCAAAATCTCAAGAACAATCATAACTAGCCTAAAATGAAAACAAAAAAAGTTAAATCATATAGAGAGAGGCCTCTCTGTGTCTAGGTCGGCTTGAACCTATGCTCCAAAGTTGGTTAGTGGTTACCTTGGAAATTTGTTTCTTCTGAACAACTTCTAGAGAAAATTATTGAGTGATAACAGGCCACAATCTTTGGGTACAATAACTTTTAATTTTCAAGATTTTTTCTTGAATTTTTTTTGGGAAGGAAAGGAAGTTGACTTAAGGGGTATTGTAGGGAAACCATGCAAGCTAATTAACTCTAACGGCATGAAAAAGCTTCTAAAAGAAGAACAATGAGGCGTAATTTCACAACTATGTTCACTATAGGTTCCCACTTCGAAATCATCTATTTATCCATATCTAAAAAAAGACTTTGACAATCATTCCAAGGTATTTGCGACTCCCAAAGGCCTCCCGCCCATTCGTGTTCATGATCATGATATTCATTTGATTCCAGGAAGTGTTCCTTCAAACGTTAGGCCTTATAGATATCCCTATGCCCAAAAGAGTGAAATTGAACATATGGCTGTAGAAATGTTAGAGGCTGGTACAATTCAACCTAGTCAAAGTTCTTTCTCTACTTTAGTAGTATTGGTTCACATGAAGGATGGATCATGGTGCATGTGTATAGATTATAAGGAGCTCAAGAAGCTCACTATTAAATATAAATTTCTTATTCCTGTCATTGATGAATTATTGGATGAATTACATGGACCCATTTACTTCACCAAGTTGGATCTTCGTTTAGGATATCATTAAATGAAGGCTGAAAACATTCTGAAAACAACATTTAGAACTCATGAGGTTCATTATGAATTTTTGGTCATGCCTTTTGGCCTTACGAATGCATCTTCTACATTTCAAGGTTTGATGAATTGCATTTTCAAAACCTTCCTTAGAAAATTTGTGTTAGTATTGTTTTATGATATACTAATCTACAACAAGTCTTAGAAGGATCATGTTCAACATATTGAGAGGGTGCTCAAACTATTAGAGGAGAAACAATTATATGCAAAGACCTCCAAATGTTTCTTTGGAGTACAGGAGGTGGAATATCTAGGCTATATTGTATCTCATGAAGGTGTTAAGGTAGCCCCTAGCAAAATTAATTCCATTACGGAATGGAAAATCCCCACATCCATAAAGCATCTGTGAGGATTTCTCGAGTTCACAAGGTATTATCGCAAGTTTATTAAGAATTATTGGACAATAGAAGCACCTCTAATAACATTATTGAAGAAAGATGAATTTTTTTCCACTCCAAAAGCAATGAAGGCCTTTGAACATCTTAAAGAGGCAATGTTCCAAGCACCGGTCTTAGCTATGCCAGACCTCACAAAAACTTTTATTGTGGAATGTGATGCCTCAATAAATGGAACTGGTGTTGTTTTAAAGCAATAAGGAAGACCCATTGCTTTTTAAAGTCGTCCAATCAAAGGAAAATATTTACACAAAGCTATTTATGAGAAGGAAATGTTCGAAATACTACATGCACTTAAGAAATTATGACCTTACCTAATGGGAAGACACTTCAAGGTAAAAACAAATCATCATAGTCTTAAATACTTTTTAGAACATATATTATCTTCATAAGAGCAAAAAAATGGGTCACAAAGATGTTGGGTTATGACCTTGAAATCATTTACAAAAAAGGGAAGAAAAATGTTGTTGCAGATGCACCCTCAAGAAAGGATGCCATTCCTATTATCCAACCAGATTGGATAACCAAAGCAAGGGATGAATGGAAGAATGATGAAGAAGTGTGGGCACTCATTCAAAATTTGAAACCAGATCTCAGCACATATGATACATTTAGCTGGAAAAATGGTTCGTTATGGGATAAAGATCACTTATGTCTGTAAGAATTCCCAACTCAAATAAAATATTCTTCTGGAATTGCACACCTCTCCCTTAGGAGAGCACTCAAGATTTTTGAAAACTTACCACAGGGTTAAGAAGGAATTTTTTTGGGATGGCATTAAATATGATATTCAAAAGTTTGTGGCAGAATGTTTGGTTTTCCAAAAAAATAAATTTGAGATAATTAAGAGTGTTATAGATCCATTTGTGCACATCACTCCCATCATCCAGATCAGTACTATTGGGGCTCATCAAACCCTAATTCAGTTGCTACATGCCCTAGACAAGTCACCACTTTGAATGCCTCCTTCCCTGAGAGTTTTTTGGCCTGAATCCCTACAGAAATGCCTCCTTTGAGGGACCAACGTATCCTTGGTCAGGGGTAAGTGTGCTTAAGTGCAGGTAGGCCCATGTCAGGGTGCTGTGCAGAGCACCTAGGCCACTTTGACCCACGATGGGCGAGATTGAGAAAAATTCACATAGGGTTCTAGGAATTTTATTATCTTCTGGAGCCATCTAGAAGATTCCCACACTTGTCATCTCCTATGGGCTCGAAATTGGATAGGGAATGAGTTAAGAAATCTCCTACCCTCTCATCCCTTCCTCCATGGAAACTAACTCTATGTTTGGGAGGCCATTCAATACCCTCATTTATGACCAAACCTCCTCATTTGCCTATAAATTGAGAACTCATCTAAGTGATCAGGGGCTGGACCTTGAGAATTTGCAAGGAGATACTATTGGTGTGAGGATTGAGATTGTAAGTAAGTAGTGTTATGCTACCAAAGTGTTGTGCTATTGATGTGATGTTGGTTGGAATCCAAGCTGGAAGAGTGACAATGGATCAAACTTCATGGTCATAATTCTTCCTTCTACTTAATAAAGTTGTTTACACCTTTTTCCATATGCTTATCTTGATATATGATGTTTATATGTGTGAATGTATCTGATTCCATTTACTTATATTCGATATATCTCTTGCTTTGATTGGTTCTCTATCTTATATTTATGCTTGTAGGTATGTTTTGAGTGAGTGGAGTCCGAGAAGGAGCGATGGGAGTCATACAAAGGAGACAAAAAGAAAGTGAAAGAGAAAGTAGGTCCTTTGATTCCCTTGTCTTATTTATCGTCTACAGAAAAAGGATAAGTGCTCTAAATCTATTGTTCTAGGTATAGCTACCTACCTAGGGAATTAGTATTTATCCGTAGATGAAAAATTCCTATAAAATTGGTGACTCCACTGGGGAACGATCATCATTCTGGGTAGTTTACCTTCATCCTAGTACACACTAGTAGATGTTACTTGCTTCCATTGATCTTTTTTCAGCCTTTTGTGAAGTGTTTTTTGGTGAAAATTGTGCTTGTAAGCCCCTAGGATGGCCTCTCTGGCACTAGCGCAGGCTTGGTCTAGAGACAGAGTGTTGCAGAGCACCCCTGGCTTGAGGACAGTGCTCTGAAGTGCACTGTCTCCCATTCAAGGCTGCACTGATCCTCCTTAGGACAAAAATCCCTCCTTTGAGTTGATTTTTTGCCAAATTTCCTTTTGTTTCTGCTTGCTGAAAGATCAATGATGCTTGTGTCTCTGAAATCAATTTTTGTTTCCTTTGCCAGCCCTACTTTTTCCTTGATTGTTTAGTGTTTCTTAAATGATTTCTTTATCGCTATAAATTCATTGTCAAAGCTAGTTTATAGTTGATTAATCTTTGTTCAAAAGAAAGTGTCGTAAAAGTCTTCATTTCTTTCGAAACGAAATTGTCGTAAAGTCTTCATTCTTGCAAAAAGATTGATTGATTGTATGTGCATTAGTTTCCTTTTGTTCATCTTAACATTAAGGGAATTGAAAGAAAAACTTGCATTGTGCTTTGAAATTTTTGTGTGTTTTCATAGGAATAGTTTAGGGAAATTGCATTAGATGTGTTCTTTGTTCTTTGATTACAAGAATCTAATTGCTATATCCCTACTAGATAAGGTTTTCATTGTCAAAATTGAATGAAAAGGATGATTATCATAGTAGTTGCATTCTAGGAATTGAAAATACATCACATGGTGAACCTTAAGAGTAAAATTCTTAATCAATATCAACTTAAAATTAACATCAATTAATCTAATGGAGCATTGTCATGTAACGCAAAACATTTAGAGGTTCCAGGCTAGAGACGTGTTCCAGTGTCTTAAAACATAGTAGCTGTCACTAAATTGTCTACGATACATTCCAAGTGTGATACCTCATTCCACGTATGTGAGTATATCATAGCTTGTCCACGTACCTTCGGGTATATACGACGGTGTTACAATACATAATGTATATGCGAATGCTCTCACTGTGCAGTTTCACATTAGACATCGCTAATACGGATTGGGTCTCCATGTACTTTCGGGTATATATGGGAGGACAATACTAGGTTTCTATCCATCCTTAGGTAACCGAGTCAGCCACCTTGTACACTGTGATACACTGAACACAACATTCAGGGAGATTTCCTGCCCATACTTCTTGGTTTTCCAGGAGGTATTCTGCAGTTCACAGTTGTTTGGTAAAATTTTTTGCCTAGCTTACCCCTTTTTGTTTATTTATTCTTTGTAATAAAATCAATTAGAAATCATGGAGGAAAATCAACCCTTACCCTGTCGTTCGTGGAGAGAAGCGAGTAAACCGCCTTTACCATCTTAAGCTACACCTATCCGGTCGAAGAGGTCTCGTTTGACTAGATCCAGTACTCCACAAGCCTCTGGTTCTTCATCTGATTTACCAGAAACACCTATACCACTAAGTAATGTGACCCCAATTACTCGTACAGTTACTGGTACATCTGTTACTGAAGTGGAATCTCCACAATTACCTGAGGAAACTAAAACAGAATCTAGTGAAACAGTAACAAAAGACGTTCAACAATAAGTTGATTCTCAATCCGAAGTTGTTCAACAAGAAATTACTTCTGAATCTGAATCTGTTCAACCAAAAGTGGATCTTGAACCCATCATTGTTCAATCAGAAGTTACTTCTGAACCAGAAGTTGTTCACGAAACCCAACCTAAACTTGTTATTTTACCAGAACATTTGGATCTTGAGGTTGAACAATGAGAGGTTGTTACCTTACCGAAAGAAGATCGACCGATACATCCTCAGACATCTGTAACTTTTTGGACTTCCTCTTTACCTCAGTAACAAATACTAGAAATATATTATAGACCCAACAGTGAAATTCTTCCACCTGGTTTGATTTCAATAGAAGAGGAACCTGAGGTAGAATCACCCAGAACTCCATTCCATTTTGGAATTGAGCTTTATCTGTATCCTTATACTCCTCATTTTACTACACATTTTGATCTTGATTACTTTCAGACACCTGTTGATTCGTTAGGAAACTTATTTGGACATTTGACTATGGTAGAGTCAACATCCTAGACCGTACCATCTGTTACGGCTACGGTAGAATCTTCTGTCGCAACTTCTTCAATGTTTACTATGACACCTGAGTGACATTTATATGGTGTTTCATCCATCCAAGTGGATTACCAATCTTTATCGAGAACCCACTTAGGTGTTGCTTCTGACCCTTGGTCTTCACCAATGTCCTCTACTAGAATTTTATCTATTTCCTCATTAACGGATATCAAACAATTGAACCCATCAAGTTCATATCAAGCTGGTTCATCTGGTTACCATCCTATGTATCTGTTTTACACTGGACTACCCTCATACAGAGAAAAATATGCACATTCTCCTTGTCTTCCATTCTTTGGGGGGCAACAATATGTTGGTATGTCGTCGTATTTAGGTCAGCCTGGAATGACTGCCTATCAGTGGCAACCAACCATGCCCATTCAACCTAGGCTTGTGTATCCATCACAACCTATGCAATCTGTCTCATCCATACCTACAACGCCTGTTGTTACAGTTGTACCGTAGTCACAAGCTCAGATTGTTGTATTTAAACTTGTGCAAGCTAGTCATTCAACCTTAGACCCCCAAGTTTTAGGTATACAGATCCAGCCTTCTCAGGTAGTTTTACAACAACCACTTGTGTTTAGATTCCAACAACTTCAAGCCAATTTACCTTTTACTAGAATGACTCATACTTATACTGGTTTAGTGTATTCACAACCTGCTCAACCTTACATTGGTGGGCAACAACAACTGTTAAATCAACAACGGTTGTACCAACAACAACAACAGTTGCTTCAATAGCATTGAAAACCCCAATATCAACAACAAAAATTCCAAAAATACCAACCTCAACATGGACTTGGACAACAGGTTTCTGCTGGGTTTGGTCAGCAACAAGTTTATCCAAGTCTTGGTCAGCAAGGCTATGTTGGCCTTGGGCAATAGAAAATGTATCTTGGTGCTCAACAACAACCTTATACCAAATTTTCTCAACAAACTTACACTTATCAAGGTTACCAGCATCAAATTCCTTATGTTGGTATGCAAAGGCCTATCACCCAGGCAATCCCATCTTACCCTGGATATGCTCAACCTGACCTCAGTAGACAATTGCCTTTCGTTGCGACGCTTGAATTACCAGATCTAAACAGGCTCACCAATGACCCAATTCATTATGCACCTTGGTGGTTGTTGATTCCTCATAAGTTACCTTCTGATATTCCGAAATTCAATGGAAACCTTGGAGAGGACCCGTCCAACCATGTCATGACTTTCATTTATGGTGTTCATCAAACTCCTTCAATGATGATTCTGTTAGACTACATCTTTTCCAGAGAACGTTTATTGGTCCAACTGCGAAGTGGTGCATTGAGTTACCACGAGCTTCTTTTGATAACTTCACTGCCTTAGCTACCACGTTTCTAACCCACTTCTAGTTACCCATACGATATCAAACTAGAATGAAACTCTTAACCAACTTTAAACAGACTAATGCTACTCATATCTCTGATCATATTCATGAGTGTCGTCGTCGTCGAATGGTTAAAACTTATGTTCCTGATCAGCTTTTGGCTGAGCGGTTTATAAAATCCTTGCTGCCATCTATCACTGAGGATGTGGTGAAAGGTGGAGTTGTCACTGAAGAGAAAGAAATTGCTCGTGCCCAATATTTGGACTTGATTTATACACAACCTGACATGCTCTATGACAAGATCCCGAATGCACCCCGACCAACTTTCACTGTTCCTCCTCCACCATCGAGTAAGGACTCTCATGTCAGCGACAGTCTGATTGGTTCTTCGAGCACACAAACAGCAGGTAGGCCATCTAGTCAAACACTTTCCATTTCTAATCAAATTTCAAATGAACCTGATAAAAATCTTGCTTCCGAAATCAATGATGTGTCATCTGACAAGGGCAATAATGAAAAGAAACCAGGAAGGAAGAAGAAGGGGGAAAACAAGAAGAAAAAAAATAATTCCCCTCAAGAGAAATCATCTGATTCCTCTCCTTTGCCTAGGAAACCTCATTACCCATGTTTGATCTGTAACGATGAGTATTTTATGCGAGATTTTCCTCACTGCTCTGAAGTCTCAAAGCTTTTGAAGACTTCTAATACATCTATGGTATTGACTGATCCTTTTTCGAACCTGGAGACACATATGGTTGCTATAGACCATGCTTCCACTTCCCAAGTGCTTATGCTATCTACCTCTAAGCCAAAAGATGATGTTTTGGTGTCAACATGAAGTAAAGATTATGGAAATCAACTGTCATCCTCAAATAACCAGGTTGATTGACCTAATCCTTCGACTTCAACTTCGAATGATCCTATTCCACCGCCTATTGCACTAGAGTTAACAATAAAACCACATAAGGGAGTTGTACATAAATTGACATTTAACCCTTGAGCTTGAGCTACACAGAATTATAATATAGTAGAAGATTTGGCTCAGTCACCTTTTGCTATGTCTACACTCAAGGTACTTCAGAATTGTCCTTCCCAAAAGAAGGCTTTGTTGTCAGCAATTGGTGGAATCGATCCAATTGATTCCAATCTTTTGGTTTTCAACCATGCAGGTTATACGCCACAGTTACCAACGTAATTAGCATTTATGATTCAAGTAAATTCCTTGAATAAACTTGTTCATCGGACCATTATTGACGAGGAGGCATCTACTTGTATAATGTCTATGAGTTGCTGGAAAACACTGGGCTCACCGCCTTTGTCACATTCACCAACAACATTAAAATCTTTCGATGGACACACATATATGCCTTGTGGAATATTGAGTAATTTGCAATTCGAACTAGGAGACAAAACAATAACTGTTGAAGTTGAGGTTGTTGACGGAGCCCTTGATTGCAACATTTTTCTAGGAAGACCATGGGTTTATGCTATGGCTGCTGTGGTTTCAACATACTTTCATATGATTGCATTCCATCATAAGGGTGGAATCATAATTATTGACCAACTCGCCTTCTTCGCTTCTAGTTCATAGGCTCCTAGAAGCATTCCGTTGGTACATGGACCCCCGCTATCTCTTCAAAACATTAATCTCTTTAAAGATCCTTCCCTAATGGGTATTTTTTCACCACCACCACCATCAAATTTGGTGGAAGTGGAAAAAGTTGAGACTTGCAACATGATCTCTTCCACTTCATCTGACTTAAGGAAAATTACCAATAGCTTTGAAGTTAATAGTAGTAATGAAATCATGCCACTAAGCCCTATTGAGCTAGCATAGAAATCAATCTTTCTAGCTTGCATGAAAAACCCAAATCCATCTTTGTCAATTGTATGGGTAGATCATTCATTAGAATATGGTACTTCCTTCGATCCCTTTTCACATATATTTTTTACTGATGAAGGAATCATCGAATCAATGATGATGGAAGGAGAACCATGAGAATATTATCATCATCGTTCCAATCTTCCAGATCACATAGAAGATTATTCAAATGAACTTAATCACCCTTCAGTTGTCGATTTCCTTTCGAATTCTATTTTCATAGATACAATAGATTCCGAGCGAAACCTGTTAAACATTAAAGAAACTATTTCTATCAATATTTCGACCAAACCTAACATTGTAGAAAACATTCATGTTGGAAAATCTTGTTCTTTATCAAAACTTGATATTTACTGTTCTCCTTTCCGTGAATTTTGAGATATATTTGCATGGTCATACGAGGAGATGCCAAGAATTGACTCTAGTATAGTTGAACATGAAATCAAAATGTATCCTGATTTCAAACCAGTGCGACAACGACTACATCCTGTTCATGTAAAGAAGGATTTTGCTATTAAAGTAGAAGTTGAAAAAATTTTGCATGCTGGTTTCATTTACCCTCTTCCTTTTACTGACTGTGTTTCCAATATCGTTCCTGTCATGAAGAAACAAGGGACAATATGAGTGTCCATCGATTATAGGGATGTTAATAAGGCTTGCCCAAAAGACAATTATCCTAATCCGTTTATTGACCAGATTAGTGATGAATGTGCGGGATGCGAAATATTCTCATTTATGGATGGTTTTTCCGGCTATAATCAAATCAATATCCGTTGAGAGGACCAATCTAAAACTGATTTTATTTGTCCATGGGGTACATCCGCTTACAGGAAACACCCTTTTGGTTTGAAGAACACAGGGGAAAGTTTTCAGAGGGCAATGAACTATGCCTTCCATGACATAAAACATATTTTTCAACCATACCATGACGATTTACTTTCTCATTCACGAAAATGGACTGATCACACTCAACATTTGAGAGCTATATTTTTATGGTGCCGAAACTACAAAATACGACTCAATCCACAAAAATGTGTGTTTTGTGTTGGTTCTAGTCATTTTCTTGGATTCGTAGTGTCTAAGGATGGAATTCAACTCGATCCACTTAAGGTTCATGCAATCCTTGACTTACCTCCACCTTCCAATCTACTACAGTTACAGAGACTCCAAGGGAAGGCTAACTTTCTGAGGAGGTTCATTCCCAATTATGCTGAAATGGCTAAAGGAATTACTCATCTTTTGAAAAAGGGGATACTCTTCCATTGGGATCTAGTCGTGCAAGCTTCCTTTGATGCTCTTAAAGATACCTTGATTAGAGCCTCATTAATGTATTCCCTCAATTATCAAAACAACTACTTCCTGTATCTCACCGCTGCAGATACAACCATTGGAATGGTTTTAGTCTAAGAAGAAGATGGGATTGAACATCTGATATATTATTTGAGTTGCAAGCTCAATGATACAGAAGTTAAGTACTCTTATGTTGAAAATTTAGCTCTGGTTGCTGTTCAAGCTATACAGAGATTTCGCCACTACATCTTGCTCCAGAAGACAATTGTCATTTCGGATTTCAACCCTATGACATATATTTTGTCACGTCAATTATTGGGGGGGAAATAATCAAAATGGATCATCATTTTGGAGGAGTTTGATTTGGAATTCATCAAATCCAAATTAAAGAAATCTCTAGTCTTCGCAGAGCTTCTTTGTAACCTTCCCTCAAATACCATTGATTCAACATTAGAACCATCAATTTTGGATGAGTATTTGTTCTTGATTTCGTCATTTGATGCATGGTATGGAGATATACTGATTTATCTACAGACCCAAACTTTTTGGCTAGATACCTCTCACTCACAACAATGCGTATTCGATACCAAGACAAAGATTATTTGATCGTTGGCGACACTTCTTATCGTCGTGGTATCGATACGATTTTATGAAGGTGCCTCACTCATGAGGAAGCTGAGAAAGTTTTGAATGATTGCCATTCAAGTGCTTGTGGGTGACACTTATCTGGTTATGCTACCGTACAAAGAATCTCTGTGCTGATTACTTCTAGCCTACCATATTCAAAGATTGCATAATTGCTTTGAGAAGTTCTCACGCATGCCAGATCTATGACCGTAAAGCTAGATTACCACTTGCACCATTACATATTGTCATTGTTGTTGGACCATTTGCCAAATGGGGCATTGAATTCATGACATGTAACCTCACCTCGGCTGGGGGGCATAGGTACATTATAGTCGCGGTTGACTATTTCACAAAATGGGTTGAGGCGATGCCAACATTAAACAACAATGGAGATACGACTACTCTTTTCTTTTTCAACCATGTGGTTGCCCAGTTTGGTGCACCACAGGCTATAGTTATAAATCATGGGTTGCATTTTCGCAATCACATGATGGTTGAGTTGACTACCAAGTTAGGACTTTCACATGATAGTTCGACCCATTATTATCCACAAGAGAATGGACAAGTTGAGGCCATCAACAAATTCCTGAAGTGAATGCTTCAAAGAATGATAGGGGTTCATAAACGAAATTGGAATTTAATCCTGTACTCTGCCTTCTGGGCATATCGAACCTTGGTGAGAAATTCAACTGGATTTACACCCTTTCAGTTAGTGTATGGTCTGGAGGAAATCTTGCCGGTACAATGTGAAATTTCATCTCTCAAACTCGCAATTGACCTATTACTTGACACTTCTAAAGAAGAAGCATGTTTCTTGGAACTTATCAATCTGGATGAAACCCATCGTGAAGCCGCATTAGCTAAGCGCATAAGAAACGAATCAAGGTGCAATATGTTAGAAATGTCAAGCCTCGCATTTTCTCAGAAGGAGACCTGGTCTTGCTTTATTATCATGAAGCTGATAAAGTTGGAGCAGGGAAATTTGAAGTTCTTTAGATGGGTCCTTATATTGTCAAGAGTGTTTTGACAAAAGGTGCCTACGAGTTGGTGGATCATGATGGAATTCCATTGTCACAGCCCCGAAATGGGTTGTATCTCAAACGTTACTATGATTAATTGAGCGTAGTGAAAATCATTGTATATATGATTTAATTGCATGTGTGTGTGTCAGTGTGTCTTTTAGATTTTTTATGTGGTTAAGTAATCCTCTTTGCATTTGTTGTAGATGTTATAACCTTTGGGACCATTTGTTGGTTACACCGATGGTGCTAGTCGTAGTACGCAGAACCTATCTTCTACAACATGGGCCATTTTCACTCCAAGTGGCGAGTCATTGAGTTTTCAAGGGATTTGTATTGGTGGATCGACAAAAAATATCGCTGAGTATAGTGCATTTATTGAACTTCTGTCTGATGCCATTTCACTTGGCATCTGCCGAATCATCATTAGGGTAGACTCACAACTCATTGTACTACAACTAATAAAAATTTATATTGTCTGAAATCCAACGAGTCTTCATATGTTCCTTAGAGTTCATATTTTTGAAAGATAGTTTGAGTACATTCAATATCAACATATTTCTAGAAACTTTAACTCATTAACCGATTCATTAGCAAACTATGTGTTAAATAAACATTTGTGACACATGCAAAAGTAAATTTTCAATTCACATCATTAGTTGAATAGGATTGCATATAGCAATATATATAAAAACTCTGAAAGTAAAAATAGATAGATGTTTTAAAAGTTTCTACAAAATTTGTGTCCAAGACATGTTTGGTCATCTGACCTAAAAACTCAAAAATGCATGCAAATAACATCCTAAGTAGACCTAGTGATTCTCATGATAATAGGTCACAACCTAAGTTATCATGTGCAAAAGACGCATCCAACGGCTTGGAACACCAATAGTATGGCGCTGCAGCCTCATAGGTAACTCCTCGATCTGGATATCCAAAATACCAAGGGTTAATCCCTCCACATGATGCTGCAACTCTGCCAGTGTCTCGGCCAAATCCAAATCTTGGAGAACTGCTCTCCCAATATTTCTCCACACTGGTCCACTCGCCTCCTATTGGTGCCTCATAGGTCAAACAATACCCACATATGAATGCATGAGGACGATTTTAGTTTAGTCTTGGAACATAAAAACACAAAAACATGTAGAAAATTAAAAATAAAAAACATTTTGGTCAAAAACAATTTACCTATAACACCCCATTGAGCATCCACTGGTAGACTCAACTCTGGATCTCCACCAAAATCCATCCATGAATATGGATGCTCCTCGATGAAAATGTGTTGCTAATCGAACCAACTGAAGAATGCAGTGGAAAATGTAATCGATCACTGACCAGCATGTCTAGCCATCAATTCGGCCCACCGCTACATCCGTGGATCTCTAGGACCAGCTACATCGAGTGTAACATGCTGGGTTTGCATCAATAGAATTCTGTCTAAGGTAAAAGAAATTAAGAGTGATACATAGCTAAAGTTCTTTGTCTTACCGCTCTTTACCTTTTTTAACTGCTCTTTCAATGAAGAATGTACTACCTCACACCAGTTTAATAAAGTTGGCTCAAGACACTCAAGTGCATACTGAACATATGATCCATTCACTAGATGAAGTGTCACATTGCCTGCCAAGTTTGTGATGGTGAAAAGGATTGTTCTCAAAGGCAAATCATGGATATCATTGATGATTATCTTTCTGTCCTTGCTAGGCTATGTACCTGGCTGACAAAATTTTCCAACATAGTCCCTCACTGACTCTCCTCCATGAGAAGAGCCTGAAAGAGATATGGGGGCACCATGTATCGATAACCTTGTAAGAAAGTAAACATCATCGATCACAATAGGGACCACTTTTTCCCTTATGTGAAAAGTTTGATCTGTTGGATCCCATGCATGAACTAAGAACTGCAATAGTTCTGATTGTTGTCTCATTCTTGACAGCTTGAAGTATTTGAGAAACCCACAGTTTTTGAGGGCCTCAACTGTACCCTGATCATTTAGAGAAACCATGTATTGTTCTTCATGCTCTCTTACTCACCAAGTAATAGACATTCTGATCTGATGAGAGTCTGAAATCAAACCATAAGCTTAGGTTAGGATCCTTTTCATGCAAAAAACTAAAGAAATTTTGGGTCAATTTGGTTAAACAAGTTTGGGAAGCTCACCCAGCGTAGCCCAGCCAAGGAGACACTACGCTGTAGTGCATAATCCATTCTATCTGGGTTCTCCCCAATGTAGTTTTCGACATGCAAGCCTGCGCTGATCCAAGGGTGAAAAATTCAAACCCTAGGGGCCCTAAAAACCCTAAAAATTTGCATGAAATAGTAAAAGAATGACATGAAAAGAAATAGGAGGGGTAGATCTCCTACCTGGTCTAGAAGGCATGAGAAATGATCCACAAAATCTCTCGCAATCAGCTGATGAAGGTCGAGGTAAAAACAGGGTCAGAGAAAAAACTAAATGGTAAATATCAAATGGTGAAAATAACATGGTAAATTCTTGTTTTTATGTTTATTTCATGATCATTAAATGAGTAAACTTTAGTATTTACCTATTTTTACCAATGAAACAGGTATGTTTAATCCATTTGGTGTTTCTTTGAACAAATTTACCACTGAATTACAGAATTTCATGTGCACAGTCGTGAATTATACTTTGACCACAGAGCATACTTGTATCTCTTTTTCGAGCTCTGTTAAACATCGAAAAAGGAACCACCTTGGAGTCCTCTTTAAGCTCTTTTTAGACTCTTGAAATATGAAAATATTGCTGAGCGCTTGTCATTTTCAACTCCTTAATGGATTGGAAATGACATCTACTCAGTATAAGCTTAACCCTTTTTCGGCTGAGATAGATTATTTATGAAAAAGGAATACATTGACTGAACATGGTTAATAGGTTCTCTCTTATATTGTTTTATGCTTTTTCGGACTTGAGAGACAAATCTACGAAAAATAACTTGTGGAGTTTTCTTTTTGTCCCTTTTAA
The DNA here is from genome assembly GCA_031772625.1 of Pinus tabuliformis. Taxonomy (NCBI): domain Eukaryota; kingdom Viridiplantae; phylum Streptophyta; class Pinopsida; order Pinales; family Pinaceae; genus Pinus; species Pinus tabuliformis. The sequence continues at coordinate 208,858,101 of CM062814.1, read as the reverse complement.
AACTCTCTAAACATGAAAAGGACCAAGCTATCATTGTCATTAGACTCGTTGAAACATCAAATAGTGACAAACTTGTCCATCATGACAAGACCAAGTTTCCCCTTCGCTAGACTCGTTAAAACATCACATAGCATTGGATATGCAACAACAATATGTTATCCTGCTCAACCTTGATAAAAAATAAATATGTACTGGTCAGCAATGATTGGGGAAAATGGGAAAAGGGGTAAACCACTTTATGGTAGCAGGTCTCTCTTGAACATGACACTTTCACTTCATCATTGTGACTATATGGGTTGGGTTATCTACTTGATGGTCATCATACCTTGGTCTATCATACCATCCATTACTTTCAGTTTGGGTCAATGCTTCCAATTCATTCAGTGTTGCTGACTTGTTTAAGAGAAGTCACTCAATCAAAATTCATCCTTTACAATACTCATAAGCCTTCATTTTCATGACCACCATTCCTCAATCTTGTTTCTTCAGTCAAATTCCATCTCCAAAATCATTACACTCATTCCGTGTTATTGATGTGGGATACATCAAGGCCCTCCTGCGACGAGTCGCTTCTTGTCGACATCAGCACATTATCCAAGAAGTTAACTTAGAAGCACGCTTCTAGTACCTTGAGGCTTGCATAAATCAATGGTAGTTTTCTCGCTTCCAGCGATAGGTTGACATCACTGGCCTTCGACTGAAAGACTTTGTACGGTGTTTGAAATCAAAACATCCATTCACACCATGTAGAATGTACTGTAGTACCTTGAGGATCATTATCATTATTGGTGATTTCTCTTGCATCTGTTAACAACTTACATCATTGGCTGGTAATCAGACGATGTCTTCCCATGTTCAATTTCAGATCACATATTCACATGGTTAGAATCATACTTGAGCGAGCGATTGAAAGAGATAGAAGACCCCGGATGTAGTTTCATCCATCTGGGCTGCGATTCTAGGAAATGTACCAAATCATCTGTCGAATGACTTTACATTGATGGTCATCCGATCATGGGTCTATATATGTAGATGACTATCTATGTACCTGTAATGAAATTTTATATGTTGAGAATGGGTATGCCTTCCCTCAACGATTCACGAGAAAAAATCAAAATATCATGATATTATGTATTGTAATTGATGTAGGCCACCAACCACTTAGGAACTTCCTCATCACATCATAAATCATATCACTTGACATCATTATTTTTGACTTCATGCTTTAGGGGGCAGCTATTACAGATCATTTGGGAACATCATTCCCATCATCTAGATCAGTACTATTGGGGTTCATCAAACCCTAATTCAGTTGCTACAGCCCTAGACAAGTCACCACTTTGAATGCCTCCTTCCTTGAGATTTTCTTGGCCTGAATCCCTCCTGAAATGCCTCCTTGAGGGACCAACGCAGCCTTGGTAAGGGGTAAGTGCACTTCAATGCAGGTAGGCCCATGTTAGGGTGTTGTGTAGAGAATTTAGGTCCACTTTGACCTACGCTGGGTGAGATTGAGCGAAATTCACATAAGGTTCTTGGAATATTCTTATCTTCTGGAGTCATATAGAAGATTCCCACACTTATCATCTCCTATGAGCTCGAAATTGGATAGAGAATGAGTTAAGTAACCTCATATCCTCTCATTCCTTCCTCCATGGAAACTAACTCTAAGTTTGGAAGGCCATTCAATACCCTCATTTATGACCAAACCTCCTTCATTTTCCTATAAATTGAGCACTCATCTAAGTGATCAGGGGCTGGACCTTGAGAATTTGTAAGGAGATACTACTGGTGTGAGGATTGAGATTGTAAGTAAGTAGTGTTATGTTGTTGGAGTGTTGTGTTATCGATGTGATGTTGGTTGGAACCCAAGCTGGAAGAGTGACAATGGATTGGTCTTCATGGTTGTAATTCTTCCTTCTACTTAATAAAGTTGTTTACACCTTTTTCCATGTTCTTATCTTGATATATGGTGTTTATATGTGTGAATGTACCTGATTCCATTTACTTATATTTGATAGATCTCTTGCTTTGATTGGTTCTTTGTATTTTGTTTATGCTTGCAGGTAGTTTTTGAGAGAGTTAAGTTCGAGAAGGAGCAATGGGAGTCACACATAGGAGACAAAAGGAAAGTAAAAGAGCAAGTAGGTCCTTTGATTCCCTTGTCTTATTTGTCATTGTTACAGGGAAAAGTGTCTATATAGAACTGCTCTATCCCACTAAGGTGTGACAGATGCCTTAGAAGCAAACAGAGAAAAGCTACTTATGTTTTTCCTTTATGAATTATAGATAGAGATGAATAGAAAGACCAACCTCTGTCTTGCGCTAATCCTTTGATTCGATCCCTCTCTTCTTTGATAGTCCCCAGCTACATGCTCCCTTGCACGCCCACCTTTACAAAGTACCTGTAAGATCACATCAGCATAGCACTATACAAAGACATGGATCTATAATCATAAACAATCTAGGATCATATGTAAATTGACCATACAAATGTAACAAGCATCAACGATACAAAAGAATGGAGGAAAACTCAAATAGCTTTTATTGATAAACAAGAAAAGATCTAGGAGGAGTTACAACCAGTTGTTCTGACCTAGCATCAACCTCCCAGCAAAGAAGCCCCTCTTCACCTCAAACAAAGCTTAGATCACCCAACAATCTGATGTTCGTCTCTAGAAACCAACAACAATTCCTTACAATATGCAAAATTCCAGCCTCTGGATCTCTGGGATGAGGGATCCATATATAGATATCTGTAAGGGGGATGAGTCAGCTTGTGATTTGATTAGTGTCTTATCTCTGACAGTTCTTGCTTCCACTTGGAGACTGAGGGCCTCTTACTCATCCTTGGTCGAATTTAGTGAGGCAAGTGTCACAGGAGAAGATTTTGGAAGCTTCCATTGCCTCTCCAACTCGCGGAATGACACTGCCATTTGTCATTTCTCGCCCATCGCACCCCACAGAAGGGACTTTTGAAATGCAACACACCCTCAAAGTGTATTTGGGTGAGATGCAACGCACCTAGCCAGTGGAGCAGCTGCAATGATCCTGTTTTGACCAATTCTGAGTAGTTTCTCATGGAGAACTTCTGGGAGAAGCTGTAATCTGTTGACCTTGTTCCTTTAGGGGTTAGAACAACACTTTTAGGGACTTAGGAGCCCTTGGTTTATGGACATTTCATGCTTGGGGTTGTAGGGAACAAAAATGTCTATAACAGTTGCCCCCTAAAGTATGAGGCCGTTAACCTTTTGGTGTCGGGTGAAATGCTTTATTATGAGGATCCGAAGTTCTTTCAATGCTGGGAGGAGACCTGTAATAAGATACAATACAATACATTATCTTCATAATATTTTCATAATCTAGCTGAGGCGGGCATTCCCATGCTCAACTTTATAAATTCATTTTCATGTACATAGGACAGACAATCGTCTGAGTGTAGACTGATGATTTTGGTAGAGCCATCATCCTTTTGATAGGATGATTATCTGTGCTGCAATGATGTACATTTAATTTCTTTATTTCCCTGAATATATATCGCAGCCTGGATGGATGAAACTAGATCCGGGGTCTTCAATCTCGTCCGATCTTCACTCGAAGTACAAGTCGATCCATGTGAGAAATGTTCTGAAGTCGAACATGGAAAGACATCGCTTGATTACCAGTCAATGATGTAAACTGTTAACAAGCACGAGAGGAATCACCGATAATGATAATGACCCTCAAGGTACTACAGTACAATTCACGTGGTGTGAATAAAAGACTTGGCGTCGAACACCATGCAAAATCTTTCGGTCGAAGGCCATTGATGTAAACCTGTCGCCGGAAGTGAGAAACCTGCCATTGAGGCATGCAAGCTTCAAAGTACTGAATGGGGTGTTCCTAGATCAACTTCTTGGATAATGAGCTGATGTCGACAAGAAGTGATCCGTCAGAGGAGGGCCTTAATGAATCCCACATCAATGACACATAATAGAGAAAATGATTTTAATGGAGGTGAAAACGATCTGATGATATAAGGTTCAGGGTGGTGGTCATGAAAGAATGGAGTATGATGTATAGTAGTGGGTGAGACATAGGTGGACTCTCTGAATGACTTCTCTTGAACATATCGGCGACACTGATGTGGTGGATCGGTAGCATTAACACCAGATGTGGATGGTATGGCATGACCATGGTGATGTGACTGGTGAATGAAACAACCCAACTTGACTCAGACACGGAGCGGAAGTTTCATGTTCAAGAGCAACTTGCTACCAACAAAGTTTCTTTGAGTTTTATTCCCAATTTTTCCCTAGTCATTGCTGACCAGTACCTCTTTATTTTTGTCAAGCCTGAGGAGGATAACATCTGCTTGTTCTATAATTTGCCCTTCGAGCAAACCCATCGCTATGTTTTAACGAGCCTAGTGATAGTGAAACTCGTTCTCGTCTATAGACAAGTTTGTCGCTATTAATCTTTTTAACGAGTTTAACGACAAAGATAACTCGGTCCTTTTCAATTTTAGAGAGTCTGAAAAGGAACGTAAAGGTAACTCCAAAATTCCTTTTTCGTCATCTAATCCCTTAAGTCCAAAAAAGTATAAAACAATACAGAAGGGATGGATTTTCGATACTTTTAATGAGCCGAACAAAACAAGCGTTCGATCTTTTTGTGTAATAATCCCTCAGGTCCAAAAAGATTAAAATCTAGAGGAGGGATAGCATTTCCTGTCCCTTTAATGAGCTTGAGAGGCCAATGGCTCGACAATCTTTTCATATTTTACGAGTCAATTGAAAAGAGCTTAAAGGAGACTCGTCTTTTGAGGAACGAGTGATAAAATGGGTAGTAGCTAATTCCAGGTAAGGTTTGGAATTTTCCAATCACGGCAGTGTCACAAGGATGGCTAGTGAAATCACTCTTCGCAGCTGTTCCTCAAAATGGGTAAACAATCAAATGGAGGTGAATGATCGACCAATGAAAAAGTGGAGGTGACGGTGCAAACACGACCAAGGCTTTAACGGCTGAAGTACTACATTCACGATGGCTATTTATCGAGGAATAGTTCATTTTTTAACGAGCTTAAACGTGGGTGGAAACATTTGCTCATGTCTTATGTTTATTTTTTAACGAGCTTGAACTATGTGCTAAAACTACTCGATTAGATGGTCCTATTTTAATTTTACCATAAATAGCTTTGTTCTTTCAAAGATCGTGCTGTATTTTCAACTGCTTCATCAAACTAGTCGGAAATGAACAATATATGCTTGAAAATGAGTTAGAACACTAATATTTTACTTTGAACTACGTAAAAAGTAATGAAAAAGTGTTTTTACCTCTCATTTTACCATTTCATTTGAACTTTGGTTTGTTGGAGCTTTGGAGGTGCTTTTCCCCCTTGATTTTCATCAGCTGATTTCGGGAGATTTTGTGGACGATTCTCGGCGCCGTCTGGACCAGGTAGGAGCTAAACCTGAGCTCTTTCATTCAATGGTTTCAATTTTGCATTTTGAGCTTGATTCCTAGCTTTTCTGAGCCCCTGGGGTTTGAAGAACTCGTTCTGCCTTCAGCGCACCCTCTGTGTATCGAAAGCTGCGTTGAATGTTGGCCTGTCTAAAGGCTATCTGACATTCCACGCACCTAGAACACTGCTACAGGTGCGTTGGGCGCAAAAAGGGAATTTGATGCACAATTTTTGATGGAAATTTTGCCTGTTTCTTACCAAAATCAGGATCTAACTCTTCTCTTGTTTGTTTTTCAGAGATCTTTGGAGTAAGATGGCCATTACATGGCGAGAACGCGAGCATGAAGTTCTTCCGCATTTCTAGCATGAGGCAGCAGATCAACTTACTGCAGTATTTGCTCGATGCTTGGGATCCTACCAATCAGGTTTTCCAGATCAGGGGCAAATGTATCCCCTTGACTGTAGTAGACATCTATTTCTTGACTGGCTTGTCGAGGCGGGGTGCCCCCATCTCTTTGTCAGGTTCGGCCCGAGGATGCGACTCTATGAGAAATTATGTTCGCCGGTACTGTAGAGAAGGATCTCAGCCGAGTAAAGATGGCAAGATCATCATTCGTGATGTCACTGACAGGTCCCTCAGGACTATTCTGTTTACTTTTGGTAGGATGGCCGGTGGTGCGGCTCTTCATGTAGCCAACCGATCTTACATGCAACATGCCTTGGAATGCCTCCAACCGAAGGTGTTCAACTGGTGCGACGCAGTACTTCTTGTGATGAAAGAACAGTTGACCAAGATAAAGAGCGGAAGGTTGAAGAACTTTGGGTACGGTTCTATTTTGACCGCCTTTGCCTTGGAGAAGATACCACTGATGCAGCCGCAGTATATTGCACTCGATTTACCTTCTCCTACTGAACCACGTATGAAGAGATGGGTTCACCATATGTCTAGGCATGCTGGCCAGTCTCATATTTCATTTTCTGCTACCTTCTTCAGGTGGTTTGATCGTCAGGAGATGGTTTATTCCGAGTATCCATACGCTAGTATAGACTTCCGGGGTGATTGAGATTTAGTACTACCAGATGGTGAACAGTGGGGCGCCATTGGTAAAATCTTTGACCATATCCCTGTTTATCGTTTTTTGTTTATAATGTCCTTGTGCTTTATTCTATCAAGACTTTAATCAAACTCATGTGTACATGCAGATGTTGGTCCTGTTCGTCCAGTAGTTCGCCTGAGAGTACCAGCTGCTGCTCCAGCAGGAGAGGCCGTCGGAAGGGCTATTCTTCATGACCTCGATGTGGCCGAGACTCTCACAGCATTATAGGAGCAGGTTGAGGGCCTCACTCTTGGTATTCCAGATGTGAGGACTGACGAGCTACCTTTGCGGTTACAGCGGCATACTACTGGTGTGCCAAGACGATGGACTCGTCTCTTACGCATGATCGCATAGGCTGTGACTTGCTATCACGGGCATCATTAGACTAGGGTGCCCCCTAGAATTTTGAGTTTTTGCGTCATTTGACTGATTTTGTCTTGGTTACAGGACATTATGTGTAAACCATAAACAGTTATATATATTTTTGATTTTCGGAGTTTTACTTTGGTTAAGATACATGATCCACATGCAAACATTGATGGTGTGTTTCTTTTTATAAATGTTGCAAATGTCTTTCTAACACATAATTTGCTAATGAGTTAGTTAATGGGTTTAAGTTTCTGGAAATATGTTGGTATTGAATAAAATCAAATTGTCTTTCCAAAATCTTAACCCTTAGGAACATGCGATAAATAGCTGGGTTTCGGACGGAATATATACCATTGAGTTGTAGTATTACGAGCTATGAGTCTAGCTTGACAATTAGTCGGCGTATACCATGTGTGATGGCATCAGAGAGAAGTTCTATCAACACGCTATATTCAGCGATGTTATTTGTTGATCGACCAATACATACCCCTCTGAAACTTACTAACTCGCCGCTTGGATCAAAAATAGCCCAGGCTGTGGAGGATAGGTTCCGCGAACTACGACTCGCTCCGTCGACATATCCAACACATGACCCCAATAGGTTTGACATCTGCAATAAATGTAAAAAGTGGATTACTTGACCAAAATAAACACTTTAGTGAAAACAAAAACATAACAAAAGCATACAGGTTACCATTACGCATAGTAATGCTTGAGGTACAATCCATTACGAGGTTGCGCCAGTGGAATTCCGTCATAATCCATTAACTCGTAGGCTCCTTTTGCTAACACTTGTTTAACAATATAGGGGCCCATCCATAAAGACTTAAATTTACCTGCTCCCAATTTATCGGATTCTTGGTCGTAAAACAAGACCAAGTCACCTTCTGAGAAGACACGTGGGTTTGACATTTTTGTCGAACTGCACCTTGACTCGTTTCTTATGGGCTTCGTTAGCCAAAGTGGCATCACGACGGGTTTCGTCCAATTGGATTAATTCCAAGAAACGAGCTTCTTCTTCTGAAGTTCCGGGGAGGAGATCAATTGCGAGTTTGAGAGACGAGATTTCACACTGGATTGGTAAGACTGCTTCCAGGCCATATACCAGTTGGAAAGGTGTAAACCCAGTTGCATTCCTTACCGATGTTCGGTAAGCCCACAAAGCTGAGTACAGGATTAGGTGCCATTTTCTCTTGTGAACTCCAATCATCCTTTGTATCATGCGCTTTAGGACCTTGTTGATTGCTTCAACTTGTCCATTGGCTTGTAGATAATATGGAGTAGAGTTGTCGTGAGACAACCCTAGTTTGGCAGCTAATTCGACCATCATGTGATTGCGAAAATGCGATCCATGATCTGTGACTATAGCCTGTGGTACGCCGAATCTGGCAACTACATGATTGAAAAAGAAGAGGGCAGTTGTTTCACCAGTATTATCTAATGTAGGCATTGCCTCGGCCCATTTGGTAAAATAGTCAACTGTGACTATGATATACCCATGCCCCCCGGTCGAGGTGGGGTTACATGTCATGAAATCGATGCCCCATTTGGCGAATGGCCCAACATTAACTATTGGCTGCAGAGGTGCGGGTGGTCTTCTAGTTTTGCTATCGAAAATTTGACAAGCATAGCAACTTCTCACTGCGGTTATGCAACCTTTGAACATTGTTGGCTAGAAGTATCCTGCTCGTAAGACTTTTTGCGTTGTAGCATATCTAGACTGATGCCCCCCACACACGCCTGAATGACAATCATTCAGGACTTTTTCGGCCTCCTCATGGGTGAGGCACCTTCTCAGAACTATATCGATACCACGACAGTAAAGCGTGTCACTGACGATCATGCAGTCTTTTGCTTGGTATCGAACACGTTTTTGTTCAGAGCGGGAGGTGTTTGGCCTGTATTTTTGGGTTTGGAGATAAATGATTATATCTCCATACCATTCATTGCTTGCAGATATCAGAAACAAATTTTTGTTCACGATTGTTTCTTCGGATGTGTCATCGTTGGACGACGATGGGAGATCGCACAATAATTCTGCGAAAACTAGAGATTTCTTCGACTTGGATTTTACAAATTCTAGATCAAACTCTTGTAGTATCGCTATCCATTTTGAATATTTTCCCCCCAGAAACAGTCGCGACAATATATAAGTCATGGGGTTGCAATCTGACAGAATGGTAGTTTTCTGAAAGAGGACATAGTGTCGAAATCTCTGTATCGCTTGAAAAGTGCTAGCTTTTCAACATAAGAATATTTACTTTCTGTATCATTTAATTTTTTACTTAAATAATATATGGGATGTTCTATTCCATTGACTTCTTGAACTTAAACCATTGTGATGGTTGTATCCGCTGCAGCCAGATACAGGTTAAAATCTTTTTGATAATCAGGAGCGTACATTAATGATGCTTTCATTAGTGATTCTTTTAAAGCATCAAAGGAAGCTCGCGCAACCTGATCCTAAACAAAGGGCACTTCCTTTTTCAAAAGACGTGTATAACCTTTAGCAAGTTCGGCGTAATTTGGAATGAACCTTCTCAGAATGTTTGCTTTCCCTTGGAGTTTCTGAATTTGAAGCAAATTCGAAGGAGGAGGAAAATTTATGATTGCCTGGACCTTACATGGGTCGAGACGAATTCCGTCCTTTGAGACTACAAAGCCAAGAAAACGACTAGAACTGATGAAAATACACATTTGTGTGGATTGAGTCGTATCTCGTAGTGTCGGCAACGTAGAAATATCACTCTTAAATGCTGCGGATGATCAGTCTGTTTTCGCGAATGAGCCTGAAAGTCGTCGAGGTATGGTTGAACGATGTTTTTGATGTCGTGGAAGGCATAATTCATTTCCCTCTGAAATGTCGCCCATGCGTTCTTCAAACCAAAGGGTAATTTTCGATATGCGAATGTGCCCCACAGACAAATAAATGCAGTCTTTGACTGGTCCTGTGGGTGGATATTTATTTGATTATACCCGGAGAATCCATCCATGAATGAAAAGATTTCGCATCTGGCGCATTCATCAATTATATGGTCAATGAATGGTGTAGGGTAGTTGTCTTTTGGACAAGCTTGATTTACATCCCTATAATCGACGCACACTCTAATTGTTCCTTGTTTTCTCATAACAGGGACAATATTCGATACCCAATCGGTTAGAGGAACCGGGTAGATGAAACCAGCATGGAGAAGTTTTTCAACTTCTTCCTTAATGGCAGCAGCTTTCTTGGGGTGCACCTGCCTTAGCCTTTGTCGTACTGGTTTGACATCTGGATACATCTTAATTTCGTGTTCAACGATACTCGAGTGAATGCCTGGAATTTCACTGTATGACCAAGCAAAGACATCTCTGAATTCGCGAAAAAGAGCGTTATATATTTCCAGTTCTGAGGGAGAACAACATTTTCCAACATAGATATTCTCTACAACATCTGTTTTGGTCGAGATATTTATGGCGATAGTCTCTTCAATGTTGGACAAGTTTCGCTCGGAATCCACCGTGTTTACAATATTTGATAGGAATTCAAAAACTGAAGGATGATAAAGGTCATCTTGAGTATCTTCTCCATAATCCGGAAGAAGGGAACAATGGTGGGAATCATTCCATGGTGCCCCTTCAATTACCATTGATTGGACAATTCCTTCGTCGGTGACATGCACTTGCGACCAAGGATCTGAAGGGGTACCATATTCTCTAGACCTATCTATCCAAACACTTGATGAGCGCTGATTTGGGTTTGCCTCCCATGCTAGGAACATTGATTGCTACAATATTTCCGTTGGGCTTGGGGGAAAAACCACTGCATGATCCATGTTGATATCGTTTTCTGAGATCTTTTTAGAAGATATCATGTTGCAGGTTCCTATCGACGCTACTTCCGCTAGATTGATTGGAGGTGGAAGGGTGAAAGTTCCCATTAGTATAGGATCTTTTAGTATGCCTACTCCGATATTTTGAAGTGAATGGGGGCTTCCATGGATCATGGGAATGCTTCCTGTAACTTGAGAACCATTGGGGAGGAAGTTTTGTTGATCGACGATTATAATCCCTCCTTGAAAGGGAAATGCAATCTTCCTAAAATAGGTCGACACAACAGCCGCCATAGCATATATCCATGGTCTTCCTAGTAGGATGTTGTAATCAAGATTCCCATCGATGACTTCAACATCTATTTCTACTGTTTTCCCTCCTAGTTCAACTTTCAAGTTACTTAGGATACCATATGGGGTATATGTCCTTCCATCGAATGCTTTTAATGTCGTCGAAGATCGCGACAAGGTTGGAGATCCTAAAGTTTTCCAGCAACTCATCGACATAATGCATGTAGATGCCCCCTCATCAATAATTGTTCAATGAACAGTTTTGTTGAGGGCTTTCACTTGAACAAGGAAAGCTAGTTGAGCTGGTAATTGAGGATTGTATCCTTTATGGTCAAAGGATACAAGATTGGAATCCTTTGGGTCTACTCCACCAATGGCTGATAATAAAGCCTTCCTTTGGGATGGGCAATTTTGTAGTACTTCAAGAGTCGACATAGCGGATGGCGATTGGGCCAAATCTTCCACTATATTATAATGTTGTGCCGCTCTAGCGCGGGGATTAAACGTCGACTTGTGTACTACTCCCTTTGGCGGTTTTATTATCAATTCAGGAATGATGGGTGGCGCAACTTCTGTCGAAGTTGTTGTTGAACTACTAGGTTGATTCTTATCCTTAATGTTTGACAGCTATGGATTCCCATAATCTTTGTTCCTTGTCGATATCAAAGCATCATTTTGCTGTTTTGAAACCGACAACATTAGCACTTGGGACGGGGAAGCATTTTCACTTTCAACCAGATTTGTTCCTGGATTTGGAAACGGATCAGTTAACACTGCGGAGGTTTTTGAGTTCTTAAAGAATTTTTGACCTCAGCTCTGTGTGGACAATTTGCGGTCCAATGATCCTCATCGCATATAAGGCATGGATTTTTTGGTTTCCTATCTCCAGGAGGGTTTGAAGAATATTTTTCAGGTGATGATTCTTCCTGTTTCTTCTACTTCCCTTTGCCTTTTTTCTTGCTCCCTGGTTGTTTGGTTTCTTTGCCTTTACCTGTCGATATGGCATTTACTTCCGAAGCAAGAAGTTCATCTTTTGCATTTTGACCTGAAACCTTACGGGCCTTTTTGGATGTAGCCTTTGTCGATTTCGTGTCTGTTGTGCCAATCACGCCATCGCCGGCATGAGAGTCATTGTTCGATTTAGGAGGAGGAGGAATTGAGAATTCTGGTCTAGGGGCATCAGGTATTTTATCATAGAGCGTACCGGACTGAGTGTAAATCAAATCCAGATATTGCGCACGAGCGATAACTTGCTCTTCTGTTATGACTCCCCCCTTTTCCACATCTTCCGTGATGGAAGGTAGTAATGAATTGATAAACCATTCAGCTAAGAGTTGATCGGGGACATACGTTTTTACCATTCTACGAAAACGTCGCCATTAATGTATATGATCAGATATGTGAGTGGCCGTCATCTGTTTGAAATTTGTAAGAAGTTTTGTTCCCATTTTGTACCTTATTGGTAACTGAAAATGGGTTAAAAAGGTTGTGGCTAAGGTACTGAAGTTGTCGAACGAAGCTATAGGCAATTCGATGTACCATTTTGCCACCGGACCCGTTAACGTCCTCTGAAAGAGGCGAAGTCTTATCGAATCATCATTTAGGGTTTTTGATGAACACCACAGATGAAAGGTCATCACGTGATTCGATGGATCTTCACCCAGATTTCCATTAAATTTAGGAATATCTGATGGAAGTTTATGCGAAATCGCTGGCCACCAAGGCGCGTAAGCAATTGGATCGTTGGTTAACCGGTTTAAATTAGGTAACTCAAAAGTTTCCACAAAGGGTAACTGCTTATTCAGGTTAGGTGAAGCATACCCAAGATAAGATGGGATTGCCTGAGCAGTTGGTCTTTGCATACCGGCATAATGCATTTGATGCTGGTATGTTTGGTAAGGTTGGTGGACATGACCATTGTAAAATGGTTGATTTAGACCGTTTTGAATGTGCGACTGTCCACTGTTAGCAAAGATTTGTTGCTCAGAACCTTGGTATACTTGTTGGAATTGCGGTTGTTGGTATTGCACCAGCCATGGTTGTGAAGCCATGTGTTGTTGCTCGATACTAACAGTTTGACCAAGATGAGGGGTAATTGTACCCGTCCGAACTTGTGTCGTTCCACCGGTCGACGATTGTGGTTGAGTCGCAGGGTCAAGGGGCTGTTGCGTTACAACCTGAGAAACCTGAGGTTGGCATACAATAGGCAACGCTTGAACTTGCGATACCGTCACAATAGTTGGTGTAGTTGGGATATTTGACATAGGTAAGCATTATTGCATCGAATATACAACTCTTGGTTGTTGAGGTAGTATTGGTACCCAACTGCTTGAGGTAATTCTAGTATAACCTGAATGTTGTTGTGAGCTCCCGTATGGATATCCTCCCGGAGGGGATAATGAAAGGGTATACTGCCCCCCATACGGTGGTAATCCAGAACTCAAGGGAATTGTTTGCCCTTGGGGATCGGACTGCCCAAATTTACCTCCAAATGGATCAATTTATTGAGACTCAACATAAAATTTTCCGGATATTATTCCGGATGAGCAAACAGGAACATACCATACTGTCGAAATAGCCCCTGAGTGGGATCCTTCTAGCGGCTGAGAGCTAGTCGGGATAGATGGTATACCGGCGAACATTGTTGGAGTGATAGCAGGGAGTTCTGCCGTCGCTGTGTCAAACGACACAATCCTAGATGTTGACGGTTGTTCAGACATTTGTAGTCTATCCAAAAGGTTACCTAGCGATTCTACAGGAGCTTCCTCTGGTGGTAGACTAACTTCTGATGAAGAAGGATATAGAGTGATCCCGACTCCAAATTGCGTTGGAGTACTTTTTTGAGGATCTTCTACAATTTCTTCTATGGCAATCATACCAGGTGGAAGGGGAAGACCGTCAGGTCCGTAGAATATTTCTGGTGCCGAAGAAGGTGTGAAATTGGCAGCGACAGATGTTTGAAGAGCAAGACTCTCCGAACCGGTTGTAGATGGAACTAGTTCGGTAACACAAGTGTTTACTCTCAGACTAGGATCACTATCACTGTCCTTCTGTAGCTGCTGAACTTCTTCTGTAGAGGCAGGGATTCCAGAAATGTTTGGAGTAACTGGATTCTCTGATGTTGTTGGAACACTTGTTCTAACTTTAATAGGAGATTTGGAACTGGTTAAACGAGTTCGCTTTGTCCGTACTGGCTTCGATTCCGGAGACAAAGACGGTTGACTCGTAAGCCTCCGCGAACAACGGGGTTTCAATTGACTTTCTTCCACGATTGCAGATTACTTGATCAAATAAAATAAAGGGGAAGTATGTTTCCGGATCAAATGAATTTTAGATGCTTTGACACAACTTGTTTTTTCAGTTTTTAAGAGTTGAGAAAAAACAAAAGATGACTCTAGTCGCCTTCGATTTTTAATGAGCCGGAAGTGACAAGTGCTCAGATGGACCTTTTCCATTAAGGAGTCTGAAAAGGAATGAAAGGGACTACTCTGGAAGTCTAGGTAGAGTGAGTACCAAACCAATCGCAAAACTGCAGAATACTTTTTACGGTACGACATTCAATCTTCCTGAATGCTGTGTTCAGTTCATTGCGATCGATAGGGTGGCAGACACGGCTTCCTATGGATAAAGGATTAAGCCTATTGGGGTCTCCCAAAATATACTCGACAGTACGTGGGAGCACAAGTCCGTACTGGCACTTATCGTCTCAGAGTGGAGGAATCACCCAAACATCAGTGAGAACAATAGTTACTAGGCTTTACGACGCCGGAATACGTCTCTAGCCTAGACCTCTAAATGTTGTGCGTTAAGTTCCAAAGCGTTGTTAGATTCTGTTGGATACCTATACCAATAGGTTTCATATTTCATGATTGGCAAGAGAAAGTCCAAATATGCTCTGCTTTGAGTTCACAAAGATCCCATATTTCCTAGAGAACAAAAAGGTGTGTGAGTGTCTAAATGATTGAGGACTTTAATTTCAAATTTTGATGGATGATCCAACTGTTTAACCTGGATCATGCCATGTTTCAATTTTGTGTTATAGAATAGAGAAAGAAGTCTGTCCAAACAGCCTAATCTTGGCAGACAAGTAGTTCAGGTAGAGAAGAAAAGGTTTCCAACAGCTCAATCTGGGACCTTGGAAGAGATAAGGTTAGAGGTAGATAGAAAAGAATAAAGAAAAAGCCAAAGAAAAGAAAAGGCAAGTAAGGGTTTGCAAGTCCAAGTGCACCCTCCAAGGAGAAACAAAAAATGCTAGGTAAGCAGCTGGGTAGGTAGTTGGGGTTGCAGAAAGTGATCCCTATCATTGCAAGAATGGTGATGATGGGCAGCAAAGTAAAAGACTACAGCAGGAGCATGACTAACCTCCCTCTCCCCCTTCATTTCATTACTAACATTCCCTTTCTTTTAGCTGAGATTTATGGAGAAAGATCATGGTTTTAGATGGTTCTGGTTCATTCAGAAGCCACATTTCTTGTCTAAAATCTTTTCATTTTGATCTACTGTCAAAACTAAATCAATTTCAGATAAACTCAGTAAGATCCCCTTCATTTGCTCCCTTCATTCATATTAACACTAATTCTATTGTATAAATCCTTTACATCCCCTTTTCCCCCTAATATTACTAACACCAAGGTGTATAAATCCCAAACTCTTATAAATACCCACCCCTTGGCATTATAGCCAATAAAGTTACAAATCAGGGATCAAATGACATCAGGTCATGTTGATAAACCTATGCCGAATACCCCTTTTCCTCATAAGCCAGTTCCTCTATCTCTACCCCTTTTGCACATAAAACCTTTAAAAAAAAAAAGGCCCTAAACCCCACCTTACCCGCCTCAAAGAGCCAAAAGAGCATAAAAACCCACTTTCCGCCTGTTAGCCGAGGTTGGCGCATATAATTATTTTTATCATAATACATTAGAAAAGCGCTCAAACCACGTTTATCTGCCTCCGCCCTCATCCGTATATTCCACACATGTCACCTCCCCGACGACCGTCAGATCAAAGGCCTACAGATCCGACGGCCCTGATCGCATCGGACTGCATCTGTCATCTGACCATTACCCGTACTAACCCCACGTCACGTCTGCTGTCCTTCCGCCGTCCGATCATCACCCGCAGATCCAACGATCATCGTGACGTCGGAACTCATCCGATGACCGAACGTTATCTTCCGACGTCCGTATTTGGAGGACGTCATCCCACTGCTACGTGTCCTCACCACCACGCGTCGGAGGTACAGCCGATGGATACCGCCCCCGTACAGAAGGCGGTGCGATATGAAACCATCGCTGGTTTCCGGTTTCCCCATCCCACCCGCACATCACCGTCACGTCAGCAAACACGTCAGCGCCCCGTCACCCAGGTACGCTGCCCTGTCGACCTCCCTGTCCCTGCCATTGGTCCACCTGTCCTGCCATGTCACCGCCACCATGTACCAACCAGACAGCGCCACGTCACCCGATGACGTCAGCATGACGTCATCCGACCTTGACCCCACCAATGACGTCATGCTGACGTCAGCATGAATTCGCGCCAAAAACGTAAAAAGGTCTATTTTAGCCAAAAGTTCGCGTTTTTTGGTCATTTTGTGTGTTCGTCGTTATTCTGCTCTGCATGCAAACAACGTCCAAATTGTCTACCAACCTGCTAAACTGACCAGAAGACCTCCAGCGCACCAGTTCAACCTGCGGTCACGACCTCTGCTCGTTGTTTTACCAGGTATTCCTCATCATTCATCCTCTGTGCGCCTGCAATTATCTATTTAACGCTTTAGAAAGCTTAAAGAAAGCCGAAAATCAGAAATTCATCACTGAATTCCTCAGCAAAGCCTTGAAGTTCCAATTATCACTTCGCAAAACACCAGCCGAGCCTTTTCCCAGTGGCATTCTGCTAAGAAACCAGGTCCTGTCTGCGCAATCGTGGCAGGCGCATTTGAAACCAAATTTTACCATTGAAAGGTGCCAGAAAAGCTAAGCTTCGCTCTTAATTACCATAAAGCAGCATTTCAACTGCTGCAGACCCTGCATTCACCTTTTCTCAGGCATTTTCACCCTTCTCTGCAAAGAAACTCTGTTGTTATTGATCTACATAAGTGACACAATCCCCAAGCAAAACAGAAACCTCAAAGGAAAGTCATGGACCCCCCTGTAGCTCCCATAGCCCTCAATGTGGCTCCCCTGAATGTTCCTAATAGAACATTTGACACCAGAGCATTGGCAGACCTGGACTACAAGATAACAGAGGAAATGATGAGCAGAAGCAGGTTCCATCTGCAAATATTAAACGAGATAAAGATCAAACATGAGAAGGGGACAGACATCCTGGGAATTTGGGATTCATTCCTCCCAATATTCAAGCTTCCTCAGGTTAATCAATTCCCTGAGCTTGTGCACATAGTTGCTGAACACTATGATGCATCCCAGAGGGCAGTGCTAGATGCTGAAGGTTCAATTCTGTTTCTCATTACCCCTGAAGCCATCAGGGAGATGTTGCAATTCCAGACAGAGCAAAAGTTGGTCCCACTGTCACTAGCTGATCTAATAGTACAGGGAGCCAAAACCACAGAGGCCCAAATCATTAAGGTCAACCAGCTCTTCATCAAGGCTAGCACTCTGCAAGTTCCTCCTATCAACTATGTTTATCTTAACCAGTTGGGCCTAGACCTGGTTGACATGATCAGTCCCATCCTGGGATATGATTCGATAGAACATGTGGATGAAACAATTATACAAATGATGCTTATGTTTTCCCCAGGAAAAAAGCCAATTCACTATGATTATGCAACATACATATCAGACAAAATGCATGAACAGTTGATGAATTTGTCAAGAGATAGAGTGTTTAGGTACACCTCCTACCTATATCATCTGCTCATATACTTCCAGCATGATAAATTTTCCTTCCCAAAGAAGAGAGTAGATGCACAGGGCAATCTGAGATCAGTAGTATATTGGACATCTGTTTTCCACATATCAAGCCACTCTCCATACACCTACTGTGAGTTTATTGATCTTTTCATCCATCCAGCCTTGACTCTACTGATTGGTTCACCTCCTCCTAGACTGACAGATGACATGAAAAGGTGCCTACATTTGTCAAAAGTATACAGTATTGGGGATTGGTATCTCTACCAACACCACACCGTCATCAGAATATATGGGTGTGAATTACCCCCATTTAGACTACCCAAATTTGTGCCCATGAGGCTATTTGCCTTAGAATACTTCAGGCAGTTTGGCTATGTGGATATGTTCCACTTCTCAGGCAGAGGCAAGAAAGCACAGCTGAAAATCAAGAGCCAACTTGGCCATTTAGTCTACAATGAAAGGGATGAAGGGTGGAAGGAGGCAGATAGAATACTGGTGGGATTTGGTTTGAAGTACAGTTTTATATGGAAACCCTATGACCCCAACAACTTCATCACAATGAGGAGACTCAAATATAAACTGTCTGCTTACGGTCATTATAGCCTCCCCCAAATTGAAAAATATGCCAATCAAAGCAAGTGGAAAAGGGGAACTCTAGAAGAAAATATGACTCAAGAAGAGCTTAATCAAAGAGCTCTGAACAATCAAAAGAAGATGGCTGACCTTGAATTTTATGCACAGGTCCCCTCACTGCCAAGCACACAAATTGGACCAGCAGCCTCCTCTTCAACTACTCCACATCAAACTACAAGAGTTGCTGGAAAAGTATCAGAAAAAGGAAAGGAAAAAGAAATGGAGGCAGAAAAAGAGATGGAGCAAGAGCAACAGCAGGAACAGCAGCAAAATCAAAGTCAGCAAGCACAAGAACAAGCAGAAGGGCTACAGCAAGGGCAACAAGAAGACATAGGACAGCAAGAGGAACAGCAGCAAGAAAAACAAGGACAAGAGCAACCTGCTCAGCAAAAAGAAACAGTGGATACTCCTCAGACCACTGAAAAAGTCATGCCTACAAGGCAAGACACTACATCTGATGCCTCGGTCCTCCAAACCCCTCAAAAGGAGGACACATTTGTCTTTAGGAAGAGGGAAAGAGAAACTCCCTTGACATCCTCTATAAATCAAGGAGAGAAAAGGCAAAGACTCAACGATTTTCCAGAAGAGGATATAGCCATCAGAGAAGCACTGGGCATGGGCCCACCGAGTCAAGAAATTTCAGCAAGTTCCTCCCAGCAGGAACTAGACAGGACAATGGGAGGGGAAGTCAGCTCCTCCAGCCAGCAGAAAGAGGAAAGAGTGAGCATAAAGCAGCAGTTCATAGACATTAAGAAGAGGAGTGACCCAATCAAAGTTCAATTATATAATCACCTACTTAACATGGCTCCTTCCAATCAGCAGAGACTCATGTCTGCTTTTGATGTAGGTGAGGGCAAACTGACATTGAGTCATTTTATGCCTACGGCACTCAAGCCACAGTCTTCTGCTGATTATCTCAGGACCAATTTAGAGGTCCTTGCCAAAGACATACACCCCATGGACAAAATTGAGTTGCATAAACAAACAGGGGAAATGGTGTATGCTTCATTGGCCGATAAGACCTTGGACAACTACAAGTTAACAAGCAGTCTGAATGCTACAGCTTCCCAGCTGGAGCTAGAGAGAGCCTCTTCTCAGGCCAAAGACAACAGGATCAAAACCCTGGAAGAAATCATCATAGAAATTGGGCACAATCCCAATGATATCAAAGGGATACAAGAGATCTTAAAAATCAGAGATGCTGATATGGCTGCACTAAGGAAGAAGGTTAAACTTCCAGCCACTATCCATCCACAGACCGATGAAGTGGCAAAACAAAGGTATGAGCAGGATTCCACTGCTCTATTAATTTCTGTTTACAAAGAACTTATAAAGGCACAAGAAAAATTGGGGCAATATGAGGCCACACAAGCACCTCTGAAAGGATCATCAACACAAGCGCAAGAGGGGCAAACATCTCAGCCCCCTCCACAGGTCATTAATCTTGAGGAGACTGCTCCTACTACTGCACCTCCACCTCAGCAGGCTGAACAACCAGCCACATCTACTTCAGCAGCACCCACCAGCACAGATCAGAGCTTAGACATGCAAAAGCTAAAGAGCGAAATACAAGCTCTAGAAGCACAAATGATGCAGCTAAATGAAACTAAGGAGCAGCTGGCCAAGGTGAATGAAAGGCATGACAAAACAAAGAGAGAAGTAGGAGAGAAGGCCAAGGAAATCAAAGCTCTTAAAGACAAAATCAAGGAGCTTGAGAAAGAGCTAAAACTAGATAAAATCATAGCCGAAATCAGAGCAATGATATGGTCCAATATTGGTAAATCCATCAATAACCAATGGCCATACATTGAGACAATCCATGAGCAACTGGAGCTCATTCCAAAGGCGCAGAGGGAAATCAGAACATCAAGGGCCTTATTGGGGAACATGCCTGAAATTGCAACAAAAATGATCAATGTGCTCAATCATAAGACAAGTTCTCAGTTGACCATCATGGGAATCGCAAACAGAACTGATACTATCCAAATGATCAAGAGGGTTCTTACTCTTAGAAGTCTGGTGCAAACGTTAGACAGAAGAACCCAAGATATGCAAACCGAGGTAAACAGGTTCATTGAGAGGTTTCGGGTATTGGAAAGTAAAGGACTCCCCAGCTTGTTGAACAACGGAGGGAGATTATTCACCCATGAAGAATATGCCAAGAGAGTGAATGTTTTTGCCTCATCACAGGTAAATGAGAAGGCCAGCACCTCAGAAGACACAGGGCCTATCACAGGACAGATTTTCTATGGTAAGATAGAAAATCTACTTTTTATAATGAATGAAATGAATCATCTGTTTGATGTAGCTCCCAACTTTTTCAAGTATACAGAAGCTGAAGAGACAATGCAGGCCATCCTCAGGCATCAGCTCCCTACACAGGAATGGTGGACAGATGCCATCCAAAGAATTTTGTAAACATTAGGCCATGCATCAATTCCTGTTTCTTCTATAAATTTAGATGGAAAGAACAGTCAGCAAAATCAGCAGGCATCATAAATTCAAAGCTGAGCCAACTCAGCAGATGAAGCAGCCAACAAAGCAAGAAAGACAAACGCAGCTGGCAAAGCCGAGAAACTCATTGCGCAGGCAAAAGTAAATGCGTACCTACAGGATCGATACATAGTAATGTAACCGACTCAGTGACTCCTTAAAGTCAAAACAATCATCTGACAGACATAAAGGGCATTTACTCTGCATTTAACGTTGTAATAACTTCCGGCCTACTTTCTGAACACTACTAAAGATATTTTCTCTCTCTCAGATGACTCAATACCTGAGATATTTTGTATACAGAGTACTATATAGACCCCTCCGCATAATAGAGCAGGGGTTGTTGTTATTTTCCTTTCGGAAGTCTCATTTGCTGTAAGATCCTCAGAGAAGTAATACAAAGGGAGAATGGAATTTCCAAAAGCTTGGTGTATTTGATGCGTCGTGATGAATGGTGAATGTTGCAGGATTCCAGAGTGTTTCATAAAACAATAAGTTTTTCTTAAATCTCTGTATTTCATGTTTTTTCGAGTCTTTTGTTCTCTTTTGTTGTTTAAATGTTTTACACTTAATAGCAAAGTAGAAGAATGGTTCCAGGATTTAATCTATGATTACCCTGAACTCAAACTGAGCTATTATCCATGTTTTCTTTAGATACAGTAACAGAAGTGTAATTCTTAATTGCTGCACTTTAAAACTATATCTTTCACAGTGATAGACATTTCCAGGGTTTCGAGTTTGCCCCTGAGACATCTATCCATTTCTCGTAACCAGTAGGGCGGGAATACTTAAACGCTGAGTGAAAATTCTTAAATGCTTTCACTGCTTGTTTAGCCTGTTCATGTTATTAATCAAAAGTTTGTTCTATAAAGCACCCAAATGGCCCTGTAAGTTTCACCAGTTCATCCCAAAGTTTCTAGACACCTACAGCCATAGACTCCATTGCCCAATGATACTTGACTCTCTGAATAATACATCACAAAGATCTGAAAGAAATTCTTCAACCAAAACATAAACAAAACCTGTGCTTAATACCTAGCCTAAACAGTATCATTACAGATACAAATCATAAAGAGAGAGCCCTCTCTGATCACAGTTTGGCTAGAAACAGTGATCAAAAGATTGGTTAGTGGTTACCCCGGCCGTATTCCCTTGGGAGTCATAGGGAACAACCTGGGTGTTAACATAATTGGCGACTCCACTGGGGACTATTAAGATTTTTCAGTTACTATCTATCTTCCAAAGCTACCATCAAGCCTGAAACTAGCCAAGAGGCCTTAGGACTGTTTCTGTAAACACAGGGACAGCTTTAGGGAAGAGCTATCTAGGGAATCTTCATCCTAGCGTTGAAACATATATAGTCATTCCAGAAATTGTACAAAAGCCTCCTGTATAAAGTTCTAAAAGAATACTTAGAAGCTGGCTCCCAAAAGAAACCCAAGGCACACTAGGGCAAACCCTGACCCTGATCAACCCATCATTGTTGATAACCCAAATATCATTCCAAAGAACATAAGGAGACAGCAAAAGCAGGAGAAGCCTGCTGATTCAGATATAAGGTCAGACCAACCTATCCTCATTCCAACTCCTTGCAAAGTCCTTTTCCGTTCCACACCTAATTCCCCTAGTTCATCATCAACCCCTCAAAGTCCTCCTCTTCCATCTTCACCATCTGCACATACTCTTTTAACCAGCCCCCCGCTTGTTACCCATCCTATTAACCCTGTTACACCTGTAATCCCAGCTGTCCCATTTGTTCCTATTAACCCCATAAACCCCATAAACATGGCTAACAGATATGCACCTCTGCAGATACCAGCCAATGCTCCAGCTCTACCCCAAGACTACCAAACCAAAATCTCATTTTTTGACTCCCATGGCCCTTTGACAGCTGTCCAGCATGCTAAGAAGATGCAAGACCACTTTGAGACCTATGAAATAGATGATGACAGTGTCAGGATGAGAATTTTTGTTCAAAGCTTAACCGGGGATGTCAGAACTTGGTTTAGATCCCTGAATGCAAATTCCATTGCAACCCCTGAGGTCCTGTACCAAGAGTTTACCAACAGATGGGAGAAGAAGAAAGATCCTCTACACATACTCGGTGAATATAACACTATTAAAAGAGGTCCCCAAGAAACAGTTTTGGAATATTGTGCTAGGTTTAACAATGTATATAATGCTATCCCCCAGAACTTAAGACCCCCTCCTGATTTGGCCCTGTATAACTTCCCTGACGGTTTTGACTCTGATATGGCCTATCAGCTGAAAGAAAGAGATCCCCCAACCCTTGCAGAAGCTCAAAGAGTTGCAGTCACTGTAGAGGCCAACCTAATTGCCAAGAGAAACAGGGCAAAGCTGGAAAAGAAGGCTGGCTTCAGAGAAGAGCCCTCAGGCTTTGATCAAAAGTTGGATGCAATACTAAACAGCATGAAGAGACTGGGTGAGAGAGTGGAATCAGTTGAAAGAAAATCATCATGGGAGGCATCACAAAGCAACCCTCCTAGAAACCCAAATTTTAGGAGAACTCAGAACCCAAACATAGGAAAAACAAGTGCTGACCAAGATATCAGACCCCCTTTTCAAGAAAACTATGCAGAAACTTCCTCAGCCAATCAGCTCAATGAAGATCCTGAAATCAACTTAATGGGTCTGGATGGTAAAAGCCATGTTTTCTTAACACAAGAAGACCATGAGGAGGATGAAAGCAAAACATTCCAAACTAAATCAGGAGAATCCTTTGACTTTAAACAAGGATATGATACTGCTGTCTATGAAGTCCACAAACAATACAAATTAAGGAGTAGGACTGTGAATGTAAATCAGCCTGAAAAGACAAAAGAGAAACAGCAGTCTAGAGAAACCTCAGTCACAGAACTTAATGACAAAACAAACTTGCCTACAAAAGAAGTAGTGGTTGAGGAGGTTACTGAACTACTGTCCCCACTACAACAGCCCATGGCGACCTCGTCCTCTCACCCTAACCCAAACATTACCCCTCAAGACATGAGTGTAAGGGGCAGGTTCCAAAATCAAGATGAAATCCAACAAGAAGATTTAATGAACAGAGAAAGGACTGCTACCCGTGACTCCAAAACCCAAGTTGACAAACCCTTTGACCTAGGAGCAGAGATTGGCAAGTTAAAGGTAGCAATTCCCCTTTCAGAGCTAGCCAAGCATGACATATATAAGCAACAGATCAAAAAATCCCTTCAGCTCACCAACAGCAAAGATGATGTAAATGTGCTAGATGACACTCCAGAATTACTGTTTGGCCCAGAGGTAGATGGAAAAACAGTAGTCACAGGGGTTTTACCTTTTTATGTCAGCCTGCATGTTCATGATAAAATACTGCACAATGCAATGTTTGACTCAGGTGCCTCTCATAACCTGATGCCAAAAGCAGTCATGGAAAGATTAAACTTGGATATAACAAGACCATACAAAGACCTGTTTTCTTTTGATTCTAGCCAAGTCAAATGTTTGGGCCTAATAAAAGATTTATGTGTGTCCCTGGTTCAATTTCCCAACAAAACTATTCTAATGGATGTTGTAGTCGCTGATATCCCACCCAAATATGGGATGCTGTTATCAAGATCATGGGGAGCCAAGCTCCAAGGCTCCCTGCAATTGGACATGTCATATGCAACTATCTCTGTCTTTGGGCAACCAAAAAGACTTTATAGGGAAACACTCATGAAGTATATGGTCAGCAGTGAGGAAAAACCTCAAAATTTTCCAATATATGCTGTTCATTCGGACATAGACTCCTTCATCCTCTTCAATGACAGCGCAGACCTCTCCAACAATGACATTAGGACCGAAACACTCATACAAGAGCAAAACACTGATCAAACAAGTAGCACCTGCCAAACTTCAATCAGCCCAACAATACACATTAACCCTCCTCTAGTTGTCAAAGATTGTCAAACAAGTGATGAAATTGTCCTAGAAAATAAATGGGAAAAGAAACCCCAACTCATGCTCACATTGCCATCCCATGAACAGAATCTTAAATCTTCTGTTCAGCAAGATATTCTGTGGGTGCTAGAGTTTGATGGCTCAGTTAACAAGTTAGGGGCAGGGGCTGGAGTATGGATACATAATAAAGAGAAAGATTATGCAGAAGGTAGGGCTTACAGATTGAATTTTAGATGCACTAACAACATGGCAGAATATGAAGCTCTGTTACTAGGCCTCAAGATTGCAAAATCATTACAAGCACCTAGCCTCTCCATCATGGGGGACTCTGACCTAGTAATTCAACAAGTAAAAGGAAATTTTGTCACCAATGACAAAAGATTGAGGTCCTACAGGTCTGCTGTAATTGAGATATTAGAGACCTTCTCTGAGTTTGTTATCACAAAAATTCCAAGGGGCCACAATCTCCATGCACACAGCTTGGCAACATTTGCCAGCACCTTCAAATTTCCATTGGAACCCAACAACTGTTTCACAGCCGAGGTCAAATATAGGCCTTCTGTTCCAAACAATGTTAAAGAGTGGCAAGTATTTGAGAATGACATGCAAATAAACAACTTTTTAAACTTGCAACAAGAGTTCACAGGATTAAATATTGACCTTGAGTCAGCAACTCAGTCACAAATATTTGATGGAGCATGTCCATCACAAACACAGTCTCAACAGTCTGCTCACCCAATGTCACCTAGGACAGCAAAACAACTACTCAGTCCAACCATTTTCAACAATGAAAACATTCAGCAAATTAACCAAATTGACTGTGAAGAGATGAGTAACGTTGAAGCCGAAATCATACAACTCAAAGACAATTTCCTTCCAGCAGGCCTTACCCCACTAGAGGATATTTTTGACTCAAATGACATCCCTAGAAAGCCAAAGATGCAGCCACTAGATGCAAGAGTTGAAGAATGCAACATTGGTACTATTGACAAGCCTAAAATAATAAAGCTATCTGCCTCTTTGCCCCCTGATCAAAAGCCCAAATACATTGATCTCTTTAAAGAATTTCAAGATGTTTTTGCTTGGGGTTATGAGGACTTAAAGTCTTATGATACTTCTGTCATCCAGCATACCATTCCCCTCAAGCCTAATCAAAAACCATTCAAACAGAAATTGAGAAGGATCAATCCTGTGCTCCTTCCTTCCATTGAAAAAGAGTTGCATAAAATGTTCAAAGCTGGTATCATAGCACCAATCAGGTTCTCAGAGTGGATTTCAAATTTGGTCCCTACAAGAAAGAAAACTGGTGAGATTAGACTTTGCGTAGACTTAAGGAATTTGAACCAAGTATCACTCAAAGATAACTACCCCTTACCCAAAATGGATCACATTCTTCAAAGAGTAGTAGGGGCTTCAAGGATATCATTGCTTGATGGATTCTCAGGTTTCAATCAAATCCTTGTACACCCTGATGATCAAGACAAAACTGCATTTACTACCCCATGGGGAACTTTCAAGTATGTGAAAATGCCCTTTGGATTGAAAAACGCAGGGGCAACGTTTCAAAGAGCAATGGACATTGCTTTTGCAAAAGAGATTCATGACTTCTTGGTTATTTACTTAGATGATCTAACACCCTTTTCAAAATCTGACCAAGAACACTTGAAACATTTAAGACAGATTTTCATAACATGCAGGAAATATGGTATTTCCTTAAACCCCAAGAAGTCATTATTTGGTTTGGAGGAAGGGAAACTTTTAGGACACATTATTTCAAAAGATGGCATAAGAATTGATCCAGATAGGATACAAGCTATCCTACAAATGCCTCACCCAAGGAATGTCAAGGAGCTGCAAGGATTCTTAGGAAAAATCAACTTTTTAAGAAGGTTTATCCCGAATTTAGCAGAATTAGTCAGATTACTAAACAATATGCTAAAGAAAGATTCAAAGGTCAAATGGACTGTTGAAGCAAAACAAGCTTTTGAAAGTATAAAATTGGCCTTGACTCAAACCCCAGTGTTAACTAATCCTCAGTTTGACAGAGACTTTATTATTTTCTCATTTGCCTCCCAGCATACTATTGCTGCTGTATTATTACAGAAAGATGACCAAGGGAATGAAAAGCCCATTGCTTTTTTCAGCAGAGCTCTTAGAGATGCCCCCCTAAAGTACCAAATAATGGAGAAACAAGCCTATGCTTTGATCAAAGCTATTAAAGACTTTAGGATTTACATCCTTTACTCCCATGTTGTGGCTTATGTACCTAGTCCTATTGTCAAAGACATTCTCACCCAAGAAAACTTAGAGGGTAGGAGAGGAAAATGGATTGCCAATATACTAGAATTTGACATTGAAATAAAGCCTACAAAGCTGATTAAAGGGCAAGGTTTGGCCAAATTAATGACAGAAGCAAATTTCCAAGCCTTAGATATCAACCAACTGGACAGTGAAACAGAGCTGGCGACTCCAAAGATCAATGTAGCCTTTGAACAATCTCCTTGGTACTCTGATATCTGTTATGTGTTACAAAACCTGTGTGCTCCCCCAGGACTGTCCAGAACTAAGTGTAGGTTCCTGAAAATGAAAACATCTAGATTTTGTGTGATGGATGAAAATCTACTGTGGAAAAACCATGAAGGTATTTTGCTGCACTGTCTAATAGAGAATGAAACTAACAATATCATGCAAGATTTCCATGCTGGAGACTGTGGTGGACATTTGTACTGGAAGTCCACTGTGGACAAGATATTGAGGGCTGGTTATTACTGGCCTACTATGTTCTCTGATGTTAAGAAATTCACAGCCTCATGCCACAAATGCCAACTGTTTGAAGGCAAAAGACAGCTGCTGCCACTTCCTTTGAAGCCCATTACAACAGAGAGACCTTTTCAACAATGGGGCTTGGATTTCATTGGGGAAATTCATCCCTCATCTTCAGGGCAACACAGATGGATTCTAACAGCAACAGACTACTTCACCAAGTGGATTGAAGCTGCCCCATGCAGACAAGCAAATGATTCAGTAATCATTCAATTTTTGGAAAACAATATACTGGCTAGATTTGGCTGCCCAGACAAGATAATAACAGACAATGCTGCTGCCTTCAGATCCAAGAAGATGGTGAACTTCTGCCATAAATTTCACATTACTTTGGGCCATTCTACAGCTTACTATCCTCAAGGAAATGGCCTTGCTGAATCATCAAACAAAAGTTTGATAAATATCATAAAGAAAGTGCTGGAAGAGAACAAAAAGAACTGGCATAAGAAACTAGTAAATGCTTTATGGGCAGACAGACTAACAACTAAAAGATCAATTGGGACCAGCCCATATGAGTTAGTCTATGGATTAGAGGCCAGATTTCCTTCATCACTAGGAGTGCCGGTTATGAAACTTCTGCAAGAAAGCCAAGCAGAGCCAAATGACATGCAAAGAAGGATTAACCAGATAATTTGTTTACAGCAGACCAGAGAACAAGTTTTCAGCAGAGTGCAGATACTACAAGAGAAACTGAAAAGGGCTTTTGATAGAAGAACCAAAGCAGAAGATTTCAATGTAGGGGACAAAGTTTTAAAGTGGGATGCAAGAAGAGAAGAGAAAGGGAAACATGGAAAGTTTGACTCTTTATGGAAAGGACCATTTGCTGTCCAAGCAGTACAAGGGAACAACACCTATTTCCTCAAAAGTCTTACTGAAACTGACTTGGATGAAGGTCCTGTTAATGGCAGGATGCTGAAGCACTACTTTGACTATTCCCCATGAGTGGAACCTAAGGATTCATTGTATATATATAGATGTACATATTATCTTCTGTTTTAGATTGTAAAAAGTAGTTTTCCCAAGTGATTCACCAAGCAGCAAGAGGCTGATAGAATCAGAGGTCTTCCAAAAGAGAAACACACCATTTTGACACATTGAGGCAGCAAGTTTCAAAGATTGGTATGGGCAGCTAAGGAGCAAGGCAATCTGACCTGCTGTTCTTGGTCTTTCAAAAGAAAAACCATCCCCATGTGGAGCCACTGTTGGATACCTATACCAATAGGTTTCATATTTCATGATTGGCAAGAGAAAGTCCAAATATGCTCTGCTTTGAGTTCACAAAGATCCCATATTTCCTAGAGAACAAAAAGGTGTGTGAGTGTCTAAATGATTGAGGACTTTAATTTCAAATTTTGATGGATGATCCAACTGTTTAACCTGGATCATGCCATGTTTCAATTTTGTGTTATAGAATAGAGAAAGAAGTCTGTCCAAACAGCCTAATCTTGGCAGACAAGTAGTTCAGGTAGAGAAGAAAAGGTTTCCAACAGCTCAATCTGGGACCTTGGAAGAGATAAGGTTAGAGGTAGATAGAAAAGAATAAAGAAAAAGCCAAAGAAAAGAAAAGGCAAGTAAGGGTTTGCAAGTCCAAGTGCACCCTCCAAGGAGAAACAAAAAATGCTAGGTAAGCAGCTGGGTAGGTAGTTGGGGTTGCAGAAAGTGATCCCTATCATTGCAAGAATGGTGATGATGGGCAGCAAAGTAAAAGACTACAGCAGGAGCATGACTAACCTCCCTCTCCCCCTTCATTTCATTACTAACATTCCCTTTCTTTTAGCTGAGATTTATGGAGAAAGATCATGGTTTTAGATGGTTCTGGTTCATTCAGAAGCCACATTTCTTGTCTAAAATCTTTTCATTTTGATCTACTGTCAAAACTAAATCAATTTCAGATAAACTCAGTAAGATCCCCTTCATTTGCTCCCTTCATTCATATTAACACTAATTCTATTGTATAAATCCTTTACATCCCCTTTTCCCCCTAATATTACTAACACCAAGGTGTATAAATCCCAAACTCTTATAAATACCCACCCCCTTGGCATTATAGCCAATAAAGTTACAAATCAGGGATCAAATGACATCAGGTCATGTTGATAAACCTATGCCGAATACCCCTTTTCCTCATAAGCCAGTTCCTCTATCTCTACCCCTTTTGCACATAAAACCTTTAAAAAAAGGGGCCCTAAACCCCACCTTACCCGCTTCAAAGAGCCAAAAGAGCATAAAAACCCACTTTCCGCCTGTTAGCCGAGGTTGGCGCATATAATTATTTTTATCATAATACATTAGAAAAGCGCTCAAACCACGTTTATCTGCCTCCGCCCTCATCCGTATATTCCACACATGTCACCTCCCCGACGACCGTCAGATCAAAGGCCTACAGATCCGACGGCCCTGATCGCATCGGACTGCATCTGTCATCTGACCATTACCCGTACTAACCCCACGTCACGTCTGCTGTCCTTCCGCCGTCCGATCATCACCCGCAGATCCAACGATCATCGTGACGTCGGAACTCATCCGATGACCGAACGTTATCTTCCGACGTCCGTATTTGGAGGACGTCATCCCACTGCTACGTGTCCTCACCACCACGCGTCGGAGGTACAGCCGATGGATACCGCCCCCGTACAGAAGGCGGTGCGATATGAAACCATCGCTGGTTTCCGGTTTCCCCATCCCACCCGCACATCACCGTCACGTCAGCAAACACGTCAGCGCCCCGTCACCCAGGTACGCTGCCCTGTCGACCTCCCTGTCCCTGCCATTGGTCCACCTGTCCTGCCATGTCACCGCCACCATGTACCAACCAGACAGCGCCACGTCACCCGATGACGTCAGCATGACGTCATCCGACCTTGACCCCACCAATGACGTCATGCTGACGTCAGCATGAATTCGCGCCAAAAACGTAAAAAGGTCTATTTTAGCCAAAAGTTCGCGTTTTTTGGTCATTTTGTGTGTTCGTCGTTATTCTGCTCTGCATGCAAACAACGTCCAAATTGTCTACCAACCTGCTAAACTGACCAGAAGACCTCCAGCGCACCAGTTCAACCTGCGGTCACGACCTCTGCTCGTTGTTTTACCAGGTATTCCTCATCATTCATCCTCTGTGCGCCTGCAATTATCTATTTAACGCTTTAGAAAGCTTAAAGAAAGCCGAAAATCAGAAATTCATCACTGAATTCCTCAGCAAAGCCTTGAAGTTCCAATTATCACTTCGGAAAACACCAGCCGAGCCTTTTCCCAGTGGCATTCTGCTAAGAAACCAGGTCCTGTCTGCGCAATCGTGGCAGGCGCATTTGAAACCAAATTTTACCATTGAAAGGTGCCAGAAAAGCTAAGCTTCGCTCTTAATTACCATAAAGCAGCATTTCAACTGCTGCAGACCCTGCATTCACCTTTTCTCAGGCATTTTCACCCTTCTCTGCAAAGAAACTCTGTTGTTATTGATCTACATAAGTGACACAATCCCCAAGCAAAACAGAAACCTCAAAGGAAAGTCATGGACCCCCCTGTAGCTCCCATAGCCCTCAATGTGGCTCCCCTGAATGTTCCTAATAGAACATTTGACACCAGAGCATTGGCAGACCTGGACTACAAGATAACAGAGGAAATGATGAGCAGAAGCAGGTTCCATCTGCAAATATTAAACGAGATAAAGATCAAACATGAGAGGGGGACAGACATCCTGGGAATTTGGGATTCATTCCTCCCAATATTCAAGCTTCCTCAGGTTAATCAATTCCCTGAGCTTGTGCACATAGTTGCTGAACACTATGATGCATCCCAGAGGGCAGTGCTAGATGCTGAAGGTTCAATTCTGTTTCTCATTACCCCTGAAGCCATCAGGGAGATGTTGCAATTCCAGACAGAGCAAAAGTTGGTCCCACTGTCACTAGCTGATCTAATAGTACAGGGAGCCAAAACCACAGAGGCCCAAATCATTAAGGTCAACCAGCTCTTCATCAAGGCTAGCACTCTGCAAGTTCCTCCTATCAACTATGTTTATCTTAACCAGTTGGGCCTAGACCTGGTTGACATGATCAGTCCCATCCTGGGATATGATTCGATAGAACATGTGGATGAAACAATTATACAAATGATGCTTATGTTTTCCCCAGGAAAAAAGCCAATTCACTATGATTATGCAACATACATATCAGACAAAATGCATGAACAGTTGATGAATTTGTCAAGAGAAAGAGTGTTTAGGTACACCTCCTACCTATATCATCTGCTCATATACTTCCAGCATGATAAATTTTCCTTCCCAAAGAAGAGAGTAGATGCACAGGGCAATCTGAGATCAGTAGTATATTGGACATCTGTTTTCCACATATCAAGCCACTCTCCATACACCTACTGTGAGTTTATTGATCTTTTCATCCATCCAGCCTTGACTCTACTGATTGGTTCACCTCCTCCTAGACTGACAGATGACATGAAAAGGTGCCTACATTTGTCAAAAGTATACAGTATTGGGGATTGGTATCTCTACCAACACCACACCGTCATCAGAATATATGGGTGTGAATTACCCCCATTTAGACTACCCAAATTTGTGCCCATGAGGCTATTTGCCTTAGAATACTTCAGGCAGTTTGGCTATGTGGATATGTTCCACTTCTCAGGCAGAGGCAAGAAAGCACAGCTGAAAATCAAGAGCCAACTTGGCCATTTAGTCTACAATGAAAGGGATGAAGGGTGGAAGGAGGCAGATAGAATACTGGTGGGATTTGGTTTGAAGTACAGTTTTATATGGAAACCCTATGACCCCAACAACTTCATCACAATGAGGAGACTCAAATATAAACTGTCTGCTTACGGTCATTATAGCCTCCCCCAAATTGAAAAATATGCCAATCAAAGCAAGTGGAAAAGGGGAACTCTAGAAGAAAATATGACTCAAGAAGAGCTTAATCAAAGAGCTCTGAACAATCAAAAGAAGATGGCTGACCTTGAATTTTATGCACAGGTCCCCTCACTGCCAAGCACACAAATTGGACCAGCAGCCTCCTCTTCAACTACTCCACATCAAACTACAAGAGTTGCTGGAAAAGTATCAGAAAAAGGAAAGGAAAAAGAAATGGAGGCAGAAAAAGAGATGGAGCAAGAGCAACAGCAGGAACAGCAGCAAAATCAAAGTCAGCAAGCACAAGAACAAGCAGAAGGGCTACAGCAAGGGCAACAAGAAGACATAGGACAGCAAGAGGAACAGCAGCAAGAAAAACAAGGACAAGAGCAACCTGCTCAGCAAAAAGAAACAGTGGATACTCCTCAGACCACTGAAAAAGTCATGCCTACAAGGCAAGACACTACATCTGATGCCTCGGTCCTCCAAACCCCTCAAAAGGAGGACACATTTGTCTTTAGGAAGAGGGAAAGAGAAACTCCCTTGACATCCTCTATAAATCAAGGAGAGAAAAGGCAAAGACTCAACGATTTTCCAGAAGAGGATATAGCCATCAGAGAAGCACTGGGCATGGGCCCACCGAGTCAAGAAATTTCAGCAAGTTCCTCCCAGCAGGAACTAGACAGGACAATGGGAGGGGAAGTCAGCTCCTCCAGCCAGCAGAAAGAGGAAAGAGTGAGCATAAAGCAGCAGTTCATAGACATTAAGAGGAGGAGTGACCCAATCAAAGTTCAATTATATAATCACCTACTTAACATGGCTCCTTCCAATCAGCAGAGACTCATGTCTGCTTTTGATGTAGGTGAGGGCAAACTGACATTGAGTCATTTTATGCCTACGGCACTCAAGCCACAGTCTTCTGCTGATTATCTCAGGACCAATTTAGAGGTCCTTGCCAAAGACATACACCCCATGGACAAAATTGAGTTGCATAAACAAACAGGGGAAATGGTGTATGCTTCATTGGCCGATAAGACCTTGGACAACTACAAGTTAACAAGCAGTCTGAATGCTACAGCTTCCCAGCTGGAGCTAGAGAGAGCCTCTTCTCAGGCCAAAGACAACAGGATCAAAACCCTGGAAGAAATCATCATAGAAATTGGGCACAATCCCAATGATATCAAAGGGATACAAGAGATCTTAAAAATCAGAGATGCTGATATGGCTGCACTAAGGAAGAAGGTTAAACTTCCAGCCACTATCCATCCACAGACCGATGAAGTGGCAAAACAAAGGTATGAGCAGGATTCCACTGCTCTATTAATTTCTGTTTACAAAGAACTTATAAAGGCACAAGAAAAATTGGGGCAATATGAGGCCACACAAGCACCTCTGAAAGGATCATCAACACAAGCGCAAGAGGGGCAAACATCTCAGCCCCCTCCACAGGTCATTAATCTTGAGGAGACTGCTCCTACTACTGCACCTCCACCTCAGCAGGCTGAACAACCAGCCACATCTACTTCAGCAGCACCCACCAGCACAGATCAGAGCTTAGACATGCAAAAGCTAAAGAGCGAAATACAAGCTCTAGAAGCACAAATGATGCAGCTAAATGAAACTAAGGAGCAGCTGGCCAAGGTGAATGAAAGGCATGACAAAACAAAGAGAGAAGTAGGAGAGAAGGCCAAGGAAATCAAAGCTCTTAAAGACAAAATCAAGGAGCTTGAGAAAGAGCTAAAACTAGATAAAATCATAGCCGAAATCAGAGCAATGATATGGTCCAATATTGGTAAATCCATCAATAACCAATGGCCATACATTGAGACAATCCATGAGCAACTGGAGCTCATTCCAAAGGCGCAGAGGGAAATCAGAACATCAAGGGCCTTATTGGGGAACATGCCTGAAATTGCAACAAAAATGATCAATGTGCTCAATCATAAGACAAGTTCTCAGTTGACCATCATGGGAATCGCAAACAGAACTGATACTATCCAAATGATCAAGAGGGTTCTTACTCTTAGAAGTCTGGTGCAAACGTTAGACAGAAGAACCCAAGATATGCAAACCGAGGTAAACAGGTTCATTGAGAGGTTTCGGGTATTGGAAAGTAAAGGACTCCCCAGCTTGTTGAACAACGGAGGGAGATTATTCACCCATGAAGAATATGCCAAGAGAGTGAATGTTTTTGCCTCATCACAGGTAAATGAGAAGGCCAGCACCTCAGAAGACACAGGGCCTATCACAGGACAGATTTTCTATGGTAAGATAGAAAATCTACTTTTTATAATGAATGAAATGAATCATCTGTTTGATGTAGCTCCCAACTTTTTCAAGTATACAGAAGCTGAAGAGACAATGCAGGCCATCCTCAGGCATCAGCTCCCTACACAGGAATGGTGGACAGATGCCATCCAAAGAATTTTGTAAACATTAGGCCATGCATCAATTCCTGTTTCTTCTATAAATTTAGATGGAAAGAACAGTCAGCAAAATCAGCAGGCATCATAAATTCAAAGCTGAGCCAACTCAGCAGATGAAGCAGCCAACAAAGCAAGAAAGACAAACGCAGCTGGCAAAGCCGAGAAACTCATTGCGCAGGCAAAAGTAAATGCGTACCTACAGGATCGATACATAGTAATGTAACCGACTCAGTGACTCCTTAAAGTCAAAACAATCATCTGACAGACATAAAGGGCATTTACTCTGCATTTAACGTTGTAATAACTTCCGGCCTACTTTCTGAACACTACTAAAGATATTTTCTCTCTCTCAGATGACTCAATACCTGAGATATTTTGTATACAGAGTACTATATAGACCCCTCCGCATAATAGAGCAGGGGTTGTTGTTATTTTCCTTTCGGAAGTCTCATTTGCTGTAAGATCCTCAGAGAAGTAATACAAAGGGAGAATGGAATTTCCAAAAGCTTGGTGTATTTGATGCGTCGTGATGAATGGTGAATGTTGCAGGATTCCAGAGTGTTTCATAAAACAATAAGTTTTTCTTAAATCTCTGTATTTCATGTTTTTTCGAGTCTTTTGTTCTCTTTTGTTGTTTAAATGTTTTACACTTAATAGCAAAGTAGAAGAATGGTTCCAGGATTTAATCTATGATTACCCTGAACTCAAACTGAGCTATTATCCATGTTTTCTTTAGATACAGTAACAGAAGTGTAATTCTTAATTGCTGCACTTTAAAACTATATCTTTCACAGTGATAGACATTTCCAGGGTTTCGAGTTTGCCCCTGAGACATCTATCCATTTCTCGTAACCAGTAGGGCGGGAATACTTAAACGCTGAGTGAAAATTCTTAAATGCTTTCACTGCTTGTTTAGCCTGTTCATGTTATTAATCAAAAGTTTGTTCTATAAAGCACCCAAATGGCCCTGTAAGTTTCACCAGTTCATCCCAAAGTTTCTAGACACCTACAGCCATAGACTCCATTGCCCAATGATACTTGACTCTCTGAATAATACATCACAAAGATCTGAAAGAAATTCTTCAACCAAAACATAAACAAAACCTGTGCTTAATACCTAGCCTAAACAGTATCATTACAGATACAAATCATAAAGAGAGAGCCCTCTCTGATCACAGTTTGGCTAGAAACAGTGATCAAAAGATTGGTTAGTGGTTACCCCGGCCGTATTCCCTTGGGAGTCATAGGGAACAACCTGGGTGTTAACATAATTGGCGACTCCACTGGGGACTATTAAGATTTTTCAGTTACTATCTATCTTCCAAAGCTACCATCAAGCCTGAAACTAGCCAAGAGGCCTTAGGACTGTTTCTGTAAACACAGGGACAGCTTTAGGGAAGAGCTATCTAGGGAATCTTCATCCTAGCGTTGAAACATATATAGTCATTCCAGAAATTGTACAAAAGCCTCCTGTATAAAGTTCTAAAAGAATACTTAGAAGCTGGCTCCCAAAAGAAACCCAAGGCACACTAGGGCAAACCCTGACCCTGATCAACCCATCATTGTTGATAACCCAAATATCATTCCAAAGAACATAAGGAGACAGCAAAAGCAGGAGAAGCCTGCTGATTCAGATATAAGGTCAGACCAACCTATCCTCATTCCAACTCCTTGCAAAGTCCTTTTCCGTTCCACACCTAATTCCCCTAGTTCATCATCAACCCCTCAAAGTCCTCCTCTTCCATCTTCACCATCTGCACATACTCTTTTAACCAGCCCCCCGCTTGTTACCCATCCTATTAACCCTGTTACACCTGTAATCCCAGCTGTCCCATTTGTTCCTATTAACCCCATAAACCCCATAAACATGGCTAACAGATATGCACCTCTGCAGATACCAGCCAATGCTCCAGCTCTACCCCAAGACTACCAAACCAAAATCTCATTTTTTGACTCCCATGGCCCTTTGACAGCTGTCCAGCATGCTAAGAAGATGCAAGACCACTTTGAGACCTATGAAATAGATGATGACAGTGTCAGGATGAGAATTTTTGTTCAAAGCTTAACCGGGGATGTCAGAACTTGGTTTAGATCCCTGAATGCAAATTCCATTGCAACCCCTGAGGTCCTGTACCAAGAGTTTACCAACAGATGGGAGAAGAAGAAAGATCCTCTACACATACTCGGTGAATATAACACTATTAAAAGAGGTCCCCAAGAAACAGTTTTGGAATATTGTGCTAGGTTTAACAATGTATATAATGCTATCCCCCAGAACTTAAGACCCCCTCCTGATTTGGCCCTGTATAACTTCCCTGACGGTTTTGACTCTGATATGGCCTATCAGCTGAAAGAAAGAGATCCCCCAACCCTTGCAGAAGCTCAAAGAGTTGCAGTCACTGTAGAGGCCAACCTAATTGCCAAGAGAAACAGGGCAAAGCTGGAAAAGAAGGCTGGCTTCAGAGAAGAGCCCTCAGGCTTTGATCAAAAGTTGGATGCAATACTAAACAGCATGAAGAGACTGGGTGAGAGAGTGGAATCAGTTGAAAGAAAATCATCATGGGAGGCATCACAAAGCAACCCTCCTAGAAACCCAAATTTTAGGAGAACTCAGAACCCAAACATAGGAAAAACAAGTGCTGACCAAGATATCAGACCCCCTTTTCAAGAAAACTATGCAGAAACTTCCTCAGCCAATCAGCTCAATGAAGATCCTGAAATCAACTTAATGGGTCTGGATGGTAAAAGCCATGTTTTCTTAACACAAGAAGACCATGAGGAGGATGAAAGCAAAACATTCCAAACGAAATCAGGAGAATCCTTTGACTTTAAACAAGGATATGATACTGCTGTCTATGAAGTCCACAAACAATACAAATTAAGGAGTAGGACTGTGAATGTAAATCAGCCTGAAAAGACAAAAGAGAAACAGCAGTCTAGAGAAACCTCAGTCACAGAACTTAATGACAAAACAAACTTGCCTACAAAAGAAGTAGTGGTTGAGGAGGTTACTGAACTACTGTCCCCACTACAACAGCCCATGGCGACCTCGTCCTCTCACCCTAACCCAAACATTACCCCTCAAGACATGAGTGTAAGGGGCAGGTTCCAAAATCAAGATGAAATCCAACAAGAAGATTTAATGAACAGAGAAAGGACTGCTACCCGTGACTCCAAAACCCAAGTTGACAAACCCTTTGACCTAGGAGCAGAGATTGGCAAGTTAAAGGTAGCAATTCCCCTTTCAGAGCTAGCCAAGCATGACATATATAAGCAACAGATCAAAAAATCCCTTCAGCTCACCAACAGCAAAGATGATGTAAATGTGCTAGATGACACTCCAGAATTACTGTTTGGCCCAGAGGTAGATGGAAAAACAGTAGTCACAGGGGTTTTACCTTTTTATGTCAGCCTGCATGTTCATGATAAAATACTGCACAATGCAATGTTTGACTCAGGTGCCTCTCATAACCTGATGCCAAAAGCAGTCATGGAAAGATTAAACTTGGATATAACAAGACCATACAAAGACCTGTTTTCTTTTGATTCTAGCCAAGTCAAATGTTTGGGCCTAATAAAAGATTTATGTGTGTCCCTGGTTCAATTTCCCAACAAAACTATTCTAATGGATGTTGTAGTCGCTGATATCCCACCCAAATATGGGATGCTGTTATCAAGATCATGGGGAGCCAAGCTCCAAGGCTCCCTGCAATTGGACATGTCATATGCAACTATCTCTGTCTTTGGGCAACCAAAAAGACTTTATAGGGAAACACTCATGAAGTATATGGTCAGCAGTGAGGAAAAACCTCAAAATTTTCCAATATATGCTGTTCATTCGGACATAGACTCCTTCATCCTCTTCAATGACAGCGCAGACCTCTCCAACAATGACATTAGGACCGAAACACTCATACAAGAGCAAAACACTGATCAAACAAGTAGCACCTGCCAAACTTCAATTAGCCCAACAATACACATTAACCCTCCTCTAGTTGTCAAAGATTGTCAAACAAGTGATGAAATTGTCCTAGAAAATAAATGGGAAAAGAAACCCCAACTCATGCTCACATTGCCATCCCATGAACAGAATCTTAAATCTTCTGTTCAGCAAGATATTCTGTGGGTGCTAGAGTTTGATGGCTCAGTTAACAAGTTAGGGGCAGGGGCTGGAGTATGGATACTTAATAAAGAGAAAGATTATGCAGAAGGTAGGGCTTACAGATTGAATTTTAGATGCACTAACAACATGGCAGAATATGAAGCTCTGTTACTAGGCCTCAAGATTGCAAAATCATTACAAGCACCTAGCCTCTCCATCATGGGGGACTCTGACCTAGTAATTCAACAAGTAAAAGGAAATTTTGTCACCAATGACAAAAGATTGAGGTCCTACAGGTCTGCTGTAATTGAGATATTAGAGACCTTCTCTGAGTTTGTTATCACAAAAATTCCAAGGGGCCACAATCTCCATGCACACAGCTTGGCAACATTTGCCAGCACCTTCAAATTTCCATTGGAACCCAACAACTGTTTCACAGCCGAGGTCAAATATAGGCCTTCTGTTCCAAACAATGTTAAAGAGTGGCAAGTATTTGAGAATGACATGCAAATAAACAACTTTTTAAACTTGCAACAAGAGTTCACAGGATTAAATATTGACCTTGAGTCAGCAACTCAGTCACAAATATTTGATGGAGCATGTCCATCACAAACACAGTCTCAACAGTCTGCTCACCCAATGTCACCTAGGACAGCAAAACAACTACTCAGTCCAACCATTTTCAACAATGAAAACATTCAGCAAATTAACCAAATTGACTGTGAAGAGATGAGTAACGTTGAAGCCGAAATCATACAACTCAAAGACAATTTCCTTCCAGCAGGCCTTACCCCACTAGAGGATATTTTTGACTCAAATGACATCCCTAGAAAGCCAAAGATGCAGCCACTAGATGCAAGAGTTGAAGAATGCAACATTGGTACTATTGACAAGCCTAAAATAATAAAGCTATCTGCCTCTTTGCCCCCTGATCAAAAGCCCAAATACATTGATCTCTTTAAAGAATTTCAAGATGTTTTTGCTTGGGGTTATGAGGACTTAAAGTCTTATGATACTTCTGTCATCCAGCATACCATTCCCCTCAAGCCTAATCAAAAACCATTCAAACAGAAATTGAGAAGGATCAATCCTGTGCTCCTTCCTTCCATTGAAAAAGAGTTGCATAAAATGTTCAAAGCTGGTATCATAGCACCAATCAGGTTCTCAGAGTGGATTTCAAATTTGGTCCCTACAAGAAAGAAAACTGGTGAGATTAGACTTTGCGTAGACTTAAGGAATTTGAACCAAGTATCACTCAAAGATAACTACCCCTTACCCAAAATGGATCACATTCTTCAAAGAGTAGTAGGGGCTTCAAGGATATCATTGCTTGATGGATTCTCAGGTTTCAATCAAATCCTTGTACACCCTGATGATCAAGACAAAACTGCATTTACTACCCCATGGGGAACTTTCAAGTATGTGAAAATGCCCTTTGGATTGAAAAACGCAGGGGCAACGTTTCAAAGAGCAATGGACATTGCTTTTGCAAAAGAGATTCATGACTTCTTGGTTATTTACTTAGATGATCTAACACCCTTTTCAAAATCTGACCAAGAACACTTGAAACATTTAAGACAGATTTTCATAACATGCAGGAAATATGGTATTTCCTTAAACCCCAAGAAGTCATTATTTGGTTTGGAGGAAGGGAAACTTTTAGGACACATTATTTCAAAAGATGGCATAAGAATTGATCCAGATAGGATACAAGCTATCCTACAAATGCCTCACCCAAGGAATGTCAAGGAGCTGCAAGGATTCTTAGGAAAAATCAACTTTTTAAGAAGGTTTATCCCGAATTTAGCAGAATTAGTCAGATTACTAAACAATATGCTAAAGAAAGATTCAAAGGTCAAATGGACTGTTGAAGCAAAACAAGCTTTTGAAAGTATAAAATTGGCCTTGACTCAAACCCCAGTGTTAACTAATCCTCAGTTTGACAGAGACTTTATTATTTTCTCATTTGCCTCCCAGCATACTATTGCTGCTGTATTATTACAGAAAGATGACCAAGGGAATGAAAAGCCCATTGCTTTTTTCAGCAGAGCTCTTAGAGATGCCCCCCTAAAGTACCAAATAATGGAGAAACAAGCCTATGCTTTGATCAAAGCTATTAAAGACTTTAGGATTTACATCCTTTACTCCCATGTTGTGGCTTATGTACCTAGTCCTATTGTCAAAGACATTCTCACCCAAGAAAACTTAGAGGGTAGGAGAGGAAAATGGATTGCCAATATACTAGAATTTGACATTGAAATAAAGCCTACAAAGCTGATTAAAGGGCAAGGTTTGGCCAAATTAATGACAGAAGCAAATTTCCAAGCCTTAGATATCAACCAACTGGACAGTGAAACAGAGCTGGCGACTCCAAAGATCAATGTAGCCTTTGAACAATCTCCTTGGTACTCTGATATCTGTTATGTGTTACAAAACCTGTGTGCTCCCCCAGGACTGTCCAGAACTAAGTGTAGGTTCCTGAAAATGAAAACATCTAGATTTTGTGTGATGGATGAAAATCTACTGTGGAAAAACCATGAAGGTATTTTGCTGCACTGTCTAATAGAGAATGAAACTAACAATATCATGCAAGATTTCCATGCTGGAGACTGTGGTGGACATTTGTACTGGAAGTCCACTGTGGACAAGATATTGAGGGCTGGTTATTACTGGCCTACTATGTTCTCTGATGTTAAGAAATTCACAGCCTCATGCCACAAATGCCAACTGTTTGAAGGCAAAAGACAGCTGCTGCCACTTCCTTTGAAGCCCATTACAACAGAGAGACCTTTTCAACAATGGGGCTTGGATTTCATTGGGGAAATTCATCCCTCATCTTCAGGGCAACACAGATGGATTCTAACAGCAACAGACTACTTCACCAAGTGGATTGAAGCTGCCCCATGCAGACAAGCAAATGATTCAGTAATCATTCAATTTTTGGAAAACAATATACTGGCTAGATTTGGCTGCCCAGACAAGATAATAACAGACAATGCTGCTGCCTTCAGATCCAAGAAGATGGTGAACTTCTGCCATAAATTTCACATTACTTTGGGCCATTCTACAGCTTACTATCCTCAAGGAAATGGCCTTGCTGAATCATCAAACAAAAGTTTGATAAATATCATAAAGAAAGTGCTGGAAGAGAACAAAAAGAACTGGCATAAGAAACTAGTAAATGCTTTATGGGCAGACAGACTAACAACTAAAAGATCAATTGGGACCAGCCCATATGAGTTAGTCTATGGATTAGAGGCCAGATTTCCTTCATCACTAGGAGTGCCGGTTATGAAACTTCTGCAAGAAAGCCAAGCAGAGCCAAATGACATGCAAAGAAGGATTAACCAGATAATTTGTTTACAGCAGACCAGAGAACAAGTTTTCAGCAGAGTGCAGATACTACAAGAGAAACTGAAAAGGGCTTTTGATAGAAGAACCAAAGCAGAAGATTTCAATGTAGGGGACAAAGTTTTAAAGTGGGATGCAAGAAGAGAAGAGAAAGGGAAACATGGAAAGTTTGACTCTTTATGGAAAGGACCATTTGCTGTCCAAGCAGTACAAGGGAACAACACCTATTTCCTCAAAAGTCTTACTGAAACTGACTTGGATGAAGGTCCTGTTAATGGCAGGATGCTGAAGCACTACTTTGACTATTCCCCATGAGTGGAACCTAAGGATTCATTGTATATATATAGATGTACATATTATCTTCTGTTTTAGATTGTAAAAAGTAGTTTTCCCAAGTGATTCACCAAGCAGCAAGAGGCTGATAGAATCAGAGGTCTTCCAAAAGAGAAACACACCATTTTGACACATTGAGGCAGCAAGTTTCAAAGATTGGTATGGGCAGCTAAGGAGCAAGGCAATCTGACCTGCTGTTCTTGGTCTTTCAAAAGAAAAACCATCCCCATGTGGAGCCACTGTTGGATACCTATACCAATAGGTTTCATATTTCATGATTGGCAAGAGAAAGTCCAAATATGCTCTGCTTTGAGTTCACAAAGATCCCATATTTCCTAGAGAACAAAAAGGTGTGTGAGTGTCTAAATGATTGAGGACTTTAATTTCAAATTTTGATGGATGATCCAACTGTTTAACCTGGATCATGCCATGTTTCAATTTTGTGTTATAGAATAGAGAAAGAAGTCTGTCCAAACAGCCTAATCTTGGCAGACAAGTAGTTCAGGTAGAGAAGAAAAGGTTTCCAACAGCTCAATCTGGGACCTTGGAAGAGATAAGGTTAGAGGTAGATAGAAAAGAATAAAGAAAAAGCCAAAGAAAAGAAAAGGCAAGTAAGGGTTTGCAAGTCCAAGTGCACCCTCCAAGGAGAAACAAAAAATGCTAGGTAAGCAGCTGGGTAGGTAGTTGGGGTTGCAGAAAGTGATCCCTATCATTGCAAGAATGGTGATGATGGGCAGCAAAGTAAAAGACTACAGCAGGAGCATGACTAACCTCCCTCTCCCCCTTCATTTCATTACTAACATTCCCTTTCTTTTAGCTGAGATTTATGGAGAAAGATCATGGTTTTAGATGGTTCTGGTTCATTCAGAAGCCACATTTCTTGTCTAAAATCTTTTCATTTTGATCTACTGTCAAAACTAAATCAATTTCAGATAAACTCAGTAAGATCCCCTTCATTTGCTCCCTTCATTCATATTAACACTAATTCTATTGTATAAATCCTTTACATCCCCTTTTCCCCCTAATATTACTAACACCAAGGTGTATAAATCCCAAACTCTTATAAATACCCACCCCTTGGCATTATAGCCAATAAAGTTACAAATCAGGGATCAAATGACATCAGGTCATGTTGATAAACCTATGCCGAATACCCCTTTTCCTCATAAGCCAGTTCCTCTATCTCTACCCCTTTTGCACATAAAACCTTTAAAAAAAAAAAGGCCCTAAACCCCACCTTACCCGCCTCAAAGAGCCAAAAGAGCATAAAAACCCACTTTCCGCCTGTTAGCCGAGGTTGGCGCATATAATTATTTTTATCATAATACATTAGAAAAGCGCTCAAACCACGTTTATCTGCCTCCGCCCTCATCCGTATATTCCACACATGTCACCTCCCCGACGACCGTCAGATCAAAGGCCTACAGATCCGACGGCCCTGATCGCATCGGACTGCATCTGTCATCTGACCATTACCCGTACTAACCCCACGTCACGTCTGCTGTCCTTCCGCCGTCCGATCATCACCCGCAGATCCAACGATCATCGTGACGTCGGAACTCATCCGATGACCGAACGTTATCTTCCGACGTCCGTATTTGGAGGACGTCATCCCACTGCTACGTGTCCTCACCACCACGCGTCGGAGGTACAGCCGATGGATACCGCCCCCGTACAGAAGGCGGTGCGATATGAAACCATCGCTGGTTTCCGGTTTCCCCATCCCACCCGCACATCACCGTCACGTCAGCAAACACGTCAGCGCCACGTCACCCAGGTACGCTGCCCTGTCGAC
Source organism: Pinus tabuliformis (assembly GCA_031772625.1). NCBI lineage: Eukaryota > Viridiplantae > Streptophyta > Pinopsida > Pinales > Pinaceae > Pinus > Pinus tabuliformis. The sequence continues at coordinate 208,813,485 of CM062814.1, read as the reverse complement.
CTCCCTGTCCCTGCCATTGGTCCACCTGCCCTGCCATGTCACCGCCACCATGTACCAACCAGACAGCGCCACGTCACCCGATGACGTCAGCATGACGTCATCCGACCTTGACCCCACCAATGACGTCATGCTGACGTCAGCATGAATTCGCGCCAAAAACGTAAAAAGGTCTATTTTAGCCAAAAGTTCGCGTTTTTTGGTCATTTTGTGTGTTCGTCGTTATTCTGCTCTGCATGCAAACAACGTCCAAATTGTCTACCAACCTGCTAAACTGACCAGAAGACCTCCAGCGCACCAGTTCAACCTGCGGTCACGACCTCTGCTCGTTGTTTTACCAGGTATTCCTCATCATTCATCCTCTGTGCGCCTGCAATTATCTATTTAACGCTTTAGAAAGCTTAAAGAAAGCCGAAAATCAGAAATTCATCACTGAATTCCTCAGCAAAGCCTTGAAGTTCCAATTATCACTTCGCAAAACACCAGCCGAGCCTTTTCCCAGTGGCATTCTGCTAAGAAACCAGGTCCTGTCTGCGCAATCGTGGCAGGCGCATTTGAAACCAAATTTTACCATTGAAAGGTGCCAGAAAAGCTAAGCTTCGCTCTTAATTACCATAAAGCAGCATTTCAACTGCTGCAGACCCTGCATTCACCTTTTCTCAGGCATTTTCACCCTTCTCTGCAAAGAAACTCTGTTGTTATTGATCTACATAAGTGACACAATCCCCAAGCAAAACAGAAACCTCAAAGGAAAGTCATGGACCCCCCTGTAGCTCCCATAGCCCTCAATGTGGCTCCCCTGAATGTTCCTAATAGAACATTTGACACCAGAGCATTGGCAGACCTGGACTACAAGATAACAGAGGAAATGATGAGCAGAAGCAGGTTCCATCTGCAAATATTAAACGAGATAAAGATCAAACATGAGAAGGGGACAGACATCCTGGGAATTTGGGATTCATTCCTCCCAATATTCAAGCTTCCTCAGGTTAATCAATTCCCTGAGCTTGTGCACATAGTTGCTGAACACTATGATGCATCCCAGAGGGCAGTGCTAGATGCTGAAGGTTCAATTCTGTTTCTCATTACCCCTGAAGCCATCAGGGAGATGTTGCAATTCCAGACAGAGCAAAAGTTGGTCCCACTGTCACTAGCTGATCTAATAGTACAGGGAGCCAAAACCACAGAGGCCCAAATCATTAAGGTCAACCAGCTCTTCATCAAGGCTAGCACTCTGCAAGTTCCTCCTATCAACTATGTTTATCTTAACCAGTTGGGCCTAGACCTGGTTGACATGATCAGTCCCATCCTGGGATATGATTCGATAGAACATGTGGATGAAACAATTATACAAATGATGCTTATGTTTTCCCCAGGAAAAAAGCCAATTCACTATGATTATGCAACATACATATCAGACAAAATGCATGAACAGTTGATGAATTTGTCAAGAGATAGAGTGTTTAGGTACACCTCCTACCTATATCATCTGCTCATATACTTCCAGCATGATAAATTTTCCTTCCCAAAGAAGAGAGTAGATGCACAGGGCAATCTGAGATCAGTAGTATATTGGACATCTGTTTTCCACATATCAAGCCACTCTCCATACACCTACTGTGAGTTTATTGATCTTTTCATCCATCCAGCCTTGACTCTACTGATTGGTTCACCTCCTCCTAGACTGACAGATGACATGAAAAGGTGCCTACATTTGTCAAAAGTATACAGTATTGGGGATTGGTATCTCTACCAACACCACACCGTCATCAGAATATATGGGTGTGAATTACCCCCATTTAGACTACCCAAATTTGTGCCCATGAGGCTATTTGCCTTAGAATACTTCAGGCAGTTTGGCTATGTGGATATGTTCCACTTCTCAGGCAGAGGCAAGAAAGCACAGCTGAAAATCAAGAGCCAACTTGGCCATTTAGTCTACAATGAAAGGGATGAAGGGTGGAAGGAGGCAGATAGAATACTGGTGGGATTTGGTTTGAAGTACAGTTTTATATGGAAACCCTATGACCCCAACAACTTCATCACAATGAGGAGACTCAAATATAAACTGTCTGCTTACGGTCATTATAGCCTCCCCCAAATTGAAAAATATGCCAATCAAAGCAAGTGGAAAAGGGGAACTCTAGAAGAAAATATGACTCAAGAAGAGCTTAATCAAAGAGCTCTGAACAATCAAAAGAAGATGGCTGACCTTGAATTTTATGCACAGGTCCCCTCACTGCCAAGCACACAAATTGGACCAGCAGCCTCCTCTTCAACTACTCCACATCAAACTACAAGAGTTGCTGGAAAAGTATCAGAAAAAGGAAAGGAAAAAGAAATGGAGGCAGAAAAAGAGATGGAGCAAGAGCAACAGCAGGAACAGCAGCAAAATCAAAGTCAGCAAGCACAAGAACAAGCAGAAGGGCTACAGCAAGGGCAACAAGAAGACATAGGACAGCAAGAGGAACAGCAGCAAGAAAAACAAGGACAAGAGCAACCTGCTCAGCAAAAAGAAACAGTGGATACTCCTCAGACCACTGAAAAAGTCATGCCTACAAGGCAAGACACTACATCTGATGCCTCGGTCCTCCAAACCCCTCAAAAGGAGGACACATTTGTCTTTAGGAAGAGGGAAAGAGAAACTCCCTTGACATCCTCTATAAATCAAGGAGAGAAAAGGCAAAGACTCAACGATTTTCCAGAAGAGGATATAGCCATCAGAGAAGCACTGGGCATGGGCCCACCGAGTCAAGAAATTTCAGCAAGTTCCTCCCAGCAGGAACTAGACAGGACAATGGGAGGGGAAGTCAGCTCCTCCAGCCAGCAGAAAGAGGAAAGAGTGAGCATAAAGCAGCAGTTCATAGACATTAAGAAGAGGAGTGACCCAATCAAAGTTCAATTATATAATCACCTACTTAACATGGCTCCTTCCAATCAGCAGAGACTCATGTCTGCTTTTGATGTAGGTGAGGGCAAACTGACATTGAGTCATTTTATGCCTACGGCACTCAAGCCACAGTCTTCTGCTGATTATCTCAGGACCAATTTAGAGGTCCTTGCCAAAGACATACACCCCATGGACAAAATTGAGTTGCATAAACAAACAGGGGAAATGGTGTATGCTTCATTGGCCGATAAGACCTTGGACAACTACAAGTTAACAAGCAGTCTGAATGCTACAGCTTCCCAGCTGGAGCTAGAGAGAGCCTCTTCTCAGGCCAAAGACAACAGGATCAAAACCCTGGAAGAAATCATCATAGAAATTGGGCACAATCCCAATGATATCAAAGGGATACAAGAGATCTTAAAAATCAGAGATGCTGATATGGCTGCACTAAGGAAGAAGGTTAAACTTCCAGCCACTATCCATCCACAGACCGATGAAGTGGCAAAACAAAGGTATGAGCAGGATTCCACTGCTCTATTAATTTCTGTTTACAAAGAACTTATAAAGGCACAAGAAAAATTGGGGCAATATGAGGCCACACAAGCACCTCTGAAAGGATCATCAACACAAGCGCAAGAGGGGCAAACATCTCAGCCCCCTCCACAGGTCATTAATCTTGAGGAGACTGCTCCTACTACTGCACCTCCACCTCAGCAGGCTGAACAACCAGCCACATCTACTTCAGCAGCACCCACCAGCACAGATCAGAGCTTAGACATGCAAAAGCTAAAGAGCGAAATACAAGCTCTAGAAGCACAAATGATGCAGCTAAATGAAACTAAGGAGCAGCTGGCCAAGGTGAATGAAAGGCATGACAAAACAAAGAGAGAAGTAGGAGAGAAGGCCAAGGAAATCAAAGCTCTTAAAGACAAAATCAAGGAGCTTGAGAAAGAGCTAAAACTAGATAAAATCATAGCCGAAATCAGAGCAATGATATGGTCCAATATTGGTAAATCCATCAATAACCAATGGCCATACATTGAGACAATCCATGAGCAACTGGAGCTCATTCCAAAGGCGCAGAGGGAAATCAGAACATCAAGGGCCTTATTGGGGAACATGCCTGAAATTGCAACAAAAATGATCAATGTGCTCAATCATAAGACAAGTTCTCAGTTGACCATCATGGGAATCGCAAACAGAACTGATACTATCCAAATGATCAAGAGGGTTCTTACTCTTAGAAGTCTGGTGCAAACGTTAGACAGAAGAACCCAAGATATGCAAACCGAGGTAAACAGGTTCATTGAGAGGTTTCGGGTATTGGAAAGTAAAGGACTCCCCAGCTTGTTGAACAACGGAGGGAGATTATTCACCCATGAAGAATATGCCAAGAGAGTGAATGTTTTTGCCTCATCACAGGTAAATGAGAAGGCCAGCACCTCAGAAGACACAGGGCCTATCACAGGACAGATTTTCTATGGTAAGATAGAAAATCTACTTTTTATAATGAATGAAATGAATCATCTGTTTGATGTAGCTCCCAACTTTTTCAAGTATACAGAAGCTGAAGAGACAATGCAGGCCATCCTCAGGCATCAGCTCCCTACACAGGAATGGTGGACAGATGCCATCCAAAGAATTTTGTAAACATTAGGCCATGCATCAATTCCTGTTTCTTCTATAAATTTAGATGGAAAGAACAGTCAGCAAAATCAGCAGGCATCATAAATTCAAAGCTGAGCCAACTCAGCAGATGAAGCAGCCAACAAAGCAAGAAAGACAAACGCAGCTGGCAAAGCCGAGAAACTCATTGCGCAGGCAAAAGTAAATGCGTACCTACAGGATCGATACATAGTAATGTAACCGACTCAGTGACTCCTTAAAGTCAAAACAATCATCTGACAGACATAAAGGGCATTTACTCTGCATTTAACGTTGTAATAACTTCCGGCCTACTTTCTGAACACTACTAAAGATATTTTCTCTCTCTCAGATGACTCAATACCTGAGATATTTTGTATACAGAGTACTATATAGACCCCTCCGCATAATAGAGCAGGGGTTGTTGTTATTTTCCTTTCGGAAGTCTCATTTGCTGTAAGATCCTCAGAGAAGTAATACAAAGGGAGAATGGAATTTCCAAAAGCTTGGTGTATTTGATGCGTCGTGATGAATGGTGAATGTTGCAGGATTCCAGAGTGTTTCATTAAACAATAAGTTTTTCTTAAATCTCTGTATTTCATGTTTTTTCGAGTCTTTTGTTCTCTTTTGTTGTTTAAATGTTTTACACTTAATAGCAAAGTAGAAGAATGGTTCCAGGATTTAATCTATGATTACCCTGAACTCAAACTGAGCTATTATCCATGTTTTCTTTAGATACAGTAACAGAAGTGTAATTCTTAATTGCTGCACTTTAAAACTATATCTTTCACAGTGATAGACATTTCCAGGGTTTCGAGTTTGCCCCTGAGACATCTATCCATTTCTCGTAACCAGTAGGGCGGGAATACTTAAACGCTGAGTGAAAATTCTTAAATGCTTTCACTGCTTGTTTAGCCTGTTCATGTTATTAATCAAAAGTTTGTTCTATAAAGCACCCAAATGGCCCTGTAAGTTTCACCAGTTCATCCCAAAGTTTCTAGACACCTACAGCCATAGACTCCATTGCCCAATGATACTTGACTCTCTGAATAATACATCACAAAGATCTGAAAGAAATTCTTCAACCAAAACATAAACAAAACCTGTGCTTAATACCTAGCCTAAACAGTATCATTACAGATACAAATCATAAAGAGAGAGCCCTCTCTGATCACAGTTTGGCTAGAAACAGTGATCAAAAGATTGGTTAGTGGTTACCCCGGCCGTATTCCCTTGGGAGTCATAGGGAACAACCTGGGTGTTAACAGATTCATTGAATTTATTTTAAGTTGATCTTGCTTATGAAGTTTGCCTTTCGGGTTCACCACGAGATGTAGATGTAATTCCTAAAATGCAATCTAAGATGATAAACAAACTTTTTATCTTCTTTATGCAATGAAAATCCTAGCTACTAGGGAAAAGAAAGACAGAATCTTTTCACAAAGAGCAAAGAGCACACTCTAAATGCACTTTCCTAAATCAAGCCAATCAGACTGTCTATATGCAAATGCGCATGAATGTATTTGTTTTTCGACTTTCTTAATATATGGATGCTAAAAAGAAAGTTGATGTACAAATCTGAATTTCTTTTCAAGCGACAAATATAAACAAGATTCTTTTCGAAATAAAAAATGGAGACGATTACGACACCTTACGATTTTGAAATGAATACTTGTTTTTGACACTAGAAAATTACAAATTCAGACCAAAAGCAATAGTAACAGGATAATCGACCATCAACAACAATCAAACTCTTTCCTACAATTGAAATCGACACTTGCGACAGTTTCAAATCAAAGGGCGACAATACGATTATGTTACTTTTGCAAAGGAGAACTGTAAATGACTCAACAAACACACAAAAACATCTACAGTTCTTTTGTACAAAGGAGGCGGAATAACAGCAACGAAAAGGGGTTTCAAACAAACATATACTGATCACAGGCAGCAAAATTCAGGAATAGAACTGGAAAGAATGATCCACTGAAACCACAATTGCACAGAGCTAGTCTGATCAGCGCACCTGTAACACAGAGAATCTGAAATGCAACGCAGGTTGTCCACTCGGGAAGTGCGTGGAAATTCAGAATCTCTGAACAGTACCTGCGCTGGGCCAGAAACGAGACTCTGTTCGGTCTCCGGATCACAGTTTGCAGTTCAGTTCTTGGTTTTTGGACAAGTAAAAAACAATCAGTAATGCAACAATTAGGGGTAGATCTAAGGAGGATCTAAGAGCTATCACAAGGGCAATCAGATAGTTTGTAAATCAGTTGTTTAAATCATAAACAGATCCAGTAGATGGATTGAAGTAGCAGTTGTCTACTTTGCATTTGTTATGGCAAATGCAGTTCGAATGTTACTTGTAAGTTTATGAAATAGACAACAAAGAATGATAAACAAACAAACTAATTAGCTCCCCAACGGAGTCGCCATTTTGTTACAGGGAAAAGTGTCTATATAGAACTGCTCTATCCCACTAAGGTGTGACAGTTGCCTTAGAAACAAACAGAGAAAAGCTACTTATGTTTTTCCTTTATGAATTATAGATAGAAAGGAACAGAAAGACCAACCTCTTTCTTGCGCTAATCCTTTGATTTGATCCCTCTCTTCTTTGATATTCCCCAGCTACCTGCTCCCTTGTACGCCCAGCTTCACAAAGTACCTGTAAGATCACAGCAGCATAGCACTATACAAATACATGGATCTATAATCATAAACAATCTAGGATCAGATGTAAATTGACCATACAAATGTAACAAGCATCAATGATACAAAAGCATGGAGGAAAACTGAAGTAGCTTTTCTCTGTTTGTTTCTAAGGCAGCTGTCACACCTTAGTGGGATAGAGAAGTTCTATATAGAAACTTTTCCCTGTAACAATCATCTATCGAAAAAGGATAAGAACTTTAAATCTATTGTTCTAGGTATAGATACCTACCTAGGGAATTAGTATTTATCCATAGATGCAAAATTCCTCATAACAAAGAGCTCGGGTTTGTTACAACCTTTATCCATTCCAATTCAATGTTGGGAGGAGGTTTCAATGGATTTTATCATAGGTTTACCCAAGTCCGAAGGAAAGAGTATCATCATCATGGTAGATGATAGACTTACCAAGTATGAACAATTTTGTGCATTATCCCATCCATTTAAAGCAAGTACAGTTGCTACTTCATTTATGGAAACAATTAAAAGGCTACATGGAAACCCAAATATTATTGTAAGAAATAGAGATACCATTTTCACTGGAAATTTTTGGACGAAATTATTTTCTTGTCTGGGTACTCAGTTAACTCATAAATCATCTTATCATGCTAAATCTGATGGGAAAACTGAGATAATGAAAAAATGTTTGGAAAGATATCTTCGTTGCTTTGTATATGATAAAAAGACACAATGGGTCAGGTGGTTGCCTATGGCTGAATGGTGCTATAACACTTCCTTCCATACTGTAGCAAAAATGACCCCATTTATAGAACTTTATGGAATATCATCCATCGTCCATCACATCATCTTTAAGAAAATATTCTAAGGTTCAGGCAGTGGAAGATCACATCGAACATCAACAAGTTCTCCAACTCTTAAAGGATAACCTCACTTTAGCACAAAATAAAATGAAAGAACAAGCAAATCAACATCGTAGCGAAAGAAGTTTTGATGTAGATGACTAGGTATTTCTACGACTACAACCATACAAAAAAATGTCCCTAAACCAAGGTAAGTAGGTTAATGAATTATCACCAAACTATTATGGTCCGTACAACATTTTGCAAAAGATTGGTGCTATGGTACACAAATTAGAGCTTCCTACATCTGCTCGAGTGCACCTAGTTTTCCATGTTTCATGCTTAAAGAAGGTTATAGGTGACAATCTCCCATTTCAAACAATATTTCCAGAACTTGACGAGGAAGGAAAAATCATATTGGAACCTGAAACAATCACAGAAACAAGAACTGGACAACTGTGAAATCGATCAATTTCATAATATCTCATCAAGTGGAAGAACTTACCCACTGAATATTCCACATAGGAGGGTGAGAATTTTATACAGAAGCATCCAAAAATACTCAGGCATCGAAGAAAACATGTTTTTGAAGGAGGGGGTCATGTTAGGTCCGTACAATACTAGTGTACTCCCTCATTGTTATTGTCATTCTAGCCACTTATTGTTATTGTTGTGCCCTTATATTATTATGGTTATGTCAACTCTGATTATATTATGACCCTTTAGACTCCTATATATAGAAAGGGTGTTTTTTCATTTGAATCATTGAAGAATTGTTCATTTATGTAATGCAAAGGAGGTTTACACCTCGACGAGGATAATTTTCAAGTTGATTATCTATCTATTTGTGAGTTGGTTGCATAACAATTCCCTTTGTGTTTTTGATACAAATATGTGTATGATAACATAAATCTTAGTTGGATCAACCTAGATAGCCTTATCAGAAATGAGATAGCCAAGGACCACCCCTGATTTTTACATCAATCTACATTTTTTTCACTCAAAGCAAGGTAGGCCTCTTGGAATCAAACTAGCACTTTGTCTAAATTCCAGAGAGCTTCTTGAAAAGAATTACCAAATACTGAGAAATCATCCATATAAACCTCTACACATTTGAGGTCAGCAAAAATAACCAAGACTACCCTTTGAAAAGTAGAAGGAGCATTAGAGAGTCCAAAGGGAAGCACTCGGTAAGCGAATGTTCCCTAGGGACAAGGAAAGGTAGTCTTGTTCTAATGCTCATGTGCGATCTGTATTTTATTGTAACCACTGAAGCCATACAAAAATGAGAAGTACTTTTAACCTGTTAGCTACCTATACTAATAGGTTTCATTTTTCATGACTAGTAGGGGAAGTGCCAATATGATCTACTTTGGTGATGCAAAGATCTCATATTCTTGTGAAAGACACATACCTATAGTTGATTGATGCTGTCCTACTTCTGAATGGGTGATCCAACAGTCTAAGCTGGGTCATGCCATGTTTCAATTGTTTGTTGTAGATTAGAGAAAGAAATCTGTCCAAACTGTTCAATCTTGGCAGATAAAGTAGTTAGGTAGAGAATGAAGGTTCCCAACTGTTTAATCTGGGGCCTTGGAAGTAATAAGGGTAGCCTTAGATAGAAAATCAAAAGAAAGAGTCAAAGGAAAAGAAAAGGCACATGAGGGTTTGCAAGTTTAAGTGCACCCTCCTTGAAGTAACAAAAAATGCTAGGCAATAGAATGGGTAGGTAGATGGGGTTGCAGAAGCATGATTTATGACATTTCACTGGGCTAAGCAAAGGAAAAACATGGTGTCAGTGCAGATCTTCCTATTTAGCAGTGTTGTAGCAGCAAAATGATGTATGTCTAACTTCCCAATCATCCCCAATCATATTCCTTGCTAACATCCCAATACTACCTCTGTTCATGAGAGAAGTCAAACTCTTTTGTTGATTCTTGTTCTATAAAGAGCCACATTTCCTGTGTAAAATTCTTTTCATTTTGATCTACTCCCTAACTAAGTTTATTTCCTAAAAAAAAAACTTAGTATGTATCACTTCACATTCACATTCCCTTCCAAAACTAACTACTAACTCTATCTATACTTAAGTCCCCACATTTCCCCATCCCTATTACTATAACACCATGGTGTATAAAACCCCAAAAAATTGTATATATCCCCCCCCTTTGGCATTATAGCCATATGTCCAAATATTGGACAACCATGCAGAATCTAAGTTTGGTTCAAGATGTTTTGTTCAAAATCAGGGATTAAACTAACCCCACATTGGTTTAATAACCTAGGCCCTACCCGTTTTCCCTTTACAACCCCTTTGAACTATTATGTCTAACCCGCGCTATTTGCGAAAAACACCAATAAACCTACTTTTACCCCTTATCCAAAGTTTTGTGGTAATGCGCATTTGAATACAAAAAACATAGAAAAACCCATATTTTCTTTGGTTTCCAAAGTCCCGCCTGGGTGCGCATTTCAAGAAATACAATTGTTTATTCCCCGCCCCGCTGCCGTATCGTCCGATTATTTTTATTGACCCATCAACTGTCGGATCTGGGCTTTCCCATCCGACGGCCCATATTGATATCGGGCCACCCCCGAGGTCCGGACGTTACCTCCCGAAAAGTGTCAGACCATGACGTCAGGCCTGTGCCACGCGTCGCTCCCAGGTCGTATCGGGAGACCGCCTGCCAATACTGCCCCCGTACCATAAGCGGTCCGATAGAACCGCTTACCGCCCTCCGTATACCGTCTGCCCACATCAGCGCCCGACCTGCCATTGCTCCGACCTGTCCGCCACCTCATCAGTCCCCGTGGATCACTCACAGGCCACCACGTCACCCTTCCGTACCTGACCCCACCCGATGACGTCATGCTGACGTCATCCAAAAAAGCGCCAATAGCCCAAAAAGTCCATATTTTCACCAAAATTCGCGTTTTTTATCACTTTTGCCAAAAGAACTATTTCTGCTCTCTGCATGTAAATTACGACCATTTCGCGCCAACATGCAAAAATCGACTTGAAGACCGTGGGCGCCCTCAATCTGCCTGCATTTGCCACCATTGCCAGAATTCACCAGGTATTTCTCCAAAATCTCGCTTCCGCACCTGGTTTTGTGCACAATTCACCAAAGCAAGCTTAAAAGGAGTGAAAAACACTGTAACCTACAGTAAATCCTCGGGGACCACCATTTTTCTTCTATTCTAAGGTCGAAATTCACCTACAGAAGTCCACATTGAGCCAAACTTCCATAAATTTACAGTCAGTTTGCGCATTCGTGAACTTAAAACCTCTGCTGCACTAATTCACCAGGAAAACCACCTGTGAATCTCAAATGTCTGCTCATTGAACCTCTTTAAGGGGCATTGTGACTTATTTTCACCATAATTCACCTGTTTTCCTCTGCAAATCGCCCTGCTCTTGCAAAATTCACTGCCCTGTGTTGTTGTGCCTACAAAATCAAGCTCAAATCCATTTCCAAGTGTTAGTGAAACATGGAGACCCCAGTTGCACTGAATGTTGCACCTCTTAATGCCCCACACAGAGAGTTGGAATGGCAGGCCCTAGGTGATAGAGATTACCAGATGACAGAAACACTCTCAATGCGCGCTAAATATAATATCCATGTACTCAATGAGCTGAAGGCCCAGCACCTCAGTGGGAGTGATATCCTAGGGATTTGGGACTCCAATTTGCCCATTTATAACCTCCCTCAAGTCAATGTCCTTCCAGATTTAATTCACAGATGCAGTGCCAAATATGACCCATGTCAAAGAGCAATCCTCAATACCTCAGGTGCAGTTTTGTTCCATGTCACCCCTGAGGCTATAAATCAGATGCTGAACTTTCATTCTACAAGGCCATTGACTCCTCTTTCCATGAAGGACTTGCTAAAGAAAGGAGGCAAGTTGTCTAGTGCCCAAATTTTAAAGATTAATTAGCTATTCATTCCAATCAGGCTCTGAAACTGTGAGAACCCCTCCTATAGGAAATGTATATTTCAATGAGTTGGGCAAGTTGCTTGTAGATTTGATCAGTTATGTCCTGGGTTATAGATCAGCTGAGGATGCTGATGAAACCATTCTGGCAATGATGTTTATCTTCTCCCCTGGAATGCCTCCTGCTGTGCACTATGACTATGCTGCATACATTGCCAATAAGATTCATGAACAATTGATGAATCTAGAGAGGGAAAAGGTGTTTAGATACACTTCATACATCTATCACTTGTTCCTGTTTTAACAACCTGATGGCTTCCCTATTCCTCTTAAGAAGTTTGATGCTCAGGGGAACCCAAGGTCTGTGGTATTTTGGACTTCAGTCTTTCACCACACATCTTATTCACCATATAGCTACTGTGAGTTCATAGACTTCTTTATCCATCCAACTATGTCCTTGCTATTGGGTACCCCTCCTCCAAGATTGACAGATGAGATGCAAAGGATTCTCCAGCTCTCAAAGACCTACAGCATTGGGGATTGGTACTTTTACCAAAACCATACAGTAATCAGAATATATCGTTCTGAATTGGCCCCATATAGATTGCCAAGATATGTCCCTATGAGATTCTTTGCCTTAGAATATTTCAGGGAATTTGGAAATGCAGACATGGTCCATTTCCACAGCAAAAACAAGAAAGTACAGCTCAAAATCAGAAACCAGCTAGGCCCATTCCTTTATAATAAAAGAGAAGAAGGATGGAAAGAAGCAGACAAGATCCTAGAGGGCCTCCAATTGAAAAACAGTTTCCTCTGGTCACCCTATGACCCCAATCATTTCATTAGTCTTAGAAGGGTCAAGCATAAATTGGCTAGTTATGATCATATAAGGCTGCCTCACATTGAAAAATATGCTAATCTGTTAGGATGGAAAGAGGGCACTTTAGAGGAAGCAAGTCCTGGAGAGGAAATACTACAAAGAGAAGCTAAGAATCTTGAGAAAGAAGCTGACTTGGAAACTTGTGGGCAGGTTTCCTCTTCATATCAAAGGCAACTTGGAGCAGCTGCCTCATCCTCTATAGCCCACCAGCAAGCAGCTAAAACTACTCATCAGGCATCCAGCAAGGGTAAAGAAAAGGAGATGGAGCAGGAACAACCACGCCCTACAGAAGAACAACAAAAAGGGCAGCCGAAGCAGCAAGAAGAAACACCTGAGGCCCTAATTTCTACAGAGTAGCAGGCTCAACAAAGTGTGCCTCCTAGGCAGGAAACAATAGTAGAGACCTCAGTGCTCCAAACACCAGTAAATGAAGAAAGAGGCAAGAAGAGGGACAGAGAGCAAGAGGCTCCCCTCACCGCATCCACAAATCAAGGGGAGAAAAGGCAGAGGTTAAATCCTCTTTCTGAAGAGGAGATGCCCATTGGGCAATCCTTGGGCATGGGCCCTCCTATCATGGAGGCATCTGCCAGTTCCTTTCAGCAGGAACAAGAAAGAACCCTTGGAGGAGAGGTCAGCTCCTCAAGTCAGCGAAGGAGAGCTGAATGAGGCATAAAGCAGCAGTTTATTGACATCAAAAAGATAAATGATCCAGTCAGGCTCCAAATCTATAGTCACCTGCTTAAAATGGCCCCTACAAACCAGTAGAGGCTTATGTCAGCATATGACATAACAGAGGGGAAAATGACCATGATCATTTCATGCCTACCATGCTGCAGCCACAGTCAGCTACAGATTATATAAGGACCAACCTTGAGGTTCTTGCCAAAGACATCCACCCTATGGACCAGATAGAGCTTCACTAGCAAACGGGTGAGATGGTCTATTAACCACTTGCAGAGAAGACCTTCCTGGCACATAAGTTGCAAAACAGTCTGCATAATACAACTGCTCAACTTGAGTTGGAGAAAGCATCCTCTCAGGCCAAAGACAACAGGATCAGGTCTTTGGAAGACATCATTATAGAGCTTGGGCATGACCCAAAGGATCCCAAAGCTATACAGGCGCTGCTAAAGATAAGAGATTCAAACATTGCAGCTTTGAGAAAAATGATAAAGATCCCAACAACCCTTCACCCTCAAACGGAAGAGGTTGCTCAACAGAGAAAAGACCATGATGTAGCAGCCATGCTGCTAACACTACATAAGCAACTGGTACAAACAGAAGGAAAGCTGGTAGAGACAGAGGCTGCACTTCAGGAGGCATTAAAGTAGAAAGGGGAAGTCCAAAAATCTTAGCCCCTTCAACCAGTGATAAACCTTGAGGAGCCCCCTCAAACTATCACTCCTCCCACAGGGCAGACAGTTGAAACAGGCCCATCAACAACAGCACCAGCAATGACATCAGAACAGGCTCAAAGCCTTGACATGCAGAAGATGATGAAAGAAATTCAGGTTCTAGAGGCACAGATGGCAGAGCTGAATGAAGCCAAAGAGGAATTGGCCACACTCAATGAGAAATATGACAAATCAAAGCAAAGTGTAGCTGAAAAGGCAAGAGAGGTGAAAGCTCTTAAGGAGAAGATAAAATAGCTAGAGAAAGAACTCACCCTTGAGAAAATAGTGGCCGAGATCAAGAAAGTCCTATGGGCCAATATTGGCCAATCAATAACAGATCAATGGCAGTACATAGAGACCATTCATGAGCACATGGAGCTCATAAGCAGAGCACACAAGGAAAGCCAAAGAGCAAGGGCATCTCTAGGCAATATGACTGAGATAGCCAACAGAATGATAAATGTCCTTAATAACCGCATAGGCCCTCAGCTGGCAGCAATAGGGATCACCAATAGAACTGACACCATCTTGATAATAAAGAGGGTCCTCACTTTGAGAAATCTGCTGCAGACATTGGATAGAAGGTGCCAGGAGATGCAAACAGAGATAAACAAATTTACTAATAAATTCATAGCATTACACAGCCGAGGTCTTCCCAGCTTACTGAACAGCGCAGGAAGGCTCCTATCACATGAAAATTATGCTAAAAGGGTAAACACATTTGCCACCAATCAGATCACTGCAGGATCAAGCACCCCAGAAGAAGCAGGGCCTGCATCTGGGCAGAGCCTTTATGAGAAAATAGAGAATTTATTTTTCATCATGAATGAAATCAGACATTTGTTTGAAGTACCTCCAAATTACTTCAAATATACAGAGGCAGATGAAACATTAGGCACAATTTTGAGGCATCAGTTGCCTACACAGGAATGGTGGACCAGCACGATACAACTATTGCTGTGAACCAACAGGTATTCATCAAGTTTTTGCATAAAAAATATATAATCAGCAGGTTCAGAAGGTTAATGCATTCAGTATGACTGAAAAGACTGGGACGAGCAAACTCAGCAAAGTAATCCGGCCACGGAAGCAACAGTGATAGGTGCAGATGACAGGGCCGAGAAAGCTACAACACAACAGAGCCATCAAAACATACCATTCAGAATTAATGAAGAGCGCTCAACCGACTCAGTGGCCTCCAAAGGTCAAAATATTTCTGACAGAAATAAAGAATATTCATTATAAATTTAAAGACAGCAATAACTTTCATATTTGTTATTTTGAAAGTTGGTGAACGCATTTATTTATCAAATGACTCAGCGATTCAGATATTTTGTAAAACTGATTGTATATATTTCCCTTCGCATAAGCTTGCAGGGGTTGTTGATTTTCTCTTCAAAAGAGCCTATGTTGTCAATTTCAGAGTTTAATACAGGGAGCTAATGGAATTTCCAAAGTTCTGTGTTGTTTGATGCGTTGTGGTGTGTTTGCTGATTGCTACAGGATTCATGCATGTTTCATGGCACAATAAGTTTTCTTTAACCTTCTTTTTATGTATTTCATTCTTTCATAATCTGTTCATGCTCTATGTTTCACAAGTTTAATAGCACAGAAAAAGAATAGTTTCAGGATTTATTCATCGAATACTCTAAACTCAATCTATGCTGTTATGAATGTTTTTCTCCGGTTATAGTTGTGAAAGTGAAATTCTTAATTGCTGCACCTTCAGACTAGAACTTTTCACAGAGACTATTATTCAGGAATTCAAATCTGCTCCTGGGTGATATATCTCTTTCTCACATCACCAGCTTAGTGAAAAACTCTTAATTGCCTTTCACTGGCTAATCATATTTCATCACCACAATCTTAAGTTTGTTTCATGACGTATCTAAAGGCCATGCAGTTCCAAGCAATCTTACCCAACACCTCAAACAACCCATAATCACAGACTCCATTGCCCAATGGACTGAAACTGTCTGAAAATCTCATCTTAGCCACTGAAAGACATCATTCAAACAAAATTTAAATCAAAACCCATACCTCATAACTAGCCTAAGATCATCAAGAAGTAAAAACCAAAAGAGAGAGCCCTCTCTGATTACAGGTTGGCTAGAACCTATAATCCAAAGCTTGGTTAGTGGTTACCCCGGCCGTATTCCCTTAGGAGTCAAAGGGAACAACCTGGGTGTTAAGATAAATGCCGACTCCACTGGGGACTGAATGAACTTTATAACCCCCTGTCTGATTCTTAATACTGTAGATAAAGCCTGAGTGATAGCCAGACAGCCTTAGAAACTGCCTCTGCTTTGCATTTGCAGGAGTACATAAAAGCTGCCTCAGTCAATCTTTATTCAGTCTTAAGATCCATACAGATGTGCTATGCCTGATCAGTCCTTGTCAAATATCACTATCTCCGAGAAAACTCTCCTAAAGAAGATCACAGAAACTGGCTCCTAAGAAGAAAACCCGCTACACTAGGTCAAACCCAGATCCTGATCCATCACCTGAATTCCAAAATCCAAACTTGATTCCAAGAATCCTCAAGAGACACAAATCAGAAGGGACTCTATCAGATTCAAGTTCTGAAGCAGGTCTTCAAACTGACATTCCAACCCCTGCTAAGGTTTCTCCACATCCTCACACCACTGCACCACAACCTCCTAGTTCTTCATCCACTTCACAAGGTAGCCTTTCAGCCACTCCATCAAATACACATACCCTACTCATCCCCTTTCCTCCACTTGTCACATTCATTCCTGTTATCCCTATTGTTCCACCAAACATGGCTAATAGATATGCTCCACTGCAGTTACCTGCAAATCCAGGTCCTATGCCCCAAGAGTACCAAAGCAAGATTTCATATTTTGATGGTACTGGCTCTTATCCAGCCCTTCAACATACTAAGAAAATGCAGGACTACTTTGAAAATTATGAGATAGATGATGATGGGGTTAGGATGAAAATTTTTGTGCAAAGCCTAACAGGTGATGTAAGAACATGGTTTAGAGGACTCCCAGTAAATTCCATAGGTGACCCTGAAGCCCTGTATCAAACCTTTATTAACAGATGGGAGAAGAAAAAGGATCCACTTCACATTTTGTCTGAATATAATACTATCAAAAGAGGTCCCCAAGAAACTGTCCTGGACTATTGTGCTCGTTTTAACAGCGTCTACAATGCTATTCCCCAAAATCTTAGACCCCCACCTGATCTAGCTCTATACACCTTCCCTGATGGGTTTGATTCAGATATGGCATATCAATTGAGAGAAAGAGCTCCTCGAACTTTAGCTGAAATGAAAGACATAGCAGTGAGTGTAGAAGCCAACCTGATAGCTAGGAGAAATAGGACCAGCACTAAAAGAAAGACTACCTTCAAAGAAGAGCCTTCGGGCTGGGATCAGAAATTGGATGCAATAATCAATAATCACGGCATGCATAGGTTAGGTGATAGAGTAGAATCAGTTGAGAGGAAGTCATCATGGGAAGTACCACAGAATAATCCTATCAGGAATCCCAATTTTAGAAGAAACCAAAATCCTAATGTTGGCAAGGCTAGCCCTGAACCAGAAATTAGACCCCCATTCCAAGAAAACTATGCCGAAACATCCGCTGCTAATGAGCAGGTAGATGATACCCACATCAATTTGATGGGCCTCAACAATGATCAACAAGTTTTTCTGAGTCAAGAGGATCATGAAGATGAAGACATCAAGCAATTTCAAACCAAGTCAGGTGAGTCATTTGACTTTAAACAAGGATATGACACAGCCGTTTATGAAGTTCATAAGCAATACAAGCTAAGGAGCAGAACTATAAATGTGACACAGCCTGAGAAAACAAAAAATAGCTGGCAACCTGAAGAAGCTATTGTCACTGAGCCTACTAGCAAAACTAATTCAATTGCAAATGAAGTAATAGTCGAAGAGGTAACTGAACCATTTCCCTTGAAAAAAAAACCAATGGTTACACCTCCTTCACAGCATAATCCAAGCGACACTTTGCAAAAGGTAAACAGAAAAGACAAACCTCAAGATCCGAGTGAGAGTCATGAAGAAAACTTAATTAACATAGAAAAGGTTGTTAAACAGGATACTAAGATCCAATCTAAAAAACCTTTTGACTTAGAAGCTGAAATTGGAAAATTGAAGATAGCCATTCCTCTTTCAGAGCTAGCCAAGCATGACATTTACAAACAACAAATCAAGAAGTCCCTTCAACTGACCCACCATAAAGATGATGTCAATGTATTGGATGACACCCCAGAATTGCTTTTCGGTCCAGAGGTTGATGGAAAGACAGCAGTCACTGGAATCCTACCTTTTTATGTCAGCCTGCATGTTCATGATAAGATATTACACAATGCAATGTTTGATTCAGGTGCTTCACATAACTTTATGCCTAAATCAGTCATGGAGAGGTTGAATCTAGACATTACAAGACCATATAAGGACCTATTTTCATTTGATTCCAGCCAAGTTAAGTGTTTAGGCTTGATAAAAGACCTATGTGTGTCCCTAGTCCAGTACCCTAATAAAACAATCTTAATGGATGTGGTAGTTGCTGATATCCCACCCAAGTATGGGATGTTGTTATCACGATCATGGGGGGCTAAACTCCAAGGTTCCCTGCAATTGGATATGTCATATGCCACTATCTCTGTCTTTGGGCAACCCAAGAGGTTATACAGAGAGTCACTCATGAAATACATGGTCAGCAGTGAAGAAAAACCTCAAAATTTCCCCATTTATGCAGTCCATTCAGATATGGATTCCTTTATTCTGTTCAATGACGATATAAGTCCAATAAGTGATAACAAATCTATCATACTTGAACAAGATCTGCATATGAGTGAGGAATCCAGTCCCCAAGAAATCAAGGTGGTACAATCAAGTGATGAAACTGTTCTAGAAGGCAAACCAGGTGAAAGACAAGAGCTCCAACTTATAATCTCAAGTCATAGAGAAAATGTTGAAACTCCCCTAAATCAAGGGATCTTATGGTTTCTTGAGTTTGATGGATCAGTCAACAAATTAGGGGCAGGAGCTGGAGTGTGGATTCATAACAAACAAAGCAATCATGCAGAAGGTCGAGCCTATAGGCTTAATTTCAGATGTACTAATAATATGGCAGAGTATGAGGCTCTTTTGCTAGGCCTCAAACTGGTAAAATCATTTCAGGCCACAAAACTTTCAATCATGGGAGATTCAGATCTTATTATCCAACAAGTAAAAGGAAACTTTGTCACCAATGACAAAAGACTAAGATCATACAGGGCTGCTACTATTGAAATACTCAAAGCTTTCACTGAATTTCAAATAACAAAAATACCCAGGACTCACAACCTTCATGCTCACAGTTTAGCTACATTTGCCAGTACATGCAAATTTCCTTTTGAACCCAATCACCGTTTTACGACTGAGATAAAACACAGACCTTCTGTCCCAGACAATGTCAAAGATTGGCAAGTGTTTGAGGATGACACACAAATAAACAGCTTCCTAACCTTGCAGCATGAATTTTCAAGCTTGAACATTGATGTTGACACTGTGAAAGACACACAGCTAGTGAGCGATGAGGACCAAACAACAATATCACCTAAAACAGCAAATCAAATACTCTGCCCAACAAACTTTGACAAGGAGAAAATAAAAGAACTTGAACAATTGCATTTCGATGAAGCAGCTGGTACAGAGGCTGAAATCATAGAGCTAAGAGACAACTTTCTACCAACAGGCCTAACCCCATTGGAAGACATTTTTGACTCAAATGACGTTCCTAGAAAACCAAAAATGCAACCCCTTAATGCTGCCATTGAAGAATGCAACATTGGAACTAGTGAAAAACCCAAGATAATAAAATTGTCTGCTTCTTTACCTCCTGACCAGAAGCCTAAATACATTGATCTCTTTAAAGAGTTCCAAGATGTGTTTGCATGGAGTTATGAGGATTTGAAATCCTATGACACCTCTGTTATTCAGCACACAATCCCTCTCAAGCCTAATCAAAATCCATTCAAGCAAAAATTGAGAAGAATCAATCCTATGCTCCTCCATTCAATTGAGAAAGAGGTACAAAAAATGTTTAAAGCTGATATCATAGCACCAATCAGGTTTTCAGACTGGATTTCAAACTTAGTCCCCACAAGAAAGAAAATTGGGGAGATTAGGATTTGTGTTGACCTAAGGAATTTGAACCAAGTATCCCTTAAGGACAATTACCCCTTACCAAAAATGGATCACATTCTCCAAAGAGTGGTGGGGGCTTCAAGAATCTCATTACTTGATGGATTCTCAGGCTTTAATCAGATCCTAGTCCACCCTAATGATCAAGATAAAACATCTTTCACAACCCCATGGGGAACTTTCAAATATGTTAAAATGCCTTTTGGATTGAAAAATGCTGGAGCTACATTTCAGAGAGCAATGGATATTGCTTTTGCCAAAGAGATTCATGAGTTCCTTGTTATTTACTTAGATGACCTCACACCTTTCTCAAAATTTGACCAAGAACACTTAAAACATTTGAGACAAATATTCATAACATGTAGGAAGTATGGAATTTCCTTAAATCCCAAAAATTCTCTATTTGGTTTGGAAGAAGGTAAGCTATTGGGTCATATCATTTCAAAGGATGGCATTAGAATTGACCCAGACAGAATACAGGCCATCTCGCAAATGCCCCATCCAAGAAACATCAAAGAATTACAAGCCTTCTTGGGAAAGATTAATTTTTTAAGAATATTTATCCCAAACTTAGCAGAACTGATCAGATTATTAAACAACATGCTAAATAAGGATTCAAAAGTGAAGTGGACAGTAGAATCAAATCAAGCTTTTGAAGGTATTAAATTGGCCCTTACCCAAACCCCAGTATTAACAAATCCTCAATTTGACAAAGAATTTATTATTTTCTCTTTTGCCTCCCAACATACTATTGCTGCTGTCTTATTACAGAAAGATGATCAAGGGAATGAAAAACCCATTGCTTTCTTTAGCAGAGCCCTTAGAGATGCACCTCTGAAATATCAGATCATGGAAAAACAAGCTTATGCTTTGGTCAAAGCCATCAAAGACTTTAGGATTTACATCCCATATTCCCATGTTATTGCTTATGTACCAAATCCCATTGTGAAAGATATACTAACTCAAGAAAACTTAGAGGGCAGAAGGGGGAAATGGATTGCTAGTATTTTGGAATTTGACATTGAAATAAAACCTACAAAACTGATAAAAGGGCAAGGTTTGGCTAAATTAATGTCTGAAACAAACTTTCAAGCCTTGGACATTAACCAACTGGACAATGAATCGGAGCTGGTGACTCCAAAGATCAACGTAGCCTTTGAACAATCCCTGTGGTATTCTGATATTTTTTACATATTGCAAAACCTGTGTGCTCCCCCAGGATTGTCCATAACCAAATCTAGATTTTTAAAGATGAAGGCTTCAAGATTTTGTGTCATAAATGGTAATTTACTATGGAAAAATCATGAAGGTATACTGCTGAGCTGTTTGAATATGGATGAATCTAACAATGTTATGAGAGAATTCCATGCAGGAGATTGTGGTGGACATTTGTACTGGAAGTCCACTGTGGATAAGATATTAAGGGCAGGTTACTATTGGCCCACTCTGTTCTCTAATGTCAAAAAATTTACCACTTCATGTCACAAATGTCAGGTGTTTGAGGGAAAAAGAAAGTTGCTACCACTTCCCCTAAAGCCTATTGCAACAGAAAGGCCCTTTCAGCAATGGGGCTTGGACTTCATTGGGGAAATTCATCCTTCATCCTCAGGCCAACATAGATGGATTCTAACAGCCACAGATTACTTTACTAAATGTATTGAGGCTATTCCGTGTAGACAAGCAAATGATTCCACTATCATTCAGTTCCTTGAGACTAATATTCTTTCTAGATTTGGTTGTCCTGACAAGATTATAACAGACAACGCTGCTGCTTTTAGATCCAATAAAATGGTGAACTTTTGCCAAAAATTCCACATTACTTTGGGACATTCCACTGCATACTATCCTCAAGGGAATGGGTTAGCTGAATCATCTAACAAAAGTCTTATCAACATCATTAAGAAGATACTAGAAGAAAATAAGAAGAATTGGCACAAGAAGCTTGTAAATGCCTTATGGGCTGACAGACTAACAACCAAGAGATCATTAGGGGTCAGCCCATATGAATTGGTTTATGGAATGGAAGCCAAATTCCCTTCATCATTAGGGGTCCCTGTCATGAAGCTGCTTCAGGAAAGTCAAGCTGAACCAAATGACATGCAAAGAAGAATAAACCAGGTCATATGTTTGCAGCAAACCAGAGATCAAGTGTATGACAGAGTTCAGGTCCTACAAGAGAAACTGAAGAAAGCCTTTGATAGAAGAACCAAAGCTGAAGATTTCTTTGTGGGTGATAAAGTGCTTAAATGGGATTCAAGAAGAGAAGATAAGGGTAAGCATGGCAAATTTGACTCCCTTTGGAGGGGGCCTTTTGTTATTCAAGCAGTACAAGGAAATAACACTTATTTCTTGGAAAATTTGGATGGCACTGAAGCTGAAGAGGGCCCTGTGAATGGCCGGATGTTAAAGCACTACTTTGATTACTTTCCATGTATATAGCATGGCTCTGCCCTGTACATAATCAGTTGTATATACTATTCTCTTTCAGCCTTTAAATAGTTCAATTCAAGAAGTTTTGTAAATAAGCAGGAAATAGGCTTTTATTTCAAAGGTTCCACAACGGTGGCAGATTCCAGTTTTGAGGTCCAAAGTAACAAGTTTGTAAGTTTTGAGAACAAGTCAAAAGCCAAGGCATTCTGACCTACTGTTCTTGGTCTTTCAAGAAGAAAAACCATCCCCAAGTGGAGCCACTGTTAGCTACCTATACCAATAGGTTTCATTTTTCATGATTGGCAGGGGAAGTGCCAATATGATCTAATTTGGTGATGAAAAGATCTCATATTCTTGTGAAAGACACATACCTATAGTTGATTGATTCTGTCCTACTTCTGAATGGGTGATCCAACAGTCTAAGCTGGGTCATGCCATGTTTCAATTGTTTGTTGTAGATTAGAGAAAGAAATCTGTCCAAACTGTTCAATCTTGGCAGATAAAGTAGTTAGGTAGAGAATGAAGGTTCCCAACTGTTTAATCCGGGGCCTTGGAAGTAATAAGGGTAGCCTTAGATAGAAAATCAAAAGAAAGAGTCAAAGGAAAAGAAAAGGCACATGAGGGTTTGCAAGTTTAAGTGCACCCTCCTTGAAGTAACAAAAAATGCTAGGCAATAGAATGGGTAGGTAGATGGGGTTGCAGAAGCATGATTTATGACATTTCACTGGGCTAAGCAAAGGAAAAACATGGTGTCAGTGCAGATCTTCCTATTCAGCAGTGTTGTAGCAGCAAAATGATGCATGTCTAACTTCCCAATCATCCCCAATCATATTCCTTGCTAACATCCCAATACTACCTCTGTTCATGAGAGAAGTCAAACTCTTTTGTTGATTCTTGTTCTATAAAGAGCCACATTTCCTGTGTAAAATTCTTTTCATTTTGATCTACTCCCTAACTAAGTTTATTTCCTAAAAACAAAACTTAGTATGTATCACTTCCCATTCGCATTCCCTTCCAAAACTAACTACTAACTCTATCTATACTTAAGTCCCCATGTTTCCCCATCCCTATTACTATAACACCATGGTGTATAAAACCCCAACAAATTGTATATATCCCTCCCCTTTGGCATTATAGCCATATGTCCAAATATTGGACAACCATGCAGAATCTAAGTCTGGTTCAAGATGTTTTGTTCAAAATCAGGGATTAAACTAACCCCATGTTGGTTTAAGAACCTAGGCCCTACCTGTTTTCCCTTTACAACCCCTTTGAACTATTATGTCTAACCCGCGCTATTTGCGAAAAACACCAATAAACCCACTTTTACCCCTTATCCAAAGTTTTGTGGTAATGCGCATTTGAATACAAAAAACATAGAAAAACCCATATTTTCTTTGGTTTCCAAAGTCCCGCCCGGGCGTGCATTTCAAGAAATACAATTTTTTATTCCCCGCCCCGCTGCCGTATCGTCCTATTATTTTTATTGACCCGTCGACCATCGGATCTGGGCTTTCCCATCCGACGGCCCATATTGATATTGGGCCGCCCCCGAGGTCCGGACGTTACCTCCCGAAAAGTGTCAGACCATGACGTCAGGCCTGTGCCACACGTCGCTCCCAGGTCATATCGAAAGACCGCCTGCCAATGCTGGCCCCGTACCATAAGCGGTCCGATAGAACCGCTTACCGCCTGTCAGACCAGGGTAACTCCAGAATGAGTGGGAGAGGAAACTAATATGTTTTATTCATTAGCTAACTCATATTTATACATGAATACAACGGATCAGTTCATCTTTTGATGACTGTCCAGTTCACCTATCCGTTTCGGATTAGGTGTCAACATTCCCCCCCTTAATCTGAAGGGATGTTGGTGAGTCCAAGCATCGTTCTGAATCTTTCAAGCTTTTCTCTTCCAAGCGCTTTGGTGAAGATGTCTACAATTTGCTCGTTTGTGGAACAATGACGAAGATGGATTGTTTTGGGCTCAACATGATGTCGGATCAGATGATATTTAGTATTGATGTGCTTAGTACGATCATGGAACTTTGGGTTCTTGGCCAACTTTATTGCAGGTGTGTTATCAATCATGAGTGGAGTTGATTGTATTTGTTTTACCTGCAAATCTTCAAGAATTTTCCTGAGCCACACAATTTCTTTCGTTGCTTCAGCTGTTGCCACATATTTTGCTTCTGTTGTGGAATCTGCTGGTACTGATTGTTTGCGTGATCTCCAGGAGACAG
This sequence comes from Pinus tabuliformis, assembly GCA_031772625.1. Classification (NCBI taxonomy): domain Eukaryota; kingdom Viridiplantae; phylum Streptophyta; class Pinopsida; order Pinales; family Pinaceae; genus Pinus; species Pinus tabuliformis. The sequence goes on along the minus strand of CM062814.1, from coordinate 208,788,382 downwards.
CTCCTGATCCAAGACTCATAGTATATCCTGAAGTAGATACCCCAGTTTCTTTGTCTCCATCGAAGTCTGAATCAGAGTATCCAATCAAGTTGAAGTCGTCCACCTGTGTATACTTGATTCCAAGGTCTTGAGTTCCCTTCAAGTACCTTAGAACTCTTTTTGCAGCAGACCAATGTCCCTCACAAGGCTTTTGCATAAACCTGGAGAGGATTCCAATAGCAAATGAAATGTCTGGTCTGGTAGTAGTGAGGTAGATGAGACTTCCTACAAGCTGTCTATACTTTGTTGCATCCTCAAATTCCTTTCCTTCAATAGATGTGAGCTTCAAGTTTTGTTCCATTGGAGTACAAAGGGGATTGCACTCTGTCATGCCAAATCTGTTTAACAAATCTCCAATGTATTTCTTTTGAGAAAGAAATATGGACTTTGGATGTTGGGTTACTTCAATGCCAAGATAGTAATGAACATAGCCCAAATCAGTCATTTCAAAATTTTTTCCTAATTCTTTCTTTATGGATGCAATATAGCTTTCATTGTTCCCTGTCATTAAAAGATCATCTACATATACCACAAGATATACAACTGTTTTGCCAACTTTCTTGACAAATAAAGTTGCATCATCAAGATCAAAATGATTGAAGTTGAGTTTCAGAAGATGCTCAGTTAGTTTTTCATACCAGGCTCGTGGTGCTTGTTTGAGGCCATACAAGGACTTCACAAGTGCGCATACTTTGTGTTCATGTACTTTCACAGCAAATCCTTCAGGCTGGGACATAAAAACATTCTCTTTTAGATCTCCATTCAAGAATGCAGTTTTTACATCCATTTGATGGACTTTCCAACCGTTCTGAGCAGCTAGTGCAAAGAGTGTCCGGATGGTTGCCCATTTTGCTGTGGGGGCAAAAGTTTCCTCATAATTGACCCCTTCCTTCTGTGCAAAACCTTTTGCCACAAGCCTAGCTTTGTGCTTGTCAAGTGAGCCATCAGCTTTGTACTTGTTCTTGTAGACCCACTTGCAGCCAATTGGTTTGGTTCCAAATGGAGGATCAACCAGCTTCCAAGTGCCATTCTTTATGAGGGCATCATACTCCTTCTGCATCGCTTCTTTCCATTCATCATGAGAAGCAACTTCTTTGAAGGAAGTTGGTTCAAAATCTGTAGAAAAGTTCAATTCACAATCATAAGTAACATCCATATCAACAGGTGAATTAGAGTTATCTACATCACCTCCATCTTGTCGGTTTGTATTTCTGGTTCCTGTTTTTCCAATTTCATCAGGATGAACACTTTCAAGTGTCTTTGTCAACCACTTTGGGGGACCTTTCTGAGATGTTCCAGGCTGCTCTGTTGATTGAGTTGGGTCTGAATCAATATTGAGTCTCCCAATTCTATCAATTACATCACTTAAAGCATCATCTGTTGTTGGAGTGTCATGCAGGGGAGATTGTTCTTCAGAAGAAGATTCCACATGTTGATCTAGTATAGGAATCCCCCCTTCAAGATGTGGAATCTGATTATCAAACTCTTGAAATGATTTTGGTTTTGTGAATCTATCCAAGCGATCAAGTTGCCGCTCAACAACACTGTCAGATTTGGATGATTCAAGAAAAATGACATCTCTAGATAAAACAAACTTTTTATTTACTTCATCATAGAGGCGGTATGCTTTAGATGTGTTTGAATACCCTAGGAAGATACACTTACGACTTCTAGCACCAAGTTTGTTTCTATGTACCTTTGGTATTAAAGCATAACAGGTGGAACCAAAAATCCTGAGATGTTTTACCGAAGGAACATGTCCATACCACAATTCATAAGGAGTCTTGTTTCTTATAGCACTAGATGGACATCTATTCTTTATATATGCAGCACATAGAACAACATCAACCCAAAACATTGTCTTTACATTTTTGAAGAAAAGCATGGATCGTACCATATTCAAAATTGTTCTGTTCATTCTTTCAGCTACACCATTCTGTTGAGGATTAAAAGGCACAGTTGTTTGATGTTTAATCCCATGTTGGCGAAGATAGTGTTCAAATTCATTTGATGTATATTCTTTTCCATTATCAGTGCGAATAGACCCAATATGAGATTGTGCATCATTTTCAATCCATTTATTAAAATTATTGAATGTTTGAAAATCATCAGATTTGTTCTTCAATAAATAAACCCAACACATTCTGGTGTAATCATCAATAAATGTCATGATATATTTATTTCCATTTGCAGAAGAAACAGGCATTGGACCACATAAATCTGAATGAATGAGTTCAAGCTTCCTATGTGCTCTTGAATGTGAATCATGAAAAGACTGTTTGCTATGCTTTCCTAGAATGAAAGCATCACATTGCTTATGTTTTCTAGGAATTGTAGGCAAACCAGCAACACCATTTTTCTTCAACAAGAGGAGACTATCATAGTTTAAATGTCCAAATCTAGCATGCCATAATAAACTTGATGGAAGTGTACCTTCTTCATGATGAGAAATATATGAAAAATGTTGTGCATGAGCAGAGGTTCCTTGCAGTTTAAGAAGTCTTTCTTCTTCTATACCCCTCATGACAAGTGAGTGGTCAGATGCCTTTCTTACCTCAAGCTTGCCATCAAACATATGAATGGAGTGACCTTGCTTGCGGATGTGGACCAGGGACAACAAGTTTCTCTTGAGCTGTGGGAGATATAGAACATGATCCAGAAGAAAGTCTGGAAGACCAGGCAGTTTAAGCCTAATTGTGCCAAGCCCTGATGGCTTGATTTTTGACTGATCTGCAAAGTATACTGCTCCATCAACATTATCAGTGAAATCTTCAAAAAAATCTTTCCTATGAGTCATATGACAGGTTGCTCCTGAATCAAGCAACCAGTCATTTTTCGAAGAAGCAAGTGAAGCATTAAACAAGTCTTCATTTACTCCAATGTTACATTGTGCCTCAATATAGTGAGCGGATTCAGGTGCTTTACCTTTGTTTGTGTCATCAGTTTTACCTTTCTGCTGATTTCTTCTCTGCTCAATCTTTTCCCATGGTAACTTGCATGTAGAAGCATCATGTGATCCATTTCGTTTGCAGCGAATGCAATGTAGATCTGCCTTTTCTGCTTGAGGATGTCTGCCCCCCCTGCCTCTGAAGTATCTTCCTCTTCCTCTTCGTCCACCTCTTCCTCTTGTAGAATCTTGAGCAGGATGCTTTTCTTTATGAGCAAGGCAAACAGTCTCTTCAGAAGATTCAGGGACTGTTTTCTTTCCAAAGGCTTTCTCTCTTTCAGCAAACTTTTTCACAAGAGAGTCAAAGGTTATATCTTTAAGATTTCCATTTGCTTGTAAAGACACAAGATAATTGGAGTAGGTAGGATAGAGTGCTTTGAGAAAGTCAATAAGAGAGATATCCAGCTCAACCTTAGTGGATTTAATATCATGCATTATAGACTTTATTTCAGATGCAAGAGCAAGAGGATCATTATTTTTCAGTTCAAGAGTGAAGAGTTTAATCATGAGCTGAACAACTTCTAGTGCAGAATGTGTATCATAGAGTTCTTTCAGCTTTTGTAAAGCTTCAAAGGCAGTGGAATAGGATGAAATATGATGACTTACTTCTTCATTTACAGATGCTGCGATCAATGCATAGGCTTTGCTGTTCTTGTTTTCCCAAATGACAAGTTCTTTATCTGATGTAGGCTGCACAGGGTCTTTGTCTTCTTCTCCGACACACACTCCTTTCCACAACTCATTGTAGATGAGGGTGTGTTTTACCATCCGAGACCATTCAGAATAGTTCTCCTTGCCAGTGAGAACTATTCCGACCATAGAAATGATTGAATGCATTTTGTAAAAATACTTCTGCTGATAAAAAATCCTTACGTTACAGCCTTCAAATCCTTCTAATATTTGCTAAAAAAAAATTAGCATTTCATTGTACATATCACTGCAATACTACTGTTTTGAAAAAAATGCGCAAGGCATCACTTCAATGCTTTGATATATAAAACACTCTAACTGATTCAAACTATTTAACAATATAGTCAACCAAGAAGATGCACATGTGCATGCTTACAGAGTCAATAAGTGAACATTCGTAGAGAAAATTGAACCTCGAAAGATAGCTCAATAACTAAATCAATCGACTCTAGTGTGGCTCCTTCGCTTTTAATACAAAGACAAAATAAAGGTTTGATTCCACACTGTGGGCTGAAACCCAAAGCATACAATGGATGGAAAGAAGCAAAACATATATCTCGTGGCGGTGAAAAGGATAGCTACATGGCGACAAAGGTCAAAACAAGATTGCCCAGCTATAGAGAATAGTTACAGCTCTCGGCACAGTCGAATTCCCTTCCAGTTCTGAAGTGCGTATTCTTATTTAACTGGTGCACCTTTCCAGCTAATACAAGATTCACCTTCAGAAATTGATTAAAATATTCAAACAGTTTCGTGTTCAACAGATGTATGAAAACGACCCTCGGGATGCAACTATAATCTTCAATAGATGATATTGCATACTATAATCTTCAATGTCTATACAGCTGACAGCTAATAACTCGTTTCAAATACATGCATACAATAATATCATCTTTATGAATCAGGGTTATATACACAGAAGGGGCTCCTCTAGATACACAGAGCACGACTCTCTTCAAACCACACTCCACGACATGTTTGAAATCAAGACAATTATGAGAAAGACTGCAGCTCAAAATAATAAATTCAATACCTCCTCGTTGTCCAATACCTCCTCGCTGCGGAACTTTCACTTCAACAATGAAAAATACTGCAGCTCAAACTAATAAATTCAATACCTCCTCGCTGTCTCAGATCCAAAATAGCGCCCTCCCTAATGTATGTGGAGGCAAATTTTGGATCTCTCGCTGATTAGAACCGAAAATTTGCATTCCTTTTCATTCAAGACGCTGCTGCTTTTTACAGAGATCTCACAGTTCGATAGTCCACGAACGGATCGATGGCGTTCACCTACAGTTTGCAGAGCTATATCCCTAAAAGAGCTTTCACATCAAATGCTTTGACGTAGGTCATGGCCTTCAGGTGATGTAGAATATGCAATTAGTGTTTCGAAAAAGAGACCAGCGGAAAGGGAGGGCGCAGTCTCTGGCAGTCAAAGAGCGCAGGGCGTTCAATATCAATTCAAAATCAGAAACGCATCAACGTTTATAGTGCAGTCAGGGAATCACTCAGGATGTCAGAGCAGAGTAGCGCTCAGGAGAGAGCAGCGCTCAGGTATGAGCAGCTCTTAGAACAGCAGGAGTTACAACTATTTCTGGGACCTGTGCTCTGATACCATGTCAGGCCAGGGTAACTCCAGAATGAGCGGGAGAGAAAACTGATATGTTTTATTCATTATCTAACTCACAAATTTACATGAATACAACGGATCAGTTCATCTTCTTGATGACTGTCCAGTTCACCCATCCGTTTCGGATTAGGTGTCAACACCGCCCTCCGTATACCGTCTACCCACATCAGCGCCCGGCCTGCCATCGCTCCGACCTGTCTGCCACCTCATGAGTCCCCGTGGATCACTCACAGGCCACCACGTCACCCTTCCGTACCCGACCCCACTCGATGATGTCATGCTGACGTCACCCAAAAAAAGCGCCAATAGCCCAAAAAGTCCATATTTTCACCAAAATTCACGTTTTTTTATCACTTTTGCCAAAAGAACTATTTCTGCTCTCTGCATGTAAATTACGACCATTCTACCGCCAACCTGCAGAAATCGACTTGAAGACCGTGGGCGCCCTCAATCTTCCTGCATTTGCCACCATTGCCAGAATTCACCAGGTATTTCTCCAAAATCTCCCTTCCGCACCTGGTTTTGTGCACAATTCACCAAAGCAAGCTTAAAAGGAGTGAAAAACACTGTAACCTATAGTAAATCCTCGGGGACCACCATTTTTCTTCTGTTCTAAGGTCGAAATTCACCTACAGAAGTCCACATTGAGCCAAACTTCCATAAATTTACAGTCAGTTTGCGCATTCGCGAACTTAAAACCTCTACTGCACTAATTCACCGGGAAAACCACCTGTGAATCTCAAATGTCTGCTCATTGAATCTCTTTCAGGGGAATTGTGACTTATTTTCACCATAATTCACCTGTTTTCCTCTGCAAATCGCCCTGCTCTTGCAAAATTCACTGCCCTGTGTTGCTGTGCCTACAAAATCAAGCTCAAATCCATTTCCAAGTGTTAGTGAAACATGGAGACCCCAGTTGCACTGAATGTTGCACCTCTTAATGCCCCACACAGAGAGTTGGAATGGCAGGCCCTAGGTGATAGAGATTACCAGATGACAGAAACACTCTCAATGCACGCTAAATATAATATCCATGTACTCAATGAGATGAAGGCCCAGCACCTCAGTGGGACTAATATCCTAGGGATTTGGGACTCCACTTTGCCCATTTATAACCTCCCTCAAGTCAATGTCCTTCCAGATTTAATTCACAGATGCAGTGCCAACTATGACCCATGTCAAAGAGCAGTGCTCAATACCTCAGGTGCAGTTTTGTTCCATGTCACCCCTGAGGCTATAAATCAGATGCTGAACTTTCATTCTACAAGTTCATTGACTCCTCTTTCCATGAAGGACTTGCTAAAGAAAGGAGGCAAGCTGTCTAGTGCCCAAATTTTAAAGATTAATCAGTTATTCATCGAATTAGGCTCTGAAACTGTGAGAACCCCTCCTATAGGAAATGTATATTTCAATGAGTTGGGCAAGTTGCTTGTAGATTTGATCAGTTATGTCCTGGGTTACAGATCAGCTGAGGATGCTGATGAAACCATTCTGGCAATGATGTCTATCTTCTCCCCTGGAATGCCTCATGCTGTGCACTATGACTATGCTGCATACATTGCCAATAAGATTCATGAACAATTGATGAATATAGAGAGGGAAAAGGTGTTTAGATACACTTCATACATCTATCACTTGTTCCTGTTTTATCAACCTGATGGCTTCCCTATTCCTCTTAAGAAGTTTGATGCTCAGGGGAACCCAAGGTCTGTGGTATTTTGGACTTCAGTCTTTCACCACACATCTTATTCACCATACAGCTACTGTGAGTTCATAGACCTCTTTATCCATCCAGCTATGTCCTTGCTATTGGGTACCCCTCCTCCAAGATTGACAGATGAGATGCAAAGGATTCTCCAGCTCTCAAAGGCCTGCAGCATTGGGGATTGGTACTTTTACCAAAACCATACAGTAATTAGAATATATGGCTGTGAATTGGCCCCATATAGACTGCCAAGATATGTCCCTATGAGACTCTTTGCCTTAGAATATTTCAGGCAATTTGGAAATGCAGACATGGTCCATTTCCATAGCAAAAACAAGAAAGTACAGCTCAAAATCAGAAACCATCTAGGCCCATTCCTTTATAATAAAAGAGAAGAAGGATGGAAAGAAGCAGACAAGATCCTAGAGGGCCTCCAATTGAAAACTAGTTTCCTCTGGTCACCCTATGACCCCAATAATTTCATTAGTCTTAGAAGGGTCAAGCATAAATTGGCTAGTTATGATCATATAAGGCTGCCTCACATTGAAAAATATGCTAATCTGTTAGGATGGAAAGAGGGCACTTTAGAGGAAGCAAGTCCTGGAGAGGAAATACTACAAAGAGAAGCTAAGAATCTTGAGAAAGAAGCTGACTTGGAAACTTGTGGGCAGGTTTCCTCTTCCTATCAAAGGCAACTTGGAGCAGCTGCCTCATCCTCTACAGCCCACCAGCAAGCAGCTAAAACTACTCATCAGGCAGCCAACAAGGGTAAAGAAAAGGAGATGGAGCAGGAACAGCCACCCCCTACAGCAGAACAGCAAAAAGAGCAGCCGAAGCAGCAAGAAGAAACACCTGAGGCCCTAATTTCTACAGAGCAGCAGGCTCAACAAAGTGTGCCTCCCAGGCAGGAAACAATAGTAGAGACCTCAGTGCTCCAAACACCAGTAAATGAAGAAAGAGGCAAGAAGAGGGACAGAGAGCAAGAGACTCCCCTCACCGCATCCACAAATCAAGGGGAGAAAAGGCAGAGGTTAAATCCTCTTTCTGAAGAGGAGATGCCCATTGGGCAATCCTTGGGCATGGGCCCTCCTAGCATGGAGGCATCTGCCAGTTCCTTTCAGCAGGAACAAGAAAGAACCCTTGGAGGAGAGGTCAGCTCCTCAAGTCAGCAAAGGAGAGCTGAATCAGGCATAAAGCAGTAGTTTATTGACATCAAAAAGAGAAATGAGCCAGTTAGGCTCCAACTTTATAATCACCTGCTTAAAATGGCCCCTACAAACCAGTAGAGGCTTATGTCAGCATATGACATAACAGAGGGGAAAATGACCATGAGTCATTTCATGCCTACCATGCTGCAGCCACAGTCAGCTGTAGATTATATAAGGACCAACCTTGAGGTTCTTGCCAAAGACATCCACCCTATGGACCAGATAGAGCTTCACAAGCAAACGGGTGAGATGGTCTATTCAACACTTGCAGATAAGACCTTCCTGGCACATAAGTTGCAAAACAGTCTGCATAATACAACTGCTCAACTTGAGTTGGAGAAAGCATCCTCTCAGGCCAAAGACAACAGGATCAGGTCTTTGGAAGACATCATTATAGAGCTTGGGCATGACCCAAAGGATCCCAAAGCTATACAGGCGCTGCTAAAGATAAGAGATTCAGACATTTCAGCTTTGAGAAAAATGATAAAGATCCCAACAACCCTTCACCCTCAAACGGAAGAGGTTGCTCAACAGAGAAAAGACCATGATGTAGCAGCCATGCTGCTAACACTACATAAGCAACTAGTACAAACAGAAGGAAAGCTGGTAGAGACAGAGGTTGCACTTCAGGAGGCATTAAAGCAGAAAGGGGAAGTCCAAAAATCTCAGCACCCTCAACCAGTGATAAACCTTGAGGAGCCCCCTCAAACTATCACTCCTCCCACAGGGCAGACAGTTGAAACAGGCCCATCAACAACAACACCAGCAACGACATCAGAACAGCCTCAAAGCCTTGGCATGCAGAAGATGATGAAAGAAATTCAGGTTCTAGAGGCACAGATGGCAGAGCTGAATGAAGCCAAAGAGAAATTGGCCACACTCAATGAGAAATATGACAAATCAAAGCAAAGTGTAGCTAAAAAGGCAAGAGAGGTGAAAGTTCTTAAGGAGAAGATAAAAGAGCTAGTGAAAGAACTCACCCTTGAGAAAACAGTGGCCAAGAACAAGAAAGTCCTATGGGCCAATATTGGCCAATCAATAACAGATCAATGGCAGTACATAGAGACCATTCATGAGCACATGGAGCTCATAAGCAGAGCACACAAGGAAAGCCAAAGAGCAAGGGCATCTCTAGGCAATATGCCTGAGATAGCCAACAGAATGATAAATGTCCTTAATAACCGCACAGGCCCTCAGCTGGCAGCAATAGGGATCACCAATAGAACTGACACCATCTTGATAATAAAGAGGGTCCTCACTTTGAGAAATCTGCTGCAGACATTGGATAGAAGGTGCCAGGAGATGCAAACAGAGATAAACAAATTTACTAATAAATTCACAGCATTACACAGCCGAGGCCTTCCCAGCTTACTGAACAGCGCAGGAAGGCTCCTATCACATGAAAATTATGCTAAAAGGGTAAACACATTTGCCACCAATCAGATCACTGCAGGATCAAGCACCCCAGAAGAAGCAGGGCTTGCCTCTGGGCAGAACCTTTATGAGAAAATAGAGAATTTATTTTTCATCATGAATGAAATCAGACATTTGTTTGAAGTACCTCCAAATTACTTCAAATATACAGAGGCAGATGAAACATTAGGCACAATTTTGAGGCATCAGTTGCCTACACAGGAATGGTGGACCAGCACGATACAGCTATTGCTGTGAACCAACAGGTATTCATCAAGTTTTTGCATAAAAGATATATAATCAGCAGGTTCAGAAGGTTAATGCATTCAGTATGACTGAAAAGACTGGGACGAGCCAACTCAGCAAAGTAATCCGGCCACGGAAGCAACAGTGACAGGTGCAGATGACAGGGCCGAGAAAGCTACAGCACGACAGAGCCATCAAAACATATCATTCAGAATTAATGAAGAGCGCTCAACCGACTCAGTGGCCTCCAAAGGTCAAAATATTTCTGACAGAAGTAAAGAATATTCATTATAAATTTAAAGACAACAATAACTTTCATATCTGCTATTTTGAAAGTTGGTGAACGCATTTATTTATCAAATGACTCAGCGATTCAGATATTTTGTAAAACCGATTGTATATATTTCCCCTCGCATAAGCTTGCAGGGGTTGTTGATTTTCTCTTCAAAAGAGCCTATGTTGTAAATTTCAGAGTTTAATATAGGGAGCTAATGGAATTTCCAAAGTTCTGTGTTGTTTGATGCGTTGTGGTGTGTTTGTTGATTGCTACAGGATTCTTGCATGTTTCATGGCACAATAAGTTTTCTTTAAAGTTCTTGTTATGTATTTCATTCTTTCATAATCCGTTCATGCTCTATGTTTCACAAGTTTAATAGCACAGAAAAAGAATAGTTTCAGGATTTATTCATCGAATACTCTAAACTCAATCTATGTTGTTATGAATGTTTTTCTTCGGTTATAGTTGTGAAAGTGCAATTCTTAATTGCTGCACCTTCAGACTAGAAATTTTCATAGAGACTATTATTCAGGAATTCAAATCTGCTCCTTGGTGATATATCTCTTTCTCACATCACCAGCTTAGTGAAAAACTCTTAATTGCCTTTCACTGGCTAATCATATTTCATCACCACAATCTTAAGTTTGTTTCATGACGTATCTAAAGGCCCTGCAGTTCCAAGAAATCTTACCCAACACCTCAAAGAACCCATAATCACAGACTCCATTGCCCAATGGACTGAAACTGTCTGAAAATCTCATCTTAGCCACTGAAAGACATCATTCAACCAAAATTTAAATCAAAACCCATACCTCATAACTAGCCTAAGATCCTCAAGAAGTAAAAACCAAAATAGAGAGCCCTCTCTGATTACAGGTTGGCTAGAACCTATAATCCAAAGCTTGGTTAGTGGTTACCCCGGCCATATTCCCTTAGGAGTCAAAGGGAACAACCTGGGTGTTAACATAACCCATAAGGGTATCTAGTACTTGATTGATGAAGGGGAGGGAAAAGTAATACTTGAGATTGTCTTGTTTTAATTCTCTATAATCAAAGAAAATTCACCATATCCCATCTTTTCTTGGGACTACTACTAACGAAGAGAACCACTTTCTATTAGATATAGGATAGATAAAGTTAAAATCTAAGATTTTACGAAGTTCTTATTTCAAAACATCTTGAAGTGTAGGGTTCATTCACCTTTGGGGTTGTCGAACAGGTCGGCACCTCCTAAATATAAATATGATGGGTACAAGTTTCAGGAGGCATGCCTTTCATGTCCTCATAACTCCATGCAAAGGCATCAAGATAGTCTCAAAGAAATATCACAAGTTGCTCTTGCTGGGATGGGTCTAGGTCTATTATAATGTATAAATACTTTCCTAAACTTACCTCAACAAGAGTAGTGTCCATCTTGTGAATATCTTGATGGCTACCAAACTCGTAGTGATGATACAGATTGCTGATCATAATTTTCCTGGAAACCTTGACTAAAAATTTGGTGAAGTAGTCCAAAGACCTACATAGTGTCTAGGTTACCTATTGGCATTATGATACATGTGTTATCCTTGATGGTAACTCATTCACAGGTCAGCTTAGATTTGATAAAAGGAAACTCACAGTGTAACAGGTAAATTCAGAGGCAACAAGGAATTGATACAAAATAACAGGAAGTTGGAACAAAGGTCTACTGATCAAAATCAAGAAGTTAAAGGAAAACATGTTTTCAGATAGTTTAAGTTGTATATGTAGGTTCAACTTGACAAAGCGGCGTATACACATAGTTTCACAAAACAAAAAGGGCATATACGTATGCACACACTTTCACAAGAAGAAAAGCATGTATGTGTTGGAAAATTAAGAAAATTCAAGAGTAAAGAATACCAAGGGTCAATACCATGGTATTAGCTGACAATTTGAGCAGAATAACGACTATTTGATCTCATCCAAGAATACGACAGGCTCTAAGTGTTGTTTTGGTCCGAGGTATTAAGGAAGGCCAAAACTATATAAGGAGGAGAATATCAAAGGGCCATGTGTGCAAATGAAAGGGTTTCTTAGGAATAATTCTATCTGAATTATATTTTATGTTGCAAGGGTTATGATTATGATATAATTTAAAATATTTTTTGCACCTTGGATACAATGTTGGATTAGGATCATGAGACCTGAAATGACTTATCATTGTGTGATATGATATTGGTTGGGCTAAATCTGATTTCTTACACATGTTTTATTCTTTAAATATTATGATCTGGATATGTATGAAATCTGGAATAACAACGAAGTTCTAAGTTAATATTTGCAGACCTATACATTGGTTTGACTTGGTAAAGGCACATATACACGCATGCTCGGCTCTTCCAAGTAGCATGTGCAAAAGAAAATCCTGTTGTTCAGAAATGACTGATCTATTTGATCAGTGCTGTTGTTTTACTATTTTCTGTCAATGAAGTCTTCTTAGATATGAAAGTAAAACTAAATGCATAAGGAGTTTGTGTCTGATTGATTGATTGATTAAGTGAGAAGGGTTACCTTTGCTGCTGACTGTCTAGATCTTTGTAAATTGACAATAGATGTTTAGAATATTACTGGTTGGTACAGATCTGATTCAGAAGTTTTTATGATTTAGTAGTTTTAAAGGGATACACAGGTTTTGTTAAAGGAAGTAGTATATACACACAGTTTGGGTTCAGTAAAGTAGCCTATACATTCTGATGTATGTATTTTAAGGTTGCAGCTTATTTTGAATGATGATGCAGGCTTCTGGGTTCAGCACAATGTTCTAGTGATAGTGATCTGACTGTTCAAATTAACTGATTTTTGGTTGATGTAGTTTGAGTTTCTAAGTTTCTAATGGATCCAGTGTGAAAATTTTATGAAACTAGTGTTGGGTACCAAATTGGGTCATATTTCTGTCCATTTCTACTACCCTTTTTGATATTTTTGTGCTCAATTACCTATGTCATTACGTTAAACTCACAAGGTAAATACCCCATTACTTGTCCAATTGGCATATTTTAATTAATGAAGTAAAATGCACGGAGTCTATCTATTTGCGGTACTAAATTATGTGTTTGACGATAGTGTGGAGAACATGAACCCTCACTTTAGCATATCGCAACAGATCTAGTAACGCCCAGCCAGGAGGTGGTAGCGCAGCTTGGGGAACAGGTTCCCTGAAACTATTCTTAGGCCTTCTTTCCATCTCAGACATCTGATGCCGATACCGTTCCAACTGATGTACATATTTGTATCTGCAGTTACTATGTTTCAGGGAGATTTGTTAATCTCCCTTGCTGTGTATAAATTGCAGGTTGTTCTTATGAATGGGGGTTCTCCCATCAGTATTGTAATCATCTGTTACCAAGTAATAAAAGATCATCTATCTTGCTACTCTAGTCTTTTCCGTGGCTAACACAGCCCTGATCAGAGAGCTGGGCCCGCTCTTCTGATCAGGTGCTGCGTCTTTGTGTGTGTGTGATTTATTAGTTTATGTTTGCTGTTATAGTTCTTTACTATTTATGATTATTTCTAAAGTTCTGTAATTAGTTAATCTTACAGCCATGTTTTTAATCTTAAACCACGAACCCTTGGTTGGAATGGATTACGTGTTTGCCCCTGTATATACCTTGCGTGTTGCCTTGAAAGGATACACACTCTGATTGATAAATTAATGTCGAAATAAGGTGGATAAATCGCTCCTACCTGGACACCAAAATTTTGGCACCATTACCGGGGAGGATAACAAGGTGCAAACAACAATTGGAACCAACTAGAGGGTCAATCTTAAGTCCTGGGGAGAGAAAACGTTTTCTCACTCTGCTTCAGGTCCTCAGCATAGGTATTCTTTTTGCTTGTTTAGTTTTGCTTTTCTATTGATTTTGGGGCATTCTCTTGTCCCTGGGGAGGGAGGAGTCTTTTGACGCCCTGCTCCAGGCCTTGAGCTAGATTTATTTCTTTTTAACCTGTGTGTGCTCTCTTTTTGGGAAATCTCTAGCTTTTACCCTAGGAAGGGACATGTATTTTAACACCCTGCTTCAGATCTGGAAGTATTAGGGCTTCCCGTGGTTTGTGATTGTTTTTGGTTCTTGTCCCAGGGAGGGAGGATTCCTTTGACGCCCTACTCTGGGCTTGAAACCCTATATTTTTGTTTATAGCTGCCTTTATTTTTGTGAGTTCTTTCATCTTGGGGAAGGAATGGTCCTGTGACACCTTACTCCAAGATTGAAGCATTGTAGGTTCATACCAAAACCCTCCATCAAACCAACTTTTGTATGAACAAAGAACCAAATAAAAGGGGTAGAGGGAGAGCCCCAAAGAAGGGAAGAACAGACCTGGGAAGAAAAACGTATATCTAAGAGATCATAGCAAAGGCTGAATTCGAAGCATCCTCTCACACAGCTGTGAGACCAGGAGCAAGAAGGGTGAAGTCAGAGGGATAATCAGTGGAACAGCCAGTATTGGCTGCAACATTCTTTGGTGACTTAACATAGTAGGTTCCTCTAACAGTGGAGGAAACATCTAGCAGTAGACCTGATCTAGAGAATCTTGCGCTGGTGATAGCATAAGAGGAAGTTGCAAGCAGAGCATTGACAGGGTCGGAATTCTCCAGTAAGGGAAAGGGAGTGGTAGTTGAAGGATCAAGCCACAGGAGAAGGAAATGAGGAGATACTTACATCACCAAGGGACCAGGGAAGTGATACTAAAGCAGCTCAACTTTTGGTAGCAAAGAATCCTCAGCCACCCTCTGCAGAGCCCGTTGAAATCCTTAGTGATTATTGGAAAATATTCATTCCTCCTAGAAACTCCACCATCGATTTTCCTATTGGAGATTTGGGAACTGGTGCGCCTACAAAGCCTATTCCATTGGCAGCTCTATCGAACTTCCATCGGCTTATCTCGGAAGACCTCGACACATTTCTATTTGAGTTTGATATAGTATCCCAAGGGTATGACTACACAACAGATGCCCAAAAGTTGAAGATTTTCCCTTCTACTCTAAAAGGAATGACTCTGTGATGGTTCATGAGACTTGAAGGAAAATCCATTTCCACATGGGAGGATATGCAGACGACTTTCCTGGAGAAATACCAGGATTATTGTAAATCCTGGAACATTAAGGAGGAACTCTTCAAGTTCACACAGAAAGAAGATGAAAGCTTGGAAGATTGTGTGGAAAGGTTTAGCTCCACCTTACAGAGGTCAGGTCATTCTGACCTGGATAAGGAAATATTAAATATTATCCTCCTTTGATCCCTTCTAGAAGACTCGATGGAACTATTGAACATTGTGGGAAAGGGAGACATCTCTAAGGAGAAATTCGAAGATATTTGCAAATTATGTATTCTGTGCTCAAGGGGGCTTGCGAGAAACAAGCAGGGGATCCGTTTAGCAAAGGGATATGGTGTGGGTGTTACAAAAGCAGAAATCGGAAACCTACTAGACAACCTGAGAACATATATCCTCAGTACCCAGTCAACACAGATGAACACTTTGCAAGTAAAACAAAAGTAGCTAGAGCTAGACAGTACTATGGAAATATTTTGTCCAAAGTGCAGAAAGAAGCACCAGGAGAGGGAATGTCCACTAAATTCCAGAGGTGTTGGCATTATGACACAGGTCTGGCCTATGACACAGGTGTTGTCCTTGATGGCAACTCACTCAGATGGAAGATCACTGTTCAGGCTCTCAGAATAAAAGAAAAAGAGGTATATGCAGGTTCCCTTTGACGAAGTCACTTATACACATGGGATTGCCGATCAAAAGTCACGTATGCATATGCGCGCACTTTCATGCACAAAAAAGCGCGTACATGTGCGAAATAATATAAAAGGGGAAGGAGATCATTAGGCAAAGACATTGACTCAAACATTGAATATATTATGAAGAACTAGATCTGGAATACTAGTCATTGGGTTATGGTGCATAGCTAGATCTGAATCAAGGAGGAACCTGAGCACAAGAAGAAGGATAAGTATTATTGATGGATCAAAATCTTAAGGCTTGAATAGTAGTATCTTTGTGTGATTTTGATCTGTTATTTTTAGCACATGACTTGATCTATAAATCTGATAATATGGGTATAACTGATGTCTGAATAAGTGAAAGGGATAAATTATCTTTTACAGATCTATACGCAGGTTCAGCGAAGCAAAGGCGTGTATACATGCTGGTTCTGTAATTCAAAATAGCGTATACGCAGGTTGGCCTTAATTCAGAAGTGTATGAACCCATGTTGTACACATTGAAGTAGCATACGTCTCTTGAAATATGTTTTAGCTACTTCTGTTTATTGCTGCAGTGTTCTGGGTTCAGAATTGGTGTCTGGTTACTGTTACTATTTTCTGGGTACAACATTCAGAGAAGTGACTATTTGATTCAGTTTTGTTTAGTGCAAAGGAGATTGGTTGCTGCAGATATAATTGATGTTTGATTGATGGATCCAGTCTGAAAATTTATGAAACGTGGTCCCTGAAAGAAAAGAGAAGGTTGTAGCCTTTTGTAGGTCAGCACCTACATACTAGTACCTCAGCTAGTACAAGAGCTAAGCGGGTTGTAGCTCCCTTCTAGGAGAAGCTGAAGAACGAGAGAAGGTTGTAGCCTTCTGTAGGTAGCAGCCTGTGTACTGGTATAAGACTGCACCAGTACAAAATCATTGTAAAAAGAAGGTTCTAATTAAAAGAAGATAGAGACGAATTGCAGCAGGTGGTTTTCACACACATTAGGTTTCCACCTTATATCTTTGTGTCCATGTGTGTGATGATCTGTTGTGTTTTATAGCTCCTGTTTACTTCTCTTATGATTAATGAAGTCTTGATGCACTGATTAAAGATCAATAACTAATGAATCTTAAGTTTTCTGATATACGTTGTGTTAGCCTCCTACTGCAGCAGGTTAATCATCTTTCATGATCGAAATTTTTACATGCCAAATATGTCATACTTTGCTTGCTGCAATACTCCAGATTTGATACAGATGGCCAGAGAAGTATCCTTGAAAGTGAGCTAATCTAAATGCCACTGCTTTGTTCCAGTCTTGATGAGTAATCCATTTTGATCAGTTTTCAAGCATGGGAAGGCCAAACAGCTTAATCTTGGCTTCCCTGGGTTTCAATTTCATGTTGTAGAATATAGAGAATGAACATCTGTCCAAACAGCTTAATCTTGGCAGATTTGTAGTTAGGTAGAGAAACAAGGGTGCTCAACAGCTTAATTTGAGCCCCTGGCTGAAATAAGTATAGAAGTAGATAGGAGCACAAGCAACAAGAAAGAATGAAAAGCTGGGTATGCTAGTTCAAGTGCACTCAAACCAAAAGAAGAGAAAATTCTAGGTGAGTAGGTCGGGTAGGTATCTTTGTGGTTGCAGAATCATGGCTTGTGATCCATTTCATATTGTCAAGTGTAATATCTATCATATCACAAGTTGAAGGTAGTTGTTCAGTTGGAGGACTTCAAGCGAGGCATGACTAACTTCCCTTTCTTCCTCTTTCCCCAAATCACTCACTAAATTCCCATAAAGAGGTCAAGATTTGCTTGATACCTCTTAGATTCATCATTCTCCATATCATTTGTCTTGGTGGAGATCTGCTTCACTCAAGGAATGTCCACACTTCTTCTATCAGTCATTTTCCCCCATTGATAGCGCTTTTTCTCATTATTATCATATTAACTACTAACTTTATTATGTAACTCCCTATCTATTTCCCCTTCCCCTCCTAAAACTATGTATATAACTCCCCTGTATACTTATCCCTTCCCCTTGGTTGAAAAATAACCATATACATCCTTGGGAATTGCTAAGTTTATCAGAAACGCAGCAAGAACCCACACTGCCCCCCTCTAACCATCTTCCAGATGCATTTCGGACTCCTTCCAATGCATAAAGCCCTTCATCACTCCATAAAACCCCTCTAATGCTTTTTGATTCCTTCACAAAGCATAAATTCCCTTCATATGTATAAAAAACCATCTTTTGGCCTTGTTTCTACCTTTTCCAGGGCACAAACCCTTTTAAAGGCCTAAAATCCTTCTCAAATCCATTGAAATCCTCCCAAGTGCCTTTGGACTCCTTCCAAGGCATAAGAATACAAAATCCATGTAAAAACCATGAAAAACCCTCAAAAAATGATAAAATTCTCCCTTCTTGGCTATTGGACCCCTTTTGATGCCTCAGAATCCATCCGAAACACCAAAGACGACCCCTCCGAATTCATTTTTCCTTTGCATTTTAATAAAATGCATGCTCTGATGAGAAAAGGATCTATTTGGTCTCCCTCCGATGTGATATCGCTATCGGGAGGGGGTAGTGGCATATTATAAGCGAAAATGGCTAAGTCTCAAGGCATTTTCCCTCCCTCCGATGTGATATCGCTGTCGGAGGTCGGGAAATAAGATGAGTTTACTCTATGTTGCATTGCCGAAAGCCTGGGCCGGACCCGATTTCAAAAGAATAAAGGGCTTGCAAAGGAATTTCGGGTCCGATGGGTTTCGGTGTTTCTATGTGGCAGCCCCATGACCCCGCCGAAAGTGAAATGCCGACGTAATCTCTGCCGTCCATCGCCTTCACCAAATCAACGACCCATGTTTGATCAGTGATCACCCCTTATGTTTGGCTCCGATATGGCAGAGCCGGAATATTATCAGGGCGGGTTTGTAAAAGATTTCGGGTCTGTCAGGCCCCCGGGCACAGCGAAAAGGGAGGTCTCCGATATTCATCCGCCGATAATTTATAAAGGGCAGTTTTGAAAGGGATTTTGGGTCCGTTGTACCCGTTTCAAATGTAAATCCGCTGATATGATGGGTTTCGATGGTTCGGACCCGAACTCCATTAAAAATAGGCACAAAGGCATTTCGGGTCTGCAAGCTATATCGCTCCATCGGAGGTTTTATGTGTTGGGACCAATGGTCCGCCCCGATGCGATTTAGCACCAGCCATTGGATTGGCCCGTGCCGGATCCAACGGCCAACATTTAATATAATGAACAGTGCCGCGCCCGCCCATATTTTTCGCGATTTTTGCTTGTAAAATGGGCATTTTGCCTGTTATAAAGGAAAAGGGGCTATTTTTCATATTATTCATATATATGCCGCACGCGCCTCTTCGTCAAGGGAACAGAGTCATTCTCTAATCAATTTCGATCACCCCAGGCCCAGATTAGCTCCAAACGCAGGGTTTTCACCTCGGCAGGCCTTCAATGACCCTTTACTCATCCAGTTCGTGATTTTAAGTGTTGCTAAAGCATTTTGAGTCGGCCAAGGGCCGGTAACCACCCAGAAGTAACAAAGCGCCTCGCAGCAGGTACTTGGGCCAAATAACGGCCACTAATGAGATGATGTGACAGTTTAGAACATTTTTGAAACCAAGAAAGATCAGGAAGCGACAAAAAGTATCAGGGAAGCGGCAATGAGTATCAGTCAAAATCTTCCGAAGCAGATGAAAACAGAAGGGCCCCACCAGATTCAGAAAAGCATCATTAAGCCATTATGGCTCCCCAACTTACAGTTATGGCCATGAAGCTGGCACACGACTCAAAGACCTCTCTACACTCATTTTAGAGGCTGCAACCTCATGCGCAACCCTTGTTTACATGACTTGAGATGCCAGCTGCCCTAGCGCAGCTGTTTTAATATGTTTTATGCATTTATTTCCAGCATAGATTAGTTTCAGTGACAATGACTGCACAGATCTCTTTGATCTGTTTTTAGAGATATTTTTGAGATATTTTCCCCCTTGACACCTGTTCAAGGGAGGTCTGTAGCTATTTTTCTTTATATACCAACCTCTGCACTGTTTTAAGGGTGGTGGTTGGTTAATGTACTCGAGGAGAGACTCGCACTGTATATCTAATATTTTCTATAATCAAAGACTGCTTACAAGCTTGGAGAATGGACTGTTTGATGTGTTGTTAATGGTTCCAAAGAGTGAATGATGGAATTCTTGTGCTGTTATATGAATCAATAAGTGTTCCTAACCTCTGTTATTTCAATTTCATATATGCTCAAGTCATAGAACACAGGATTGGTTTAGAATTTGCTTAGCTGCACTCTATGCCCAGTTTCTGTGGCTTTGTAATGTTTTCCTCTTGATTTAGACATAAATATGAATTCTTTTATGGCTCATGTTTGATCTATTTCACATATCAATGACTGTTATCTAAGAATTCTTAGCTGCTCCTAGATAGAGCTCATTCATCTTCCCTCTGCTAACCTGATTTGAGAGATTCTTTGTTGCCTCTCATTCCTTAGCCTTCAATCCATCTCCATTCAGATTGAGTATTGTTTCATGAGCAGCTACCTTGCTCCATGACTCCATGCCCAATGGTTTGAAACTTACCACACTATGCTTTGCCTCTCTACTTGAAAGCATCATCCTTCCCACCAAAACTTAAACAAAACCCCTGAACTCAAAAACTAGCCTAAAATCATCATCAATAAAGCTAAATAACTGATAATTCAAATGAAAAAGAAAAAACTGCCATCATCAACACCAAGACTCCATTGGAAAAGTCATTTAATTTAGAGGCAGAGAATGGAAAACTTAAAATATCCATCCCCCTCTCAGAACTTGCCAAACATGATGTGTATAGGCAACAAATTCAAAGATCACTTCAAATGCCAGAGGTCAAGGATGATGTAAATGTTTTAGATGATACCCCTGAGTTGCTGTTCGTTCCTGAAGTTAATGGAAAATCAACATATGGATCTGTTCCACCCTTTTATGTCAGTTTGCACATTCATGACAAAGTCTTGCACAATGCTATGTTTGACTCAGGTGCCTCACACAATCTTATGCCCAAAGTTGTAATGGAGAAACTAAACCTTGATGTCACAAGACCCTACAAAGATCTATTCTCCTTTGACTCAAGTCAGGTCAAGTGTTTAGGCTTAATCAAAGACTTATGTGTCTCCTTAGTCCAATTTCCCAACAAGACAATCCTAATGGATGTGGTGGTTGCTGACATCCCACCAAAGTATGGCATGCTCTTTTCAAGATCTTGGGGAGCAAACCTCCAAGGATCTCTCCAATTAGACCTCTCTTATGCCACTATATCAGTCTTTGGGCAACCTAAGAGACTATATAGAGAAACACTGATGAGGTATGTGGTAAGCAGTGAGGAAAAGCCCCAAAACTTTCCAATTTACTCAATCCATTATGATATGGATTCTTTTATTTTGTTTAATGATGAAACAAGTCCTCCAACTGATGATAAGCCTATGGCTTTAGTACAACAAGCACACATCAATGAAGAATCGGTTGCACATACCCATGATACCGTCACAACAGCCAATGCAACCAGCACACAAGAAAAACCTCCCGAAACACAAGACTCGGGTCTGCCCAATCCTAAAATGACTAAAACTCTTAATACTAACCACAAGCAAGAAATCACATGGTATTTAGAGTTTGACGGCTCTGTTAACAAGTTAGGAGCAGGGGCAGGAATATGGATTCACAATACACATAACAACCATGCAGAGGGTCATACTTATAGACTGAATTTCAAATGCACCAACAACATGGCTGAGTATGAGGCACTCCTCTTAGGCCTTAAGCTACTCAAAGATTTAGGAGCTGCCAAAGTTTCCATTCTAGGTGACTCAGACTTGGTAATCCAACAAATGAAAGGCAAATTTGTTACCAATGAAGGCTAAGAGCTTATAGGACTGCTGCCACTGCAATACTTGATACATTCATTGAATCCAAGCTTGCCAAGATTTCAAGAAATCATAACATTCATGCTCACAGCCTAGCCACTTTTGCTAGTACATGCAAGCTTCCCTTTGAGCCAAATCACCATTTCACTGCTGAAATAAAACATAGGTCTGCTGTCCCAAATAACATTAAAGACTGGCAAGTGTTCGAGGATGATGCTCAAATATACAATTTTCTTACCTTACAGCATGAATTTGCAGGCCTAAACATTGATGAGGATACCATGGAGGACCCACAACAACAAGCATTAAATGAAAATCAGCAAGCTGTAACAGCTGTAACAGCCAGACAGATCCTAAGCCCAACAGTCTTTGACAATGCAAACATTGAAGAGCTGAAACAAATGCATTTGGAGGAAATAGATAAAACAGAGGCCGAGATTATTGATCTAAAAGACAATTTTCTCCCGGTTGGCCTCACTCCACTAGAAGACATGTTTGATGCAAATGATGTGCCCAAAAAGCCAAAAATGCAGCCTATAAACACTACCATAGAAGAATACAACATTGGGATAGCAGAGAAGCCCAAAATGATCAAACTGTCTAAATCTTTGCCTCCTGATCAAAAACCAAAGTATGTGGATTTGTTCAAAGAATTCCAAGATGTCTTTGCTTGGTGTTATGAGGACTTGAAGTCCTATGATACCTCAGTAATCCAACACACCATTCCCTTAAAAACAAATCAAAAGCCTTTCAAACAAAAACTTAGAAGAATCAACCCCATGCTCCTTCCCTTGGTTGAGAAGGAGGTAAAGAGGAAGTATGAGGCAGGAATCATAGCACCCATCAGATTTTCCGAATGGGTGTCAAACTTAGTTCCCACAAGAAAGAAAAGAAATGAGATCAGACTTTGTGTAGATCTTAGAAATCTAAATCAAGTCTCCCTAAAGGACCACTATCCTTTGCCCAAAATGGATCACATTCTACAGAGAGTAGTGGGGTCATCACGAATTTCCCTGCTCGATGGCATTTCAGGTTTCAACCAAATACTTGTTCACCCGGATGACCAAGACAAGACAACATTTACCACACCGTGGGGAACATTCAAGTATGTTAAAATGCCTTTGGGCCTAAAGAACGCTGGTGCCACCTTTCAAAGGGCAATGGACATTGCATTCGCCAAGGAAATCCATAATTTCCTAGTTGTCTACCTTGATGACTTAACCCCTTTCTCCAAATCTGATAAAGAACACCTCAAACACCTAAGGCAAATATTCATCACATGTAGGAAATATGGCATTTCCTTGAATCCCAAGAAGTCTCTCTTTGGCCTTGAAGAAGGCAAATTACTTGGACATATCATCTCAAAGGATGGTATTAGAATTGATCCGGAAAGGATCCAAGCCATATTGCAAATCCCATATCCTAGAAATATAAAAGAATTGCAAGCATTCCTTGGGAAATCAATTTCTTAAGGAGGTTTATTCCAAACTTGGCTGAGCTAATAAGAATGCTAAACAACACGCTCAAGAAAGACGCCAAGGTAAAGTGGTCTCTAGAGGCCAAGCAAGCATTTGAGGGCATTAAATCAGCCTTAACTCAAGCCCCAACCCTCACAAGTCCAAAATTTGATAGGGACTTTATCATATTTTCATTTGCATCTGATAATAATATAGCTGCTGTCCTTTTGCAAAAGGATGATCAAGGAACTGAAAAGCCAATTGCTTTTTTTAGCTGAGCCTTAAGAGATGCACCCCTGAAATACCCAATCATGGAGAAGCAAGCCTATGCCCTTGTTAAAGCAATCAAGGAATTCCGAATTTATATTTTATATTCACATGTGATTGCTTATGTGCCAAATGCTATTGTAAAAGACATATTAACCCAAGAGGGGTTAGAAGGCAAAAGAGGCAAGTGGATTGCTTGCATTCTTGAGTATGACATAGAAATAAAACCAACCAAGCTAATAAAGGGACAAGGGTTATCTAAACTGATGTCCGAAACAAACTTTCAAGCCTTAGACATCAACCAGCTGGACAATGAACCGGAGCTGGCGACTCCACAGATCAGTGACACCTTTTTGCAATCCCCATGGTATGCTGATATTTGCTTTGTATTGTTAAACCTGTGTGCTCCCCCAGGATTGTCCAGGACCAAGAAGAGATTTTTAAGAATGAAGGCTTTGAAATTTTGTGTCTTAGATGGTGCATTATTTTGGAAAAATCATGAAGGAATATTGCTTAACTGCTTGATTGTGAATGAAACTAACAATGTCATGAAAGAATTCCATGCAGGGGACTGTGGAGGACATCTATATTGAAAGTCCACTGCTGATAAAATTTTAAGGGTTGGTTTCTATTGGCCCACTTTTTTTGCAGATGTAAAGAAGTTTGCCACCTCGTGCCACAATTGCCAAATATTTGAAGGCAAGAAAAAGCTGCTCCCTTTGCCTCTCAAACCCATCTCAACCGAGAAGCCTTTTCAACAATGGGATCTTGACTTCATTGGAGAAATCCATCCCTTTTCCTCGGGCCAGCATAAGTGGATCTTAACAGCTACCGACTATTTCACTAAGTGGATTGAGGCCATCCCATGTAGGCAAGCCAATGACACCACCATTATCCAATTCCTTGAGTGCAATATCCTTTCTAGATTTGGCTGCCCTGAGAAGATCATCACTGACAATGCCCCTGCTTTCAAATCCAAAAAGATGGTCAATTTTTGCCATAAATTCCATATCACTTTAGGCCATTCCATAGCCTATTACCCTCAAGGTAATGGCTTAGCTGAGTCATCGAATAAGAGCCTGATTAGTATCATTAAGAAGACCTTGGAGGAAAGTGAGAATAACTGGCATAAAAAGCTCACCAATGCCCTTTGGGCAGACAGGTTTTCAACAAAAAAATCAATTGGGATGAGCCCTTATGAGCTTGTTTACGGTATGGAAGCTAGATTCCCATCTTCTTTGGGCATTTCCATTATGAGGTTGTTGCAGGAGGTTCAAGATGAACCAAATGATATTCAACGAAGGATCAATCAGACCATTCACCTTCATCAGACCAGAGAACATGTGTATGACAGAGCTCAAATGTTACAAGAAAGGCTGAAGAAGGCGTTTGACAAGAGGGCTAAAGCTGAGGATTTCTTTATTGGAGATAAGGTTCTAAAGTGGGACTCAAGACGAGAAGACAAGGGAAAGCATGCCAAGTTTGACTTTCTCTGGAAAGGCCCTTTTATCATCAGCGCTGTGCAAGGCAATAATACTTATTTCCTCAAATCTGAAGATGCCTCCGCACTTGAAGAAGGCCCGGTTAATGGTCGAGTATTAAAGCATTACCATGTTCCCATCTATTGAATGTAACTCAGGCCAGTGTATATATTTGTATATTAGTCTCTGTTTAGACTCAACGTTCTCTTTTTATGTTTGAATAAAGCAATTAGATTTCTAGGACAAAAACGCAACACAACTTTGAGTTAAAGGAGCAAAAAATGCAGCATTACAGTCCTCTGTTCTTTGAAATATTTCAAAGAAAGTATTCAGTTTTGATACCTATGCGCAAATAAGAGATAGATGGCTTCCCAAAGCAGAGTTCAACACTGTTATGAGCATTCAGTGTCAAAAGGGTAGCGTTGTTATTTATAACAACAAGTTCTATTAAAAATGCTGCATTCAGGCTTCCAGTTCTTCAGTCAGTAGTATGAAAACAAAAGATTTTTTTAGGTTACATCTACAGCCTGTTCAAAGACAAGAAAAGAAGAGATCCAGTTTTGTTCCCTTTTTGTGTTTAGTTCACAAGGCAGGTCTCAAGAAAAAGTGTATGCAATTTCAAGCACGCAGAAGAAATCAGGCGATGCTTTATTTTTCACAGTGTTTCAGTTAAGGAGGAGTGCTGCATTCAGAAGTTAAAGTTCTAGTCATTCAACAGTTAGCAGAGAAGAAATTTTCAATTAACAGCAACTACAGAGGATCAAGGCATTCTGACCTGCTGTTCTTGGCTTGTCAAAAGGAAAAGCCATCCCCAAGTGGAGCCACTGTTAGCCTCCTGCTGCAGCAGGTTAATCATCTTTCATGATCAACATTTTTACATGCCAAATATGTCATACTTTGCTTGCGGCAATACTCCATATTTGATACAGATGGCCAGAGAAGTATCCGTGAAAGTGAGCTAATCTAAATGCCAATGCTTTGTTCCAGTCTTGATGAGTAATCCATTTTGATCAGTTTTCAAGCATGGGAAGGCCAAACAGCTTAATCTTGGCCTCCCTGGGTTTCAATTTCATGTTGTAGAATATATAGAATGAACATCTGTCCAAACAGCTTAATCTTGGCAGATTTGTAGTTAGGTAGAGAAACAAGGGTGCTCAACAGCTTAATATGAGCCCCTGGCTGAAATAAGTATAGAAGTAGATAGGAGCACAAGCAACAAGAAAGAATGAAAAGCTGGGTATGCTAGTTCAAGTGCACCCAAACCAAAAGAAGAGAAAATGCTAGGTGAGTAGGTCGGGTAGGTAGCTTTGTGATTGCAGAATCATGGCTTGTGATCCATTTCATATTGTCAAGTGTTATATCTATCATATCACAAGTTGAAGGCAGTTGTTCAGTTGGAGGACTTCAAGCAAGGCATGACTAACTTCCCCTTCTTCCTCTTTCCCCAAATCACTCACTAACTTCCCCTAAAGAGGTCAAGATTTGCTTGATACCTCTTAGATTCATCATTCTCCATATCATTTGTCTTGGTGGAGATCTGCTTCACTCAAGGAATGTCTACACTTCTTCTATCAGTCATTTTCCCCCATTGATAGCGCTTTTTCTCATCATTATCATATTCACTACTAACTTTATTATGTAACTCCCTATCTATTTCCCCTTCCCCTCCTAAAACTATGTATATAACTCCCCTGTATACTTATCCCTTTCCCCTAGTTGAAAAATAACCATATACATCCTTGGGAATTGCTAAGTTTATCAGAAACTCAGCAAGAACCCACACTGCCCCCCTCTAACCATATTCTAGATGCATTTCGGACTCCTTCCGATGCATAAAGCCCTTCATCACTCCATAAAACCCCTCTAATGCTTTTTGATTCCTTCACAAAGCATAAATTCCCTTCATATGTATAAAAAACCATCTTTTGGCCTTGTTTCTACCTTTTCCAAGGCACAAACCCTTTTAAAGGCCTAAAATCCTTCTCAAATCCATTGAAATCCTCCCAAGTTCCTTTGGACTCCTTCCAAGGCATAAGAATACAAAATCCATGAAACAACCATGAAAAAACTTCAAAAAATGATAAAATTCTCCCTTTTTGGCTATCGGACCCCTTCCGATGCCTTAGAGTCCATCTGAAACACCAAAGGCTACCCCTCCGAATTCATTTTTCCTTTGCATTTTTATAAAATGCATGCTCCGATGAGAAAAGGATCTATTTGGTCTCCCTCCGATGCGATATCGCTATCGGGAGGGGGCAGTGGCATATTATAAGAGAAAATGGCTAAGTCTCAAGGCATGTTCCCTCCCTCTGATGCAATATCGCTGTCGGAGGTTGGGCAATAAAATGTGTTTACTCTATGTTGCATTGCCAAAAGCCTGGGCTGGACCCGATTTCAAAAGAATAAAGGGATTGCAAAGGCATTTCGGGTCCGATGGGTTTCGGCGTTTCTATGTGGCAGCCCCATGACCTCGCCGATAGCGAAATGCCGACGTAATCTCTGCCGTCCATCGCCTTCACCAAAGCAACGACCCATGTTTGATCAGTGATCACCCCTTATGTTTGGCTCCGATATAGCGGAGCTGGAATATTATTAGGGCGGGTTTGTAAAAGCTTTCAGGTCTGTCAGGCCCCCGGGCACAACGAAAAGGGAGGTCTCTGATATTCTGGAGCCGATAATTTATAAAGGGCAGTTTTGAAAGGGATTTCAGGTCCGTTGTACCCGTTTCAAATGTAAATCCACCGATATGATGGGTTCCGATGGTTCGGACCCGATCTCCATAAAAAATGGGCACAAAGGAATTTCGGGTCCGCAAGCTATATCGCTCCATCGGAGGTTTTATGTGTTGGGACCAATGGTCCGCCCCGATGCGATTTAGCACCAGCCGTTGGATCGGCCTACGCCGGATCCAACGGCCAGCATTTAATCTAATGAACAGTGTCGCGCCCGCCCATATTTTTCGCGATTTTTGCTTGTAAAATGGGCATTTTGCCTGTTATAAAGGAAAAGGGGCTATTTTTCATATTAGTCATATATATGCCGTGCGCGCCTCTTCGTCAAGGGAATAGAGTCATTCTCTAATCAATTTTGATCGCCCTAGGCCCAGATTAGCTCCAAACACAGGGTTTTCACCTCGGCAGGCCTTCAATGACCCTTTACTCATCCAGTTCGTGATTTTAAGTGTTGCTAAAGCATTTTGAGTCGGCCAAGGACTGATAACCACCCAAAAGTAACAAAGCGCCTCGCAGCAAGTACTTGGGCCAAATAATGGCCACTAATGAGATGATGTGACAGTTTAGAACATTTTTGAAACCAAGAAATATCAGGAAGCAGCAAAGAGTATCAGGGAAGTGGCAGAGAGTATCAGTCAAAATCTTCCGAAGCAGATGAAAACAGAAGGGCCCCAACAGATTCAACAAAGCATCACTAAGCCATTATGGCTCCCCAACTTACAGTTATGGCCATGAGGCCAGCATACGACTCAAAGACCTCTCTACGCTCATTTTAGAGGTTGTAGCTTCATGCGCAGCCTTTGTTTACATGACTTGAGATGCCAGCTGCCCCAGCGCGGCTGTTTTAATATATTTTATGCATTTATTTCTAGCATAGATTAGTTTCAGTGACAATGACTGCACAGATCTCTTTGATCTGTTTTGAGAGATATTTTTGAGATATTTTCCCCCTTGACACCTGTTCAAGGGAGGTCTGTAGCTATTTTTCTTTATATATCACCCTCTGCACTGTTTTAAGGGTGGTGGTTGGTTAATGTACTCGAGGAGAGACTCGCACTGTATATCTAATATTTTCTATAATCAAAGACTGCTTACAAGCTTGGAGAATGGACTGTTTGATGTGTTGTTAATGGTTCCAAAGAGTGAATGATGGAATTCTTGTGCTGTTATATGAATCAATAAGTGTTCCTAACCTCTGTTATTTCAATTTCATATATGCTCAAGTCACAAAACAAAGGATTGGTTTAGAATTTGCTTAGCTGCACTCTATGCTTAGTTTCTGTGGCTTTTTAATGTTTTCCTCTTGATTTAGACATAAATATGAATTCTTTTATGGCTCATGTTTGATCTATTTCACATATCAATGACTGTTATCTAAGAATTCTTAGCTGCTCCTAGATAGAGCTCATTCATCTTCCCTCTGCTAACCTGATTTGAGAGATTCTTTGTTGCCTCTCATTCCTTAGCCTTCAATCCACTCGATTCAGCTTGAGTATTGTTTCTTGAGCAACTACCTTGCTCCTCATTCCTCTTGTGACCAAGAAAACGCATCAGCAGTCTTACTCCATGACTCCATGCCCAATGGTTTGAAACTTACCACACTATGCTTTTCCTCTCTACTTGAAAGCATCATCCTTCCCACCAAAACTTAAACAAAATCCCTGAACTCAAAAACTAGCCTAAAATCATCATCAATAAAGATAAATCAGAAAGAGAGAGCCCTCTCTGATTGCAGGTAGGCTAGGACCTGCAATCCAAAGATTGGTTTGTGGTTACCTCGGCCGTATCCTTTAAAGGAGCTTAAGGACAACCTGAGTGCTAACACGTTGGTTTCCTTAGACACAGTAGCATATATACATAGTTTCCTACAACTGAAGTAGCATATACAAATATGATTTTGAAATGAACAATAATTGATTTGATAATACTGATTCACCCCCCCTCTCAGTACTATTTCCAACAATTGGGATCAGAGCAGGTCCTTCATAAGAAGCTTGATCACTTGAAGGAAGATCTATCATCATGAGAAACTACGAAAAGGAGGCATCGATCAAGGCACCAATTTTTGATGGGAGCAACTCTGTCTATTGGAAGGTAAGGATCACAGCCTATCTTCAATCTTTTGGTACAGAAGTTTGGGATATCATGAAAACAGGATACACATTTCCATCAGCAACTCCTATAGATACGGCTGGTAAGAAGCAGTATGAAACAAATGAAAAGGCTATCAATACTCTATTAGGGAGTTTATCTCAATCAGAATTTGTCAAGGTTATGAAGCTAAAAACCACAAAAGAAATATGGGACAAGATTGTTCTGAGCTATGAAGGAGATGATTAGGTAAAACGGGAAAAACTACAAACTCTCAGAATTCAATATGAAAATCTTAGAATGCACAATGATGAAAGTGTGGCTAACTATTTCTTACGTATAGATGAGATTGTTAATTGTATGAAAAACTTGGGTGAAGAAATAAAAGAAGTTACTTTGGTTGAAAAGGTTCTAAGATCATTGTCTTCTAAGTTTGAATCAAAATTTTTTGCCATAGAAGAAAAGCAGAATCTACAGAGCATTACCATGTCACAACTGCACGGACTCCTAACTGCTTTTGAAATGAGAAAAGGGGGACCATCAGATAGGAGAGAAGCCGCATTCAAAGCCTTAGGAAAAGGAGATTACCATGAGTCAGGACATATGTCATAAGGAGAGGAAGAATCAAACTTTGTTAAGAACCTTTAACGGGGTTCTGGAAGATTCAGAGGTAAGCTACTTTTCAAATGTTTTGCTTGTGGAAGAGTCGGTAACTATGCTGCCAAGTGTCCTCATAAAGGTAAGCTTGAAAAAGGTAAGGAACCAATTAGATGGAATAGAAAATAGAATGTAAGTAAGAAGAGCTATTATACTCATGAAGACAATGATGGTTTTTCAAATAGTGATGAAGATGAACAATGTAATGATTATAGACTTTTTATGGCTTTTGAAGATGATGATTTCTTGGATGCTATAGATGAAGAAGGTCTTTATGAAGAAATTTCTAAACTTAAAATTTGGTTAGAAGAAAATAATATGATTATAGATACTCTGACATTCCAACTTGCTGAAAGGGGAAAACACAATGAAAAGTTAGAATGTGAAATTGTGGGACTTAGAAAAGATATTGAGAAATCAAAAGCTCTTAATCTTAGATTTGCTAAAGGATCTGAAACGTTGGACTAGATTATCAAGGTGCAGCGTTCTCCTCTAATCAAGACAGGTCTTGGATATATTGAAGAAGCGTCTCTAGCCCAAAAGACATCCACCTCCAAAAGTTATCTTGATGCAGCAAGGAGAAGTGAACATGTTGACAACTGACAGCAAAGGCATAATGTAGATCACCAGGTAAATTAGGGACAATTTACCTCAAGAATGAACAGAGATCACCAAGTAAATCGGGGGCAATCTACTTCAAGGATGAATAGAAGCTACAATCAACCAAAGGGAAATCATTCTCAATTTTCCTCAAGAATGAATGGCTATAGAAATTACAATCACCTCGACGAAAGGTTTGATAAACACAGGAATTTCTTCAATGGCCAATGTTTCTCTTGTGATAAATTTTGATACAAAGCAACTCAATGTGTTGCCTACAAGACCATCATGACCAGAGGAGCACGAAATCAAAGGAGTGTGACTGGATTCATGAAAAGAACATACAATAACTTTTCCGCGCTTGAAAATGAAATAGAATGTTCTATTTGCAACAAATTTAGTCATGAAAATTCTGAATGCAGGAGTAGGTTTCAACAAACAATTCAGAAGGAGAAAGCTTCATTGAGTCCCAAAACATGGAGGAAGAAATAACTGCAACCAGAAAGATGTGGAATATCCTTATATGCGGAAGGACAGGAAAATCAGTGGTACATCGATAGTGGTTTCTCGAAACATATGACAGGTGATAAAGAAAAACTTCGGTCACATAGTGCCTTTGAAAAGGAAAGGAAGGTCTCATTTGGAAATGACACCCTTGCATTCATAAAAGGTAAAGGTTCTGTTATTTTGAAAGAAGAAGTCAAAGCTGGAAATGTTATGTATGTTGATGGCTTAAAACATAACTATTGAGTGTTAGTCAAATGTGTGATCAAGGAAATGAGGTAATATTTCGATCAAATGGATGTATTGTTCGTGAGCTTGATACAGGAGAAATAGTGATCAAAGGCATAAGAACACCAAATAATTTATACATACTCAATGGAGGACAACAACAATGCTATCTAAGTAAGAATGATTAACACTGGCTATGGGATAGAAGATTGGGGCATTTATGCTTCTCTCAGATAAGGAAAGAATGCAAATATCAGGCAGTTCGTGATCTCCCTAATATCAGAATTCCAGACAATACAATATGCAAATCATGTCATTTTGGTAAGCAAACTAGAACTAATTTCCCTGAGAAGGAAGGATCAGCTAGTAGGCCACTTGAACTTGTCCATACTAATGTATGTGGTCTATCTAGGAAGAGGTCACCTCAAGGAGAAGAATGCTTCATATTGTTCATTGACGACTTTTCAAGGATGTGTTGGATAGGACTTCTGGAGGATAAAGATGAAGCTTTCAAAAAATTCAAAGCATTCAAAACCTTGGTTGAAAATGAATCAGATCGTAAAATCAAATGCCTCAGGTCTAATCGAGGACGGGAATTTACCTCAGATGAATTTTTCAATTTTTGTGAAGAACATGGAATAAGAAGGGAATTCTCTACTACAAGGACTCCTCAACAAAATGGAGTAGTGGAAAGGATGAACAGAACAGTTCAAAAAATGGCTCGTGCTATGCTTGATGAGTCTAGAAATCCCGCAACCTTTTGGGGTGAAGCCGCATTTGCTGCGATTATTATTCTCAACAAGACAAACGTCTGGGTGAACAACACTCAAACCCCTCATGAAGTTTGGTATGGTAAGACTCCCACGATTAAATACTTCAAAATTTTTGGAAGCAAATGTTACATCAAAAGGACTGATGAAAACCTTGGGAAGTTTGAAGCTAAAGAAGATGAAGGCATTCTCCTTGGTTACTCTCCCCACAGCAAAGGATATAAGTGTTACAATAAAAGACTTGGAAAAATTGTTGAAAGTATTGATGTAGTGGTTGATGAAGAAGGAAACATTCCTAGGCAGGTAAAATCCAAAGATTTCGAAGATGATGAGGACTATCCTTCAACATCAAATCGGACTTATGATGGAGAAGAAACCCATGAGGCACCAGAAGAACATATAAGGATAGAAGAAAAGACTCCATCCAGGTACGTTCAGAAGAATCATGCAAAAACTCAAATTTTGGGACAGAAAGAGGCAGGTGTACAAACAAGAAGAACTATTTTAGAAGCTTCAAGCTATCTAGCATTGTTCTCCTCCATTGAACCACGAAATGTAAGTGAAGCATGCAAAGATGAATGCTGGGTCAAGGACATGAATGAAGAACGTGAGCGTATTGAAAAGAATAACACTTGGGAGTTGGTTCCTAGACCAAATGATAAGAATGTCATAGGGACAAAATGGATATTGAAAACTAAGTTGAATGAAAATGGAGATGTTATTAGAAACAAGGCCAGACTTGTTTGTAAAGGGTATGCTCAACAAGAAGGTATAGACTTTGAAGAAAAATTTTCACCGGTTGCTAGACTTGAAGCCATAAGAATGTTCCTTGCTCTTTCTAGCTTTCAAAAGTTCAAAGTATTTCAAATGGATGTGAAATTTGCTTTTTCAAATGGAGATTTGGAAGAAGAAGTGTATATTGAGCAACTAGATGGATTCATCTTTGGAAATGATCCAAAACTTGTATGCAAACTTAAGAAGGCACTCTATGGTCTTAAATAGGCTCCAAGGGCTTGGTATTATCGTCTTGACAAATACCTCCATCGACAAGGTTTTTCAAAAGGATCAGCCGATAGCAATCTATATGTAAAAATTGATAATGATAAATTGCTAATACTTGTGGTGTATGTTGATGATATCATCTTTGGTAGCAATGAAGAAGCCATGAGTCAAAATTTTTCTTTGGTGACGCAGAAAGAATTTGAAATGTCCTTGCTTGGTGAGCTGACATATTTTCTTGGTTTACAAGTCCAACAAAATAAAGACAGTATCTTTTTATCACAAACCAAGTACCTCAAGGAGATCTTGAAGAAATATGGCATGGAAGATTCGAAACCAGTAAGTACCCCTATGGTAACAGGATGCGGCCTTAACACAAATGATGATTCAACAATAGTTCATCAACCAACCTATAGATCCATGATTAGTAGTCTGCTCTATCTGACAGGTACCCGACCAGAAATCATGCATGCAGTGGGAATAGTTGGAAGATTCCAGGAAAATCCGAAAGAAGAACGCCTTCAGGCAGTTAAAAGAATTTTCAAATACCTTCAAGGGACACAAAACTATGGCTTATGGTATCCTAGAGATACAGATCTCACACTTCATGCATATACAGATTCAGATTGGGCAGGAAGTGTGGATGATAGAAAAAGCACTAGTGGTGGTGCATTCTTTATGGGTTCCAGATTAGTATCTTGGTTCAGCAAGAAACAAAGTTCAATTACTTTATCTACAACTGAAGTGAAATACGTGGTTGCTACATCTTGTTGCACACAACTCCTTTGGATAATGCAAATTTTGCAAGATTTTCAAATCACTTGTACTCCACCTATCTCCATTTTATGTGATAATACAAGTGCAATCAGTATTTCAAAAATTCCGGTCATGCATTCAAAGACCAAGCACATACCTATCAAATATCATTTTCTCCGAGAACAAGTGCTTGAACAAAAGGTCAAATTGGAGTATGTTCCCTCCAAGGAATAGGTTGCTGATATACTCACCAAACCACTACCCAGGGACAAATTTGAATACCTCAGACAGAAGCTGGGAGTAGTTGATGCATCATCTTGCTATTGAAACTTGTTTTTTTTCAGAGAAAAGTGGTTGTACATGAGTTTAATGAGGAGAATCTGCATACATACGCAGGTTTATGTGGATACAGTTGCGTATATGTTGGTTTGAAGACAAACAGTGGGCCAGTCTCAACATGAAAGGAGTCTGATATGGGTCTGACAGAGACCATCTGGCACAGGTTCAGAGGGAGCATATATATTCTTCTAATAATGCATTGTTGGCATTATCCTAGAAGATCTTGGTTCAACTTCACAGTGTTTTGGTTTCAGGGGGAATAGGTGCAGAAGGAGAACATGGTTGCTGGTCTGAATGATGTTTGACAGATGTTGCTGATGATAGTTGTTGATAACTATCATAGTCTTGTTGTATATATTTTGTCTCTATGTCATGTATTTCTTTTCTTATCAAGGTCATGTAACGGCCTACTTTGGTTTCCCCACTATGCCTGGGATGGATAATCTAATGTTCTTGTTTTATCTTGTATAAACTTTTGATGTATCCCCACTTGGTTGGGAGATGGATGTATGTATGAGGCTTTGGTGATAGGAAGGTCATTTATGATGTATCAAGTCATGTATCTTCTTGTAGAACATCTTCTTGCAGACCTTGCCTACAGTCAGGGGGAGCATGGACAGCACAGGAAAGCAGAGATTTCAGCATGTATTCAGGGGGAGCAGAACCCTTTGCACTTGATGTCAATGGGGGAGAATGACTTTGAGTGACTTGGGGTTGCCATCAAGTCCAAAGGGGGAGATTGCTGGCATTATGACACAGATTTGGCCTATGACACAGGTTTTGTCCTTGATGGCAACTCACTCAGATGGCAGATCACTATTTAGGCTCTCAGAATAAAATAAAAAGTGGTATATGTAGGTTCCCTTTGACGAAGTCGTGTATACACGTGGGATTGTTGATCAAAAGTCACGTATGCGTATGCATGCACTTTCATGCACGGAAAAGTGCGTACATGTGGGAAAACTTATTTTTGGTCCATGGTATTTAGTTCTTGGTATTTGGTCCAAGGTATTGATTCTTTATGGTTTTGGACCCTGGTATTGTGTAAGGCCTATGACTATAAAAGGGGAAGGAGATCATTAGGCAAAGGCATTGACTCAAGCATTGAATATCTTATGAAGAACTAGATCTGGAATACTGGTCATTGGGTTATGGTGCATAGCTGGATCTGAATCAAGGAGGAACCTGAGCGCAAGAAGAAGGATAAGTACTATTGATGGATCAAGATCTTAAGGCTTGAATAGTAGTATCTTTGTGTGATTTTGATCTGTTATTTTTGGTGCATGACTTGATTTATATATCTAATAATCTAGGTATAACTGATGTCTGAATAACTGAAAAGGATAAATTATCTTGTATAGATATGTACACAGGTTCAGCGAAGCAAAGGCGCGTATACACATTGGTTCTGTAATTCAAAATAGCGTATACGCAGGTTGGCCTTAATTCAGCAGTGTATGCACGCATGTTGTACACATTGAAGTAGTGTACGTCTCTTGAAATATGTTTTAGCTACTTCTGTTTATTGCTGCAGTGTTCTGGGTTCAGAATTGGTGTGTAGTTACTGTTACTGTTTTTTGGGTACATCATTTAGAGAAGTGACTATTTGATTCAGTTTTTTTTAGTGCAAAGGAGATTGGTTGATGCAGATATACTTGATGTTTGATTGATGGATCTAGTCTGAAAATATATGTAACGTGGTCCCTGAAAGAAAAGAGAAGGTTGTAGCCTTCTGCAGCTAGTAGCCTGCGTACTGGTATAAGACTGCACCAGTACCGAATCATTGTAAAAAGAAGGTTCTAATTAAAAGAAGATAGAGACGAATTGCAGTAGGTGGTTTTCACCCACATTAGGTTTCCACCTTATATCTTTGTGTCCATGTGTTTGATGATTTATTCTGTTTTACTGCTCGTGTTTACTGCTCTTATGATTAATGAAGTCCTGATGCACTGATTAAAGATCAACAATTAATGAATCTTAAGTTTTCTGATATACGCTGGTTTCCTTAGACACAGTAGCGTATATATGCAGTTTCCCATAGCTAAAGTAGCGTATACAAATCTGATTGTGAAATGAAAAATAATTGATTTGATAATACTGATTCACTGCCCTTCTCAGTATTATTTCCAACAAGAGGAATGTGCGATTTTTGAACTCAATAATGCGACAAGCTCATGCCCTTCCTTGCCAGGCCTGAAAGCAGTATTTCAAGGAATGTGGGAGGACACAGAGCAATTGTACCTCATGTGATCTAGGAAGCCATGGCAGCCTCAACCATCGATGGGAAATCAAGGTATGTACCTCGATCCATCTCATTATTTTAATAATTGTAATATGAATCCTCATACCATGCCTTATCCTCCCATGTGGCCACAATACCAACACCCACCTTGGCAGCATTGGAATCCCCAAGCCAGCACGAGCTCTTCATGGGCTCCAACCTGGCGAGGATCTACTCCTAGTTAGTTTCCTTAGCAGATGCCACCGCAGATTCCACAATAGATGCCACAGCAGCAACTTCAACTACCCTCCAATGTGCCTCCTGGTAACTAGCCTGCTCGTCCTTAGCTTCCAATGTAGCCTAACCCTAACCCTAACAATAAGGGAGGTCGTCAAGCTGATGTTCTTAACCTTCCTTCATATAATATCTCCACTGCAGAGTTGTATGAAATGAATCTGCGATCAGGCCGGATAGTTAATGTCCAACCTCCTCCAGTTATCATTGAACAGCTTGATAGTGGAGGTAAGGAGGCAGAGCCGGTTAGTAAAGAGTCGAAGCAAGCTGATAGAACCCAGACGCCTCCTGTCAAGCAGCATCAATCTGAACCTCCTTACCCAAAGAGATTAATCATGAGTAAACCAAGTGCTCAATCTGAATTTGATTTATTAGGAGAATTGTAGAACTTATTTGTTAAAATCCCCTTGTTACAAGCTATGAAGGATGTGCCAATCTATGCAAAGGCTCTTAGGGAATATTGTTCAAAGAAACTTGCCAAGAAGATTAAAGATCCCCTCACTATACATGTTATGGGAAAATTGTCAGATTTTATGATGGGAAAATCAATGCCAGTGAAATATGGAGACTCGGGGAACCCAATCTTGACAGTGCATATTAATGGGGTAGAGATTCCAAATGTGTTGGTAGACCTGGGTGCTGCCATCATTGTCATCACCACTGAAACTATGCATGCATTAGGTCTTTGTAATTTAAAGCATACACCTACAGTAATGGAATTAGCAAATCGATCTACAGTCAAACCTATAGGGAAGTTGGAAGATGTGAAAATTTCAATGGATTCATGGCATTACCCCATAGACTTCCTAGTATTACATACACAATATTTATTGGGCGGTCATCCCTTAATTTTGGGTAGGCCATGGCTCGCCACTTTAGATACTTACATTGGGTCCTGCTCAGGGAATATGGTCATTTCTAATGGGCATAACACTAATAATTTAGTGTTATATCCACCTGTAGAACCAAACTCACCCATAAAACCAGCAGGTCGTAAGAAGGCTGTATCTATGCTAGAGGTTGAAAAAGAAGATGAAGAAGTGAGACCAGTCCTTACTATTGGATATGCCCTGCAGTTGAAAATGGAATCGGAAGATGATGTAATCACTTCCTTCGTGGATGACCCTTGTTCCATTTTAGAACCAAACCAGCAGATCTTAGAATCTATCCTAAGCTGCAAGACTCAAGAAACTATGGAAATAGCAAAAGGATTAGAGGAACCACCTGCTGATGCACCTCATGAAAGCATTCAAGTGGAATTGGAACCTAGGAAAACTTTGAATATTAATCCGAACCTGTCAAAATCCTAGAGGGAGAAGCTTATAGATGTTCTGGGGAAACATAAAGAGGCCTTCGCCTAGGATTATGCAGATATGAAGGGAATCCCTGCCAACTTATGCACCCATCACATATACATCAAGGAAGATTGTCGTCCTATAAGACAACCTCAGAGAAGAATGAACCTTGCATTGAAGAATGTGGTGAAAGAAGAGCTTCAAAAATTACTGGATGTAGGTTTCATCTACCCTATCTTAGACAACCAATGGGTCTCACCATTGGTAATGGTCCCCAAAAAGAATGGCAAATGGCGGATCTGCATAGATTATCGAGAGTTAATTAAGGCGATGCAAAAAGACCATTTTCTCTTGCCGTTTATTGATCAAGTGTTAGACACATTGGCTGGTAAGAAGTATTTCTCTTTTCTGGATGGGTTTAGTGGATATAACCATATCTAGATTTCTCCTGAGGACCAGGATAAGACCACGTTCACATGCCCCTGGGGGACATTTTCATACCAGATCCTTCCTTTTGGCCTGTGTAATGCTCCTGCAACATTCCAGAGGGAAATTCTGGGAATCTTCTCTGACTTGATATATGACAATGTTGAAATCTATATGGATGACTTTACTTCGTATGGGGACTCATTCATGGTGGGATTGAAAAATCTGGAAAAGGTTCTCACAAGGCGTATACAAGTGTGTGTCTCTCTAAGTACAGTGAAATGCCACATGATGATGGAAGAGGGAATCATTCTGGGACATTTGCTCTCAGCTGAAGGGATCAAGATGGATCCAACAAAGATAAAAGTAATTCTGCACTTCCCAACACCTAAAACGGTCACACAGGTACGCAGTTTCATTGGCTATGTTGGTTATTATAGACGTTTCATAGAAAATTTTGAAAAAGTAGCGCACTGACTGTTTCAATTACTAACAAAAGATTCAGAATTTGTGTGGTCAAGTGACTGTGATGCAACATTTACAAAAATTAAAGAATTAGTCTGCAGTGCTCCGATCCTTAGAGGACCAGACTAGGCTTTACCTTTTCACATTCATACGGATTCCTCTCAAACAACAATTGGTGCAGTATTGGGACAACAAGAGGGTAAGGTACCTTATGCAGTCTACTATGTTAGTAAAAATTTGGCTCCCGCTGAATTAAACTACACGGTGACTGAGAAAGAACTCCTTGCTATCGTTTATGCCATCAATAAGTTTCGGCACTACACTACCGGGTATCCTAGTTTTGTGCACACTGATCATGTAACCATCAAGTATTCAATGAACAAACCTGTCACCCCTGGTCGTATTACAAGATGGTTGTTGCTGCTACAGGAATTTAATATTACCATAATAGATAAACCGAGGAAGGGCAATGTGGTTGCATATTTTTTATCTAGGATAGAACACGATGGTAAGGAGACACCAATTGAAGATGATTTTCTGGATGAGCATCTTTTTGCAGCTTCTGCTAACACTCTGTGGTATGTAGATATTGCTAATTATCTTGCTATAGGTAATGTGCCTCGTCATCTATCCTATAAGGAGCAAAGGAAGATCATTCACCAAAGTACTCGATATTCATGGATGGTAGGATATCTCTTCCATACGGGGGTTGACTAGAAGATTCAGCGTTGTGTGGCAGGAGATGATATTTTAGAGATATTAAAAGCTGCACACAACGGACCCTGTGGGGGACATTTTGCAGACAAAAGAACAGGTCATAAGGTGCTGCAAATGGGATATTACTGGCCCTCCATCTTTTGTGACGCTCGGGATTATGTTCAGAGGTATGATAGCTGTCAATGGATGGGATAACCTGGGAAAGCAGGTGAAATGCCTCTTCAGCCCTAGATAGTCCTTGAACCATTCAAGAAATGGGCCATCGATTTTGTTGGGCCGTTCAACCCACCTTCGCATCAGAAAGCTTACATCCTGATCTGTACCGACTATGCAACTAAATGTGTGGAAGCTAGAGTAGTCATGAGAGCAAAAAAGCAAGTAGTGGCAGACTTTCTTTTTGAAGAAATCTTTGCTAGGTACAGGACTCCAAGAGAAATTGTATCAGATGGTGGATCATAGTTCACATCTCATATGATAGAAAAGCTAATGCAGAAATATGGGGTCAAACATAGAGTGACAACCCCTATCATCCCCAGGAAAATGGACAGGTAGAAAGCACAAACAAGGTATTGGAGAATATCTTGACAAAGATAGTAGCAAGCCATCGTCAGGACTGGGCACAGAAACTTGCAGAAGCTCTATGGGCATACAGAACAACATGGTGGAATACAATAGGGTTTTCTCCATATGAATTAGTTTATGGGAAATCCCCCTTATTTTTGGTGGAATTTGTGATTAGTACACTCAAAAAAACTCTGGAAGTAGGCTTGGATCTATCAGAAGCACGGAAACACTGACTGGAACAACTGAATGAGTTGGATGAGATTTGAGCGGTGGCTATTCAGAAGACTACTGTTGTTCAACAACAGAGAATGAAATGGCATGATAAATTTATTAAAACTAAGGTGTTTCATGTGGGGGACTGGGCGTTACTGTATGACTCCTGATTTAAGGATTTTAAAGGCAAGCTCTACACTCGCTGGATGGGTCCATATCAAGTGGATGCAGTGTTCGACAATGGAATGGTTAGAATGAGTACAATAGATGAGAACCATAAATCGTTTTTAGTAAACGGACACCGTCTAAAACTGTACCACCGTCCAGCCTCTAAAGATGATTTTGTTAAAAATCTTTCTGCTTTATCTGATTTAATGGTCATTGGAAAAGAGTTATAATACTGTTGCTACTTAGTTTGTTTGTCTTTTGCAAAATAACAAATAAATATGGCGAGGAGAAATGTAACAATTAGTGCTGTCATGAAGATGTTGTTGTATTCCACTGGTGAGAGGCACTAAGTATTGTTACTCTACTAAGTGCTGTTACTCCGTAACTGCCGTTACTCCATAACTGGCGTTACTCCGCAACTGCCGTTACTCCACCGGTGCCGTTACTCAACAACTGCTGTTACTCTGCCGGTGTCGTTACTCAGAAACTGCCATTACTCCGCCGATGCCGTTACTCCGCAACTGCCATTACTCTGCCGGTGTCGATACTCAGCAACTGCCATTACACCGCTGGTGCCATAACTCAACAACTTCCGTTCCTCTGCTGATGTGGTTACCCAGCAACTGTCGTTACTCTGCCGGTGCCATTACTCCGCAACTACCGTTACTCCACCGGTGTCGTTACTTCGTGGTGCCGTTACTCCGCAATTGTCGTTACACTGCCGGTGCCGTTACTTCGTAACTGCCATTAATTCGCAACTACCGTTACTTCGCCGATGTCGTTACTCCGCAACTACCGTTACTCCACCTGTGTCATTACTCCGCAACTGCCGCAACTCCCGGTGTTGTTACTTGTTGTGTTCTTACTCATTGTTGCTGCTATTCACTGTCACAGTTACTCGCTGTGCTGTTACTCACTATTGCTGCTATTCATTGTTGTTGTTACTCCCTATACTATTACTTGATGTTGCTGCTACTCCGTCAAAACTTTTGCTGCTACTCCACCACAGGTAGGTCCGTAGGTACGTCTCTGTCAATTTTATGGATTTAATTAAATATTCCAAAAAGGACATTAAAATGTGCCATGGATGGTCGTCATTAAGTTGGGGGGGAGGGGGGAACCGTCATAATGAATGACGACGTACCTCGAAAAAGCATTTATGACACATGATCCTTACCTAACCGAATCTATGATTTCGATACTCCGTAATCATAATTCTGATGTGTTGGAATGCGTATTTGTACGCGCTGAGTCGTATTAGTCACCCTCCTAACATGTTGCATTAAATTTCAGAAATATTCCACAGTACCACCTTAACCTGTCATCATTCCCAAACATACCAGTACTGTTCATCCGATTGTTTCCAAATCAACCATGACATTACTTCAGTTTCCAATGGTTTGGAGACCTGTCACTCTCCTTTGCCAGCCAACTATAGTTGTCGTACCTATTTCTCCTCTGCAACAATGGGTGGCTGATCTATTCGCCATGAACTAGAGAATACAGGGGGGAATTTGGAACAATTGGGAGGTGTGGCTGGTTTTTGAGAACGTAGGCTGGGATGTTTATTTCAATAGATTGATGGGGTTGAATGAAGAAATGACAACATAATTTTCATTGAACTTGGGAGAAGGAGGCTCTTAGATCTATGGAATTGAGATCCCTATAATAGAAGAAATCATCACGCAAGTTAGTGGGCTTCCTTAGGTTGGACAGCGATGGTAATCGAGAAGGACCTCCCTTCTAGAATTTCTCGAGGCTTTTCTACAAGCGGGGGAGAATATTGCACAGAAGGGTCAAGGGTATGACAAGAACTCTCTACCACATCCATAGGGAGGAGTAGTAGAGTTCGTCATCAAATATATGACGTGCGAAGGAAGATACACCACCGTCTTCAAATACCATCTCCGCATATTAGCTCACCTATGATTTCCATAGGTGGAAGCTTTTTCAATGAATGTGAATTATTTTCCACTAAGGAGCCTTCACTTAATGGCACATTCGACTCAGGGGGCATGGCAGGTATTGGCGGTCATCACTCACCATGGGTTAGTTCAGCTGTTGATAATGAATGCTATTGGACAAATCCTGATTCCATGGGATCTGTTTAGGGATTCCACAGAGGAAAAAATAGTAGATGTTGTGGCCAGGGTAGAAGAACTTGAAGCTATGGAGGAGGATGCAGAAGATGAGGACTATATTGACCAGGAAGAGCCGAAAGAAATGGAGATAGAAATAGAAGAACTTGAATATGAGGCGGGTACCCAAGAGCAAGCTGGAACTGTGAAGTCAATGGCAGATGTGGGGATTGATATAGAAAGGCCCACTAGTACCACGGCCGAGGCTGTCACACAAGAACCAGGCTCGCGTGTGGAACTAGCAGAGCAAGTTGATAACATGGTAACCACAGAAGCAGACCCACAATAGGCCATCATGGATGAAACGGTTGATATGGTGACTGAGAGCACTCCATAATGATCTCCTGCCACCTTGGAGCTGATGGAGGAGGATAATACGATTGAATAGGAGGTTGTGACCACTTCAACCATAGAACCCATGAAAGAGAGAGAGAACAAATACAAGAAGGGCCTAGAGTTGAGGAAACTAGGGGACTCATGGAGGAAGCAGCAAGAGAATTAGGGCGTGAAGTTGACACTGACCCACAAGAACCAGCGTCAACTTCGGGGCCGAATGTTGAGGATTCGTTCCAATTTTCCTTCTTTATTCCAAGAGGAGCGAGGGTAACTCGTTCCCCACAACAGAAAGAAGAAGAAGAGTTTGTTGTTCCTGTGGCTCTGAATCTGTCACAAAGGCCACAACCATACAGGGTGAATGCTACATAAGCAGCAGGCACCTCGG
Source organism: Pinus tabuliformis (assembly GCA_031772625.1). Lineage (NCBI taxonomy): Eukaryota > Viridiplantae > Streptophyta > Pinopsida > Pinales > Pinaceae > Pinus > Pinus tabuliformis. The sequence continues at coordinate 208,744,467 of CM062814.1, read as the reverse complement.
AGCTAGAAAGGAGAGAAGAGACAGAGATTCCTGAGGTTGAAGAACTAGGAGGGATCCCAACAAGCACAGTAGTAGGAGAGCATCTCGCCAGGGCATCACCGGTCACGGTGAGTGCACATGAAGAAGAAATCGTTGTTGGCAAAGAGGAGGGACCAAGCGAAGTGGTCCTGACGAATGAGCCAACGACATAGCCTGGTGAGGAGGCCGTGAAGCGCGAAGTAATTGAAGGAAGGTAGACAGTGGAGGAAAACCCGACAGTGGCCATAGTAGAAGAGGTTTCATGGGATTTACCTCCAGCTGCTGAAACAGAGGAAGTACTGATTAAGTAGGAATGGATCGAGCTGTGTGAACAGTGAAGACTTCCATTCAAGTAGAAGTATCAGCTGCAATTTAAGGAGACAATGCAGCTCAAAATGGAGGTATGGAAACTAAGAAAGAAGATGCACAGAATGAAGAAGCAGATAAAGAAGTATAAGCGGCAAGCCAAAAAACCCAAGACCATCGGGGTTCAAGCAGAAACTCAAGTAGAATTGACAGCCACAACCTCTGCTGCCACCCAAACAAACCTGGTTGAACGACTGTTCGGAGACCGGGAATATGCCTTAATAGCCGAAATACAATCTTGGATATCCACTGCGGCTCAATACAAAAATGAGATCAGAAGGACTGAGGAAAGAGCCTCCACAACAATCTTTGGATATGTGGAGCGTATAGATGTTATGAGACTAAGGCATGTGAAGCAGCAACTCAAGACGGAGCAACTGGAAAAGCAAGTGGCAGAAGTGAAGGCCAACAAGGAGTAGATGTTCAGTCTGGTGCAAGAGGTTATGGCATGTCGTCCCCCTGCTTCTTTTTATTATTTATTTTTGCATGAACATTTCCTTTTATTTTCCATGGAAAGCATCAGAAATGAGGTCAGCTATGAGATAGAAGACAGAGTACAATTCCTCCGAATCTTGAGGAGTCATGACGTGCCGACTCAACATCTGATGTGTGAGTTTTACCTACACGGGTATCTATTGCATCTGGACAAAGAGTTTAACTTGGTTCCGTATGTAGGGGCCATTCATTTAAGGGCCCTCACCTCTTATTCTCTTAATCAAATTCATTGGCAGAAGGCTTGTAACATTTTCGAATCCAATCAAGTTACAAATCCATTTATAGTAAGGGGAGAGCATGAGAGGTCAGCCACAATGTTCAATAAGCATAACACCTTCTTGGGAATGGGGGAGAATAGAGATAGAATGGTAAGGACACAAAGATGGTGTCTTGATCTTTGTGTCAAGAAACTCACCACATTTCAAAAAGAGGCCCTTGATTGTTGTCAGAGAAGGTGGATGATGTCACCTACAGCTGTCCAGAATAGGGAACCTTTTGGGGCACCAAATTTTGCATGAGTACTTGCCAGAGTGCCCAGATATGTGGCATGTGCCCAGACATGTGGGCTTGATGGATGGGAATCCAATTTCATTTTCTTGTTCTTTGGTTGCCTGCCAAAACTTACACTCTAGCTTATGATGCTCCAGGGGATTGGTGGAAGGAAGTTCTCCTTTCGAATGGGTTTAAAGTTCCAGGAACAAAGATGGCCTTAGAATATGATCTTGCCGGGCTTCATGAGACTTATAGTTTGTAAAACCTAGACTTGAAGAGGTGGCGGACTACATGAGGACATGCAGAAGGCTAGTTGGGGGGAGATCTTGGGTACCAAATCGTGTCATCTTTCTGTCCATTTCTACTACCATTTTTGATCTTTTTGTGCTCAATTACCTATGCTGTTATGTTAAACTCACAAGGTAAATACCCCTTACTTTTCCAATTGGTATATTTTAATTAATGAATTAAAATGCACGGAGTCTATCTATTTGTGGTACTAAATTATGTGTTTGACCATAACGTGGAGAACAGGAACCCTCACTTAAGCATTTCGCAACAGATCCGGTAACGCCAAACCAGAAGGAGGTCAAGCAGCTTGGGGAATAGGTTCCCTAAAACTATTCTTAGGCCTTCTTGCCATCTCAGACATCTGATGCCGATACCGTTCCAACCGATGTACATCTTTGTATCTGTAGTTACTATGTTTCAGGGAGATCTGTTAATATCCCTCGCTGTGTATAAATTGTAGGTTGTTCCTATGAATGGGGGTTCTCCCATCAGTATTGTAATCATCTATTACCAAGTAATAAAAGATCATTTCACTTGCTTCTCTAGTCTTTTCTGTGGCTAACACAACCCTGATTAGAGAGTTGGGCCTGCTCTTCTGATCAGGTGCTACATCTTTGTGTGTGTGTGATTTATTAGTTTATGTTTGCTATCACAGTTCTTTACTGTTTATGATTATTTCTGAAGTTCTGTAATTAGTTAGTATTACAGTCATGTTTTGAATCTTAAATCACGAACCCTTGGTTAGAACATATTACGTGTTTGCCCTTGCATATACCTTGTGTGTTGCCTTGAAAGGATATGCACCTGAATTGATAAATTAATGAAATAATAAGGTAGATAAATCGCTTCTTCCTAGACACCAACAACGAGGCCTTCATATTGTATTGTTGTGTACCAGGAGCACCTAGTTTGTATTAACGAAACGTGGTCCCTGGAGGAAGAGAGAAGGTTGTAGCCTTCTGTAGGCCGACGCCTACATACTAGTAAACATATCGACTAGTACAAGAACTAGGGGGTTGTAGCTCCTTTCTAGTAGAAGCTGGAAAATGAGAGAAGGTTGTGTTGGAAATAATACTGAGAGGGGGGGTGAATCAGTATTATCAGATTAATCAAACTTTTTAAATGCTCAGAAACATATACGCTACTTCAGTTAAGTTAACCAGCGTGTACACGCTACTGTGACGAAGTAAAACAGCGTATAAGAAGAAAACTCACAATTTAGTTAGCTTATTCTTCAATTAAGTGCATCAGGACATTATTCACCACATTAACAGTAAACATGTGCAGTATAACAGAACAGATAAAAAGCCACACACATGAACACCAAGATATAAGGTGGAAACCCAATGTGGGTGAAAACCACCTGCTGCAAGTTGTCTCTATCTTTCTTTAATATGAAACTTCAGTTTACAATCTTTTGTACTGGTGCAGCCTTATACCAGTACGCAGGCTACAACCTGCAGAAGGCTACAACCTTCTCTCGTTCTCCAAACTTCCTTGGAAGGGAGCTCCAACCCCTTTTGCTCTTGTACTAGCCAAGATACTAGTACGTAGGTGCTGACCTACAATCTTCCTTCTTTCAGATATCACTTTTCATACATTTTCAGACTTGGATATTCCTGAAGCACAACATTACAATCTGAAGACCACAAATCATTCAATTTCCACAACAGATCATTGAAGCATAAAACAACCAAACTTTGAATCACTGAACCACTGAACCCTGTCAATCACCAGTTACCAGAACACAGAGCAGACTGCAGAACTCTGCAATAACAGTCAGACCCCACTGTAAACCCAAAATCAAGCTTCAAAAGATATACGCTACTTCAATGAGCAAAACCCGCGTATACACGCGCTTTTACCGAAGCCAACCTGCGTACAGATCTAAAAATAACCTTTCTTAATTTGCAGCTGTACCAGACATTAGTTAGATCCAAAACGTAACATTGCGACAATATGCAGATCTAGAAATACGCATAATCAACCATATCATGATAGTGCATTTCAAACCATTAGATCCCGATCTATCCTTAGATCTAGTCTTCCATCAACCGATGTGATCTCTCCTTGGCTTAGATCAAGCAACCCAGAACCTGCATATCAGATCTCTTTCTCTCTTAGATATTCAAGCCTTGTCGAAAAGATAATTTTGCCTAATGATCTTCTTCTCCTTATATAGTCTTAGGCCTAGCTCAATACCAAGAGCCAAAACCATAGTAACACAATACCATCAACTTCAAAACTAGGGATCGACACGCCCGTCGAGACACAATGGTCCGAAATCATAGGCACAACTTCCAAGGACTAACCACCATGGACCAAAGGAACCTTTCCACATACACGCGCTTTTTATGAATCGAACTAGCGTGTACACGCGACTTGGGCTTAACGAAACGGCGTGTATGAGCTTCCTTGGCATGCTGTACTGAGATCTGTCTTCTGATTAAGTTGCCATCACCTGTACCAACCTCTGAGCACCTGTACCATCCTCTGAGTGAGTTGCCATCAAGGACAACACTTGAATCATAATGCCAACAATCTCCCCCTTTAGACTTGATGGCAACCACCACACCAAGTCACTCTCCCCCTTTGACATCAAGGGCAAAGGGCTGTGCTCCCCCTGAGGACATGCTGATACCTCTGCTTGGCTGTGCTGACTCGTGCTCCCCCTGACAGTAGGCCAGATCTGAAAAAGATGTTCTTCAACAAGAACCAAGATTTATACACCATAAGGGACCTTCCTATCACCAAAAGACTCAATACATACATCCATACTCCCTACCAAGAGGGGACATATCAGAAACAACCAATTATATTACAGCATTCATCCCAGGCATAGTGGGGAAACCAACATAGGCCGTTACATGACCTTGACACCATAAAAGAGATATGACAAGAGAGATACATGACATAGAGACAACAGATCTAGACCAAGACTTAGGAAAGACACCAGCAGCATCTGATAAACATCTTGTTAGATCAGCAACCAGAATTTCTTTCTGAGCTCCTTCTCCTGAAACCAACAACCAAAACATCTGAATGCCAACAATGCTTTATGAGACTTTTGAGCTGCTCCCCCTGAACCTGTGCCTGTTGCACTCCCTGAAACTGTGCCTGAAGAATTCTGACATTCCTATTGCTGTTCAGAACTTCAGAGTTTTCCCTTGCTGTTCAGAACTTCATATACGCGTTTTATCCTGTATAAAACAGCGTATGTACGCGAATATTCTTTCTGCAACAAGCGTCCAGTATACACGCGACTTGCCTAGCATTAATCCGCGTGTATACGCTCATATCCCTTCCGTAACCTGCGTATACCAACTTTTCTGTAGAACAAACAAACTTCAACAACAGGATGAAGCATCAACTACTCCCAGCTTTTGTCTGAGATATTCAAAAGTTTCCCTGGGCAGTGGTTTTGTGAGAATATCAGCAACTTGCTCCTTAGAAGGAACATACTCCAACTTGACCTTCTGCTCAAGCACTTGTTCCCGAAGAAAATGGTACTTGATTGGTATGTGCTTGGTCTTTGAGTGCATGACAGGATTCTTTGAAATGCTGATTGCACTTGTATTATCACATAAGATAGAGACAGGTGGAGTGCAAGTGATTTGAAAGTCCTGCAAGGTCTGCATCATCCAAAGAAGTTGTGTGCAACAAGATGCTGCAGCCACATATTCTGCTTCAGCTGTAGATAAGGCAATCGAACTTTGTTTCTTGCTGAACCAAGATACTAATCTGGAACCCATGAAGAAAGCACCTCCACTTGTGCTTTTCCTATCATCCACACTTCCAGCCCAATCTGCATCTGTGTAAGCATGAAGAGTGAGATCAGTATTTCTAGGATACCATAAGCCATAGTTTTGGGTCCCTTGAAGATATTTGAAGATTCTTTTGACTGCCTGAAGATGAGTTTCCTTTGGGTTGGCTTGAAATCTTCCAACCATTCCTACTGCATGTGTAATATCTGGTCGAGTACCTGTCAAATAAAGCAAACTCCCAATCATGGATCTATAAGTGGGTTGGTGAACTGCTGCTGATTCATCATTTGCACTGAGGCTGCATCCTGTAACCATGGGTGTACATACTGGCTTTGACTCTTCCATGCCATACTTCTTCAAGATCTGCTTGAGGTATTTGGTTTGAGACAAGAAGATACCTCCTTCATTTTGTTGGATTTGCAATCCAAGAAAATATGTCAATTCTCCAAGAAGTGACATTTCGAATTCTTTCTGCATAACCAAGGCAAAGTTTTGACTCATGGTCTCTTCATTGCTGCCAAAAATAATATCATCTACATAAACAACAAGGATTAGCAATTTGTTATTTTCAACTTTTATATAGAGATTGCTATCTGCTGATCCTTTTGAAAAGCCTTGTTGGTGAAGATATTTGTCCAACCGATAGTACCAAGCCCTTGGAGCTTGTTTGAGCCCATAGAGTGCCTTTTTCAATCTGCATACAAGGTTTGGATCATTTCCAAGAATGAACCCATCTGGCTGCTCAATATATACTTCTTCTTCTAAGTCTCCATTCAGGAAGGCTGATTTCACGTCCATTTGAAATACCTTGAAGTTTTGAAAGCTTGAGAGAGCAAGGAACATTCGGATGGCCTCTAGTCTTGCCACAGGAGCAAAGGTCTCTTCAAAATCTATTCCTTCTTGCTGTGCATACCCTTTACAAACAAGTCTGGCCTTGTTTCTAATTACTTCTCCATTTTCATTTAACTTATTCTTGAAGACCCATTTTGTTCCTATTACATTCTTATCTTTTGGTCTAGGAACTAATTCCCAAGTGTTGTTCCTTTCGATTTGCTCAAGTTCTTCATCCATTGCTTTGACCCAACATTCATCTTTGCATGCTTCTTTCACATTTTGTGGTTCAATGGAGGAGAGTAGAGCCAAGTAGCTTGAAGCTTCTGCAAGTGTCCTTCTTGTTTGTACTCCTGCTTCTTTCTGCCCCACAATCTGAGTTTCTGGATGATTCTTTTGGACATATCTGGATGGAGTCTTCTCTTCTATTCTTGTCTGCTCCTCTGGTTCTTCTTGAGATTCTTCTTCTTCTTGAGGTTCTTCTTCTTCATCATTTCGCCTTTGAGAGTAACCTTCATCTTCTTCAATGTCTTCATGATGAACTTGCCTAGGAATATATCCCTTCTCATCAACCACTATATCAATACTGTCAACAATTCTGCCAAGTCTTTTATTGTAGCACTTGTATGCTTTGCTATGTGGAGAATAACCAAGAAGAATGCCCTCATCTGCTCTAGGTTCAAGTTTGCCAAGTTGCTCATCAGTATTCTTAATATAACATTTGCTCCCAAAGATTTTGAAATGCTTCACGGAAGGAGTTTTACCACTCCAAAGCTCATGAGGTGTTTGAGTGCTGTTTACTCGGACATTTGTTTTGTTAAGAATGATAACAGCAGCATGTGCAGCTTCACCCCAGAAGGTTGCAGGAGTACCTGATTCATCGAGCATAGCACGAGCCATTTGTTGGATAGTTCTGTTCATTCTTTCCACAACCCCATTTTGCTGAGGAGTTCTAGCTGTAGAGAATTCTCTTCTTATCCCATGTTCATCGCAGAAATCGAAAAATTCATTTGATGTGAACTCCCCACCTCTGTCAGATCTGAGGCACTTAATTTTGTGTCCTGATTCATTTTCAGCCAATGCTTTGAAGGATTTGAATTTTTCGAATGCTTCATCTTTGTGCTTCATAAGCCCTAACCAAACAAACCTTGAGAAATCATCAATGAATAATATCAGATATTCTTCTCCTCGAGGTGTCCTTTTCCTAAATGGACCACATACATCTGTATGGACTAGCTCAAGAGGCAAGCTAGCTGATCCTTCCTTTTCTGGAAAGTTAGTTCTGGTTTGCTTTCCAAACTGACAAGATTTGCATATAGTGTTGTCTGGAATTTTGATATCTGGAAGATCGCGAACTGCCTGATATTTGCATGCTTTTCTTATTTGTGAGAAGCTTAGATGTCCCAACCTTCGATGCCATAACCAGTGCTCTTCATCCTTGCTAAGATAGCATTGTTGTTGTCCTTCTTCAAATATGTACAGATTATTTGGAGTTCTTTTGCCTTTGAGAACTGTTTTACCTGTATCAAGATCACGAACAAGACATCCATTCGATCTGAAAATAACCTCGGTTTTTTGATCACACATCTGACTGACACTTAGAAGATTATGCTTCAATCCATCAACATACAAAACATTTCCAGCCTTGACCTTTTCTTTCAAAGGAGCAATACCTTTTCCTTTTATAGTTGCAGGAGTATCATTTCCAAAAGAAACTTTCTTTCCCTTTTCTAAAGTAGAATAAGATTCAAGTTTTTCTTTATCACCTGTCATATGTTTCGAACATCCACTGTCAATGTACCATAGATTTTCCTGTCCTTCTGCATAAAACGCTATCCCACATCTTTCTGTCTGAGGTTCTTTTATTCTCCATTTTTTGGTGCTCGTGGCTTGTTCCTTTTTCTCCTGAAACCTGCTCCTGCATTCAGATTCTTTATGACCAAAATTATTGCAAATAGAACATTCAACTTCATTTTCAAGAACCGAAAAGTTGTTATAGGTCCTCTTTGTAATCCCTGTCATACTTCTTTGTTTTTGAGCTTCCCTAGTCATGATTGTTTTATATGCAACACATTGAGCTGCTTTGTGACCAAAGTTATGGCAAGAAAAGCATTGTCCATTGAAGAAGCTTCTGCGGTTATTGAATCTACCAGCCAACTGATTGTAATTTCTATTTTCATCTATTCTTGTGCCAAACTGAGAAGATTTTACCTGTGGTTGGTTGTAGCTTTTGTTCACCCTTAAGAAGGATTGTCCCTGATAGTTTCTGTTTGTAATTCGTCCCTGCTTTACCTGATTATCTTCATTGTTCTTCTGCTCATTTCTTCTTGCTGCATCAAGATAACTCTTTGAGGTGGATGCTTGAGAGGTTTCTCCATTATAGCCCAAACCTGTCTTGTTTAGAGGAGACCGCTGCACATTGATAATCTCATCCAAAGTTTCAGATCCTTTGACAAACTTAAGATTAATAGCTTTTGTTTTCTCAATTTCTTTTCTGAGACCAACAATTTCACCTTCTAGTTTTTCAAGATGTTTTTCCTTTTCATCAATTTGAAATTGCAAAGTATCAATGATCACACTATTTTCTTCTATGCATCTCTTGAGTCTAGTAATTTCATTATAGAGATTATCCACATCTACAGCATCCTCATAATCATCATCTTCAAATGCCATTAATAGCTTATATTTATTACCTTGTTCATCTTCATCACTGTTTGATAAGCCATCACTATCTTCATGGGTGTAGTAGCTTTTCTTATTTGCACTTTGTTTCTTATTCCATCTAGCAGGTTCTTTTCCTTTATCCTTATTAGGACATTTTGCAGCTACTCTTCCACAAGCAAAGCATTTGAAAGGTAGCTTACCTCTGAACCTTCCAGCACCCCTTTGAAGATTTCTGACAAAATTTGATTCTTCTTCCTCTTCTTCTGGAACATGGCTTGCTTCATAGTAATCTTCTTTTCTTGATGCCTTAAAAGCAGCTTCCCTTCTGTCTGATGGACCTCCCTTTCTCATTTCATAAGCAGTTAGAATTCCATGTAGCTGAGACATAGTGAGAACTTTGAGATTTTCCTTTTCTTCTATTGCAGATACTTTAGATTCAAACTTGGGGGATAATGATCTTAGAATCTTTTGAACTACTATAGTCTCTTTTATTTCTTCACCCAAATTTTTCATACAATTAACAATCTCATCTACCCGAAGAAAATAATTAGCCACACTTTCATCATTATACATCTTGAGGGTCTCATATTGAATCCTGAGAGTTTGAAGTTTAGCTTGCTTTACCTGTTCATCTCCTTCATAGCTAGTGATCATTTTGTCCCATATCTCTTTTGCTGATTTGAAGTGCATGACCTTCATGAATTCTGTTTGAGATATACTTCCTAATAGAGTACTGACTGCTTTTGCATTTGTTTCATATGCCTTTTTCTCAGCTGGATCTGTAGGAGTAGCTGAAGGAAAAACATAGCCTGTTTCTACAATGTCCCAAACTTCTGTACCAAGAGATTGAAGATATGCAGTAACTCTTACCTTCCAATAATTGAAATTTGTTCCATCAAAAACCGGTGGCCTGATTGATGCTTCTTTCTCGTAGTTGCTCATGATGAAAGATCTTCCTTCAAGCGATCAAGCTTCTCTGAAGGACCTGCTCTGATACCAATTGTTGGAAATAATACTGAGAGGGGGGGTGAATCAGTATTATCAGATTAATCAAACTTTTTAAATGCTCAGAAACATATACGCTACTTCAGTTAAGTAAACCAGCGTGTACACGCTACTGTGACGAAGTAAAACAGCGTATAAGAAGAAAACTCACAATTTAGTTAGCTTATTCTTCAATTAAGTGCATCAGGACATTATTCACCACATTAACAGTAAACATGTGCAGTATAACAGAACAGATAAAAAGCCACACACATGAACACCAAGATATAAGGTGGAAACCCAATGTGGGTGAAAACCACCTGCTGCAAGTTGTCTCTATCTTTCTTTAATATGAAACTTCAGTTTACAATCTTTTGTACTGGTGCAGCCTTATACCAGTACGCAGGCTACAACCTGCAGAAGGCTACAACCTTCTCTCGTTCTCCAAACTTCCTTGGAAGGGAGCTCCAACCCCTTTTGCTCTTGTACTAGCCAAGATACTAGTACGTAGGTGCTGACCTACAATCTTCCTTCTTTCAGATATCACTTTTCATACATTTTCAGACTTGGATATTCCTGAAGCACAACATTACAATCTGAAGACCACAAATCATTCAATTTCCACAACAGATCATTGAAGCATAAAACAACCAAACTTTGAATCACTGAACCACTGAACCCTGTCAATCACCAGTTACCAGAACACAGAGCAGACTGCAGAACTCTGCAATAACAGTCAGACCCCACTGTAAACCCAAAATCAAGCTTCAAAAGATATATGCTACTTCAATGAGCAAAACCCACGTATACACGCGCTTTTACCGAAGCCAACCTGCGTACAGATCTAAAAATAACCTTTCTTAATTTGCAGCTGTACCAGACATTAGTTAGATCCAAAACGTAACATTGCGACAATATGCAGATCTAGAAATACGCATAATCAACCATATCATGATAGTGCATTTCAAACCATTAGATCCCGATCTATCCTTAGATCTAGTCTTCCATCAACCGATGTGATCTCTCCTTGGCTTAGATCAAGCAACCCAGAACCTGCATATCAGATCTCTTTCTCTCTTAGATATTCAAGCCTTGTCGAAAAGATAATTTTGCCTAATGATCTTCTTCTCCTTATATAGTCTTAGGCCTAGCTCAATACCAAGAGCCAAAACCATAGTAACACAATACCATCAACTTCAAAACTAGGGATCGACACGCCCGTCGAGACACAATGGTCCGAAATCATAGGCACAACTTCCAAGGACTAACCACCATGGACCAAAGGAACCTTTCCACATACACGCGCTTTTTATGAATCGAACTAGCGTGTACACGCGACTTGGGCTTAACGAAACGACGTGTATGAGCTTCCTTGGCATGCTGTACTGAGATCTGTCTTCTGATTAAGTTGCCATCACCTGTACCAACCTCTGAGCACCTGTACCATCCTCTGAGTGAGTTGCCATCAAGGACAACACTTGAATCATAATGCCAACAGGTTGTAGCCTTCTGCAGGTAGGTGCCTACGTACTGGTATGAGTTTGCACAAGTACAATATTGTAAAAAAAAATTCTTTATATTAAAAGAAGACAGAGACAACAACAACAGGTGGTTTTTCTCTCGCAATGGGTTTCCACCTTAAATCTTGGTGTTCGTGTGTGTTCCGTATGGGTGATGGTTTATTATGTTATTACTCCACATAGTTACTATATAATAAGTTACTGATGCACTGATTAAATATCAACACATGATAAATTGACTAAATCATAAGTTCTCTGGGTATAAGTTGGTTTCTCTAATCACAGTAGTGTGCACATGTAAGCTCACTTCATTGAAGTAGCATATATAAATCTGTTTGGGAAATGAAAAATTATTGAATTGTAAATATTGATTCACCCACCCTCTCAGTATTATTTCCAACAATTTGTGTTGGAGCAGGTCCTTTAGAAGAAGCTTGAACGCTTGAATGGAGATCTTTCAAAATGAACAATCATGAAGGCATGGGATCTATCAGACCACCAATCTTCAATGAGAACAAATTTGTATATTGGAAAATAAGAACCAGAGCCTATCTTCAATTGCTTGGAGCCGATGTTTGGGAAATTGTGGAAGATGGATATCAATTTCCAGCAGCAATACCTATATATACAGCAGGTAAGAAGTTATACGAAACCAATGCCAAAGTAGTCAATAATTTATTGGGAAGTCTGTCATAATGAGAATTCGTCAAAGTCATGTAGTTTAAGACAACCAAAGAGATATGGGACAAAATCATTCAGAGCTACGAAGGAGACTCCCAGGTAAAACATGTTAAGCTTCAAACTCTCATAATTCAGTATGAAACTCTTAATATGCATAGTGATGAAAGTATTGCTAGTTACTTTTTATGTGTAGATGAGATTGTTAATTGTATGAAGAATCTAGGTGAGGAGATAAAGGAGGCTACTTTAGTAGAGAAACCTTTGAGATCTTTGTCTTCTAAATTTGAGTCAAAAGTATCTGCCATAGAAGAAAAGTAGGATCTTTAATCTATTACTATGGTTCAACTTCGTGGAATTCTAACTGCCTTTGAAATGAGGAAAGGAGGTCCATCAGATATGAGAGAAGCTTCTTTCAAAGATTCAACAAAGGGAAAAGAAAAGGAAGAACACAATGAATTAGGATATGTTTCAGAAGAAGAAGACGAGGTAAACTTTGTCAATAAGCTTCAACGAGGTTCCAGAAGATTCAGAGGTAAGCTACCATTCAAATGCTTTGCTTGTGGTAGAGTTGGCCATTATTCTGCAAAATGTCCTCATAAAAATAATCATGAAAAAGGAAAGGAATATGAAAAAGGCAATAGAAAACAGGTTGTTAATAGAATAAGTTACTATACTCATGAAGACAATGATGGATTATCTAATAGTGATGAATATGATACTTAAAAATATTATAAACTACTCATGGCTTATGACAATGATGATCTTTTGGATGCCTTAGAAGTGGAAGACTTTCTTGAAGAAATCACAAAACTAAAAATATGTTTGGAAGAAAGGAATATGATCATAGACATGTTGACACATCAACTCACTAAAAGAGAAAAGCACAATGAAAAACTATAATGTGAAGTTGTGGGTCGAAGAAAAGAACTAGAGAAGACAAAACCCCTTAATCTTATATTTGCTAAAGGATCAGAAACTTTAAATGAAATAATCAAGGTTCAACATTCTCCTCTTATAAAGACAAGTCTTGGATATACTAAAGAATCATCCCAATCACAAAAGCCATAAGCATCCACTAGAAGCTATATTGATGCAACAAAGACCAGCGAAAAATATGTCAATCATCAGCAAAAACCTAAAAGTACTCATCAGCTAAATCATGCTCAATTTACTCCAAGGCTAAACATCAATAGAAGCATCAACCAAAAGGTAAACAATGCCAAAAGATTCTATGATCACATAGACTTCTTTAATGGACAATGCTTTTCATGCCATAACTTTGGGCATAAGGCTTCTCATTGTGTTGCTTACAAAACTATCATGACTAGAGAAGCACGAAATCAAAGGAGCGTAACAGGAATCAAGAAAAGTTCTGATAATAACTTCTCTCCTCTTGAAGATGAAATTGAATGTTTGTTTTGTAATAACTTTGGTCATGAAGAATCTGAATGTAGGAGAAAATTTCGGCCAACACTTCAAAAGGAGAAATCATCATCAAATTCCAAGGTATGGAGAAAGGAGGAAGTTGAATCAGAAAGATGTGGCATATCTTTGTTTGAAGAAGGACAAGAAAATCAATGGTACATTGACAATGGATGATGCAAACACATGATAGGTGATAAAGAGAAATTTAATTCATATAATGCTTTAGAAAAGGAAAAGAATGTCTTGTTTGGAAATGACACTCCAGATGTCATTAAAGGTAAAGGTTCTATTTATTTGAAAGAAAAGGTTAAAGTTAGAAATGTCATGAATGTAGATGGTTTAAAGAATAAATTGTTGAGTGTTAATCAAATGTGTGATCAAGGAAATGAAGTTGTGTTTCGATAAAATGAATGTGTCGTTCGTGAGCTTGATGCAGGAAAGACCATAATCAAAGGTACAAGAAATCCAAACAATTTATACATACTCAAAGGAGGACAAAAACAATGCTATCTGAGAAAAACATATGAAAACTAGTTATGGCACAGAAGATTGGGGCATCTAAGCTTTTCTCAAATAAGAAAATCATGTAGGCTCAAGGTGGTTCGTGATCTTCCAAATATCAACATTTCAGAAAATACCATATGCAAACGATGTCAAGTTGGTAAGAAAACGAGAGTTCATTTCAATGAGAAATAAGGATCAACAAGTAAGTCTCTTGAACTCATCCATACTAATTTATGTGGACCAACAAGGGAAAAGTCACCTCGTGGATAATAATACTTTATTTTATTCATTGAAGATTTTTCTAGAATGTGTTGGATAGGTCTACTAAATCATAAAGATGAAGCATTTGAAAAGTTTAAAGCCTTCAAAGCTTTAGTTGAAAATGAATTAGATCGAAAAATCAAATGTCTCAGATCAGATTGAGGGGGAGAATTCATATCATATGATTTATTTTTTATTTTTTTGAACAACATGGAATAAAAAGGAAGTTCTCTATTCCGAGAACTCCTCAACAAAATGGCATAGTAGAAAGAATGAACAAATTAGTTCAACAAATGGCTTGTTGAGGATGCAACAAGATGATGGAGCTTAGTGGAAAGAATTTGCCTTCACTAAGTGGGCCCGCAGGCTATTTTTGGCGCAAAGTCTATTTTTAGACTATGTCTATTTTTAGACATATGGATCATGGTCTATGAGTTGCAGAATGCTATTTATGGATGATTGGTCATGTTGGGAAAAATAGATGGACTTCTATTTTTGGATCACAGCGGAGTGATCAAAGTCTATTTTTAGACTGCCAGTTCAAAAATAGAAAAGTCAAATATTATTGTCTCATAATAATATTTGGACTATAAAATTTATCTTATCCTCTTGGAGCACTTCAGTTTGAGCTACAGATGTGGCACATGCAGCTGTCAGAAGGAAATACGCAATCTTTGTGGGTCAGTTGAGGTATTGCATGCAGGAATTCAGTTAGAACTCAAGCAGTTAAGTTTGGTGGAGTTGGATGTGGAGTTGATGGAGTTGTGTTCAGTTTGACTTGGTTGAACTAGTTGTACTTATTCTAACTGCAAATAGACTAGTGATGAGTCGTGTGAACTAATTATTAACTCATAAAGCAACTAAAGAATACATCAGTTAACTTAGTTGTATGTCAGTGCATGTACAGTTCAGTGGAGACAGGTGTTAGAGGTTGAGATTGCTATCAGTTGTGACTATAGTTGTGCATGAGATCTTGCACAATCAATGGATTGAGTATGCCCATGAGGATTACGTAGTATATGTGCAGTGAAATAGCCTATGCTCACGTGATTTTCACTAGGTATTGTGCAAGAGAGGCAGGCAAAGCAGCGGGGGAGATTTGAACCTGTGACTTGTTCGGATCTGAGCTAGTTTTGTTTGTAGCAAGTGGAGATAGTATTGAGTACTTGTGAGGAGTATTGTACTATGTATTTTTACATGTTCTCAATCATTAATATACAGATAGTGTGGGGTTTTCAGTTGTAAGATTTCCCCGGGTTACACACTGTGTTAATGTGTGCATGCGATTGATGTTTCATTGTTTTTAATGCTGCTAAATTGATGATCAACATAGAGGAGATTATGTATTGTGCATGCATTCCGAAATAGTGTATAATCGGGATAATATCTATGAATAAGTGTCATATTATTCAAAATTTCTAGATGGTATCAGAGCTTTTGATCATCAGATCTATTATTCAGAAAGTATTTAGATTCTATTTCTTCAGACAGAGTCTATAATCGGGCCAGGTAGCCTCTGGATTCATCCTTCCTTTGGAAGGTGAGATATCTGGTAAAAGCCCATACAGTCAATCTATGTATGAGAAATACTTTGTTCTCACGAATTCTAGATCAGAGGCGGTTGAGTTTGGAGTTGGTGGAATTCGAATTTGCAGCAATGTTTTCTTGGTGTCAATGTTGCAATGTCTTTCAACGGATTGCGATTGGAGTATGCTCTTGAGGGCAACTCAAACTATATTGCATGGAAGGACAGGATGGAGGTAGTGTTGGATGATAATGGGCTAAAGGAGTTCATAGAGGTTGATGTCCCAAAGCCTACTGATACTACGCAGGTTGATGCTTGGCAAAAGAAGACAACAAAGTGTCGAAGGATTCTGTTAGAGGGCGTGAAGGATCACATTGTCCAACCTGCATGGAAAGGATTCTCCATACTTGATGTGGAAAGCATTGACAAATCTATTCCAAAGAAAGAGCGATCAGAGGAAGCTGGCGCTCAAGGATAAACTCAGAAACATCAAATGTGAGAAGGGAGACAGTATGCCCAAGTATCTCACGAAGTTCACTCAGTGTCGGATGAGCTGGGAAGTGTGAGGGTAACTGTCGATCATGAGGACTTGGTGAGCTTGGCTCTCCTTGGTCTTTCGAAGAGTTGGCATTCCTATCAGCACTCTGTCAATGGTCGAGAGAAATTGCCAGGATGGGAAAGGCTTTGGTCAGATCTTGTGCAGGAGGAGATCAGGCTGAATACCAGGGACAGATCTTCATCAAAGGGAATTGATGAAAAAAATTGTGCTTTGGCTGCCAAAGCAAAGAAGGGGAAGAACAAGAAGGCTTCTCAATCTGGTGCGAAAGGCAAGAAGCAAGACATGTCCAGGGTGAAGTGCTTTCACTGTCACCAGCACAGACACTATGCCACTAATTATCCGCAGAAGAAGAAGAACAAGCAAGCTGCTAGATCTGCAGCAGGAGAGGCTCTAGCCTCGCAGTTTGAGCTTGATTTTTCATTGATTGCATGCTTGGTTTCAAGTGTGATGGGATCAGTGTGGTTCTTGGATAGTGGTGCATCTTTTCACATGACAGGAGATCGAGATTTGTTTTCTGATCTAGAGGAAAAAGATCTTGGAGTGCACATCGAGATGGGCGATGATGGTAGATACAGTGCGACCGATATGGGTACCATTTCCTTTGAGAGGGAGTCTGGTAAACCCTTCGTATTGAAGGAAGTGATGCATGTTCCAGGATTGAAGAAGAATATTATCTCTGTGGCGATGTTAGAAGACAAGGGATATGATGTTGTTTTCAGCGAGGGAAAGGCTTTCCTGCGCATCAAGACAACTGGAGAAACTTGGAAGATAGGGGTTCGAGTAAGGAACCTTTATTAGTTGCATGTAGATGGCTGCACAGCAATGGCATGCAAGGTAGACGGATTGGTGAGCCAGGATGATGGCAAGCTATGGCACAGGAGATTGGGTCACCTTCACCATGGAGCCTTGAAGATACTGCAGCAGATCACTATAGGGCTTCCTAAAGGCACTCTTGCGCAGTCAGATAAGTGCAAGGGGTGTACTTTGGGAAAGTTTGTGAAAGCCACCTTTCACGAGAAGGATAGTCGTGCCACTATGATCCTTGAACGAATTCACATAGACATGTGTGGACCTTTCTCAGTAGCTTCGACAACAAAACACACGTATTATGTGATTTTTGTTGATGATTTCTCTCATAAGTGTTGGATCTTCTTCATGCAGAAGAAGAGTGAGACATACTCAAAGTTCTGTGAGTTCAAAGAACTGGTCAAGAAGGAGTTGGGGAAGAAGGTGAAGGCTCTTAGGAGTGATAATGGTGGTGAATACATCTCTAGCGAGTTCAAGGATTTCTGTAGTGCAGAAGGGATTTGAAGAGAGCTCATAGCTCCCCATAACCCACAACAGAACGGGGTTGCTGAGCGGAAGAACAAAATGATCGTGGTTGCTACACAGGCGATGTTGCAAGATCAGGGCCTACCCCTTCACTTGTGGGTGGAAGCATGAAATACAATAGTTTATGTGCAGAACCGTTGTCCTCATAGGATACTTGGCATGAGTACACCTGAGGAGGCTTATTCTGGTAAGAAGCTTGATCTTTCTCATTTGAGGATTTTTGGTGCTAACATTTACATGCATGTGACGAAGGATGCCAGGAAGAAGTTGGAGCCGACAGCAGAGGTTAGGATATTTGTGGGGTACACTGATACGGCCCACAACTATCGTGTGTATTTTCCAAACAATGGTAAGATTGTTGTGCGACGGGATATAAAATTTCAGGAGGAGAAAGCCATGAAGTGTTCACTTGAGAGGGAGCCACAGTTGCATGCAGATGAGGAGCTATTAGTTCCTAAAGATGAGCTTCAGGACGTGGATCAGCCAGAGGACGAGGTTCATGGAGTGGAATAGACCACTCATGTAGCACCAACCATTAGAGGGCGAAAGCGCTTGACAGAAGCTGAGATACTGGCTCAAGATGCAGAGAGAGTTGTAGGACCACCTACAGCCCAACGCAGGCAGAGACTATCACCTAATCGGTACACTAGATACATGGATCTTGTGAGCAAATGTGTTGTGATTGAGCCATCTTGTTTCGAGGAAGATATGGAGGATCCCGAATGGGTAGACGCCATGGTGGAAGAGTATGATTCGATTATCAGAAACAGTGCATGGGAGATTGTTCCTAGACCGGAAGGAAAGTCAGTGGTGGGTTCGAGGTGGATCTACAAAGATAAGCAGGTGGCTGACAAGAATGTGGAGAAGTATAAGGCAAGATTTGTTGCCCGAGGCTTTTCATAGATAGAGGGAGTTGATTATGAGGAGACCTTTGCACCTGTCGCAAGGTATTCTTCCATACGGACGATTCTTGCTCTCTCAGCGCAGATGAGGTGGCACATTCATCAGATGGATGTGAAGACTGCATTCCTCAACGGAGTCATTGAGGAGGAGGTGTACATAGAACAGCCTGAAGGTTTCGAGATCTTCAGCAGCGAGTCGCATGTGTGCAGGCTCAAGAGAGTGCTGTATGGGTTGAAACAAGCACCACATGCTTGGTACACACAGATAGATAGTTATTTCACCGGACTTGGATTCTCCAAGATTGAGGCGGATCCTAACCTATACCAGATTGTGGTGGAGGGTAAGTTGCTTATCATTGTACTTTATGTAGATGATTTGATTCTAAAGGGTGATGAGCTATTGATACTTTCATGCAAGGATGATCTTGCTAAGGAGTTTGAGATGAAGGACTTGGGCCTCCTTCATTATTTCCTGGGATTGGAAATTTGGCAGCGCAGTGATGGACTATTTGTTTCTCAGGGTAAGTATACTCGAGAGATACTGGAGAAGTTCAACATGCATGGCTGCAAGCCTGTTGATACTCCTCTTCCTGGAGGTTGGAGGAAGGAGGATGCCACTTCAGTAGAAGAAGTGGATGCCACTGTTTATCGACAGTTGGTGGGGTCGCTTATGTATCTGGTCAATACACGACCCAATATATGCTATGCTGTTAACCAGCTTTCACAAGCTATGGTTAAGCCAACCAAGCTCTTCTGGAAGGCAGGCAAGCATGTATTGTGTTATTTGAGAGGCACATCAGGATATGGATTGTGGTACAGACAGGAGGATGAGGTGAAGCTATGTGGCTTCACGGATGCAGATTGGGTAGGGAGCCCAACGGACAGAAAGAGAACATCAGGAGGGGTCTTCAGTATCGGGTCAACAACAGTTTCTTGGTACAGCAGGAAGCAGAGATCTGTGGCACTCAGTTCAGCAGAGGCCGAGTATATGGCAGCAAGATTTTGGCTGCATGCGAGGTTATATGGATGAGGAAGATCCTAGTTGGGTTGTTTGGTTCTTACTTGGAGCCTACTGTGATTTACTGTGATAACCAGTGTTGCATTAAACTCTCGGCTAATCCTGTATTTCATGATAGATCTAAGCACATTGACATCAGATACCATCATATCATAGATTTTGTGTAGCGGAGAATCATGTTACTTTCATACATTCCAACGGAGGATCAGGATGCTGATATCTTGACGAAGGCACTCACCAGGAGCAAATTTGAATACTACTGAGGCAAGATAGGGGTTGCTGATAATCCATATCTTGTTGAGAGGGAGTGTTGAGAATGCAACAAGATGATGGAGCTTAGTGGAAAGAAGTCGCCTTCACTAAGTGGGCCCGCAGGCTATTTTTGGTGCAAAGTCTATTTTTAGACTATGTCTATTTTTAGACATATGGATCATGGTCTATGAGTTGTAGAATGTTGTTTATGGATGATTGGTCATGTTGGTAAAAATAGATGGACTTCTATTTTTGGATCACAGCGGAGTGATCAGATTCTATTTTTAGACTGCCAGTTCAAAAATAGAAAAGTCAAATATTATTGTCTCATAATAATATTTAGACTATAAACTTTATCTTATCCTCTTGGAGCACTTCAGTTTGAGCTACAGATGTGGCACATGCAGCTGTCAGAAGGAAATACACTCTCTTTGTGGGTTAGTTGGGCTATTGCATGGAGGACTTCAGTTAGAACTCAAGCAGTTGAGTTTGGTGGAGTTCGATGTGGAGTTGATGGAGTTGTGTTCAGTTTGACTTGGTTGAACTAGTTGTACTTAGTCTAATTGAAAATAGACTAGTGATGAGTTGTATGAACTAATTATTAACTCATAAAGCAACTAAATAATACATCAGTTAACTCAGTTGCATGTCAGTGCATGTACAGTTCAGTGGAGACAGGTGTTAGAGGTTGAGATTGCTATTAGTTGTGACTATAGTTGTGCATGAGATCTTGCACAATCAATGGATTGAGTATGCCCATGAGGATTGCGCAGTATATGCCCAGTGAAATAGCCTTTTCTCACCTGATTTTCACTAGGCATTGTGCAATAGAGGCAGGCAAAGCAGTGGAGGAGATTTGAACCTGTGACTTGTTCGGATCTGAGCTAGTTTTGTGTGTAACAGGTGGAGATAGTACTGAGTACTTGTGAGGAGTATTGTACTATGTATTGTTACATGTTCTCAATCATTAATATACAGATAGTGTGGGGTTTTCAACTATAAGCTTTCCCCGGGTTACATACTATGTTAATGTGTGCATGCGATTGATGTTTCATTTTTTTTAATGCTTCTAAATTGATGATCAACGTAGAGGAGATTATGTATTGTGCATGTATTCCGCAATAATGTATAATTGGGATAATCTCTGTGAATAAGTGTCATATTATTCAAAATTTCTACATGGCTCGAGCTATGCTTGATGAATCTGGAACTCCTACCACCTTCCGGGGTGAAGCTACATTTACTACCGTGACTATTCTCAACAAAGCTAATGTTCGAGTAAATAGTGATCAAACTTCATATGAAATTTGGTATGGTAAGCCTCCTACTGTAAAAAACTTTGGAGTTTTTGGAAGCAAATGTTTCATTAAAAAGAATGATGACAAACTTGATAAGTTTGGACCGAGAGCAGATGAAGGAATTCTTCTTGGTTATTCATCCAGAAGCAAAGGATACAAATTTTATAATAAAATACTTAGGAAAATTGTTGAATGCATTGATGTAGTAATTGATGAAGCATGCAAAAATCCAGAATAGATGAAATCAACAAAGGAATATGACAATGAGGAAGACGGTGAATTCTTTCCCATATCAAATCAAAATGATATAGACGAAGAAACCAATGAAGCATCAAAAGAAGATACAATAGACAGGGAAAAGACTCCATCCAGGTATGTTCAAAAGAATCATCCATAATCTCAAATTCTAGGAGAAAAAGGGTCTAGAGTACAGACGAGAAGAACTCTTACATGAACCTCAAGTTCTCTAGCATTACTATCCTCCATAGAACCCCAAAATGTAAATGAAGCTAGCAAAGATAAATTTTGGGTTAAGGCCATGGATGAAGAACTTGACCAAATTGAAAAGAATGATATTTGGGAATTAGTTCCAAGACCTCATGATAAAAATGTTATAGGAACAAAATGGATATTTAAGGATAAGCTGAATGAAAATGGAGAGGTTATTAGAAACAAAGAAAGACTTCTTTTTAAAGGGTATGCTCAACAAGAAGGTATAGACTTTGAAGAAAATTTTGCACTTTTTGCCAGACTTGAAGCCATAAGAATGTTTCTTGATCTTTCAAGTTTTCAAAAATTCAAAGTATATCAAATGGATGTAAAATCAGCTTTTCTTAATGGGGATTTAGAAGAAGAATTTTATATTGAACAACTATAAGTATTCATTCTAGGAAATGATGAAAAATTTGTATGCAAGCTCAAAAAGGCTTTATATGGTCTAAAACAAGCTCCAAGGGCCTGATATTATCTTCTTCAAAAATATATACAACAACAAGGTTTCACAAAAGGTTCAGACAACAACTTATACACAAAGATTGAAAATGAAAAACTACTAATTATTGTTGTTTATGTTGATGATATCACATTTGGTAGCAATGAAGAATCTATGAGTCAAAACTTTTCTTCGGTTATGCAGCAAGAATTTGAAGTTTCCTTACTTTGTGAACTTACTTATTTCCTTGGTCTACAAGTACAACAATCAAAAGATGGTATTTTTCTTTCACAAACTAAATATCTCGAGCAGATTTTGAAGAAGTATAGAATGGAAGATTCTAAACCAGTATGTACTCCAGTGGTAACATGATGCAGTCTCAGTTCTAATGATGATTCACCTATAGTGAATCAAATAGCATACAGATCTATGATTGGAAATATTCTCTATCTAACCGGTACCAGAGCTGATATCATGCATGCAGTAGGAATTGTTGGAAGGTTCCAAGCAAATCCAAAGGAATCAAATCTTCAGGTAGTAAAAAGAATATTCAAATATCTTCGAGGAACTCAAGACTTTGGTCTATGGTATCCTAAAGATACAGATCTTACTCTTTATGCATATACAGATGCAGATTGGGTAGGAAATCTTGATGATCAAAAAAGCACTAGTGGAGGTGCATTCTACATGGGATCACGATTAATTTCTTGGTTCAACAAGAAACAAAGTTTGATTTCCTTATCTACAGATGAAGTAGAATATGTGACTGCCACATCTTGCTGCACACAACTACTTTGGATGATGCAAACATTGCAAATATTCAAATCACATGTACTCCACCCATCTCCATTCTATGTGATAATACAAGTGCCATCAATATTTCGAAAAATATAGTCATGCAGTCCAAGACCAAGCACATACCCATTATGTACCATTTTCTACGAGAACAAGTGCTTGAACAAAAGGTTAAATTGGAGTATGTTCCATCCAAAGAACAGGTTGCTGATATATTCACCAAACCGCTTCCTAGAGAAACTTTTGAATATCTCAGACAAAATCTAGGAGTAGTTTGTGCATCATCCTGCTATTAAATCCATTTTTTCAGAGGAATGATCCTATACGCGGGTTTCATGAAGGATAGTCAGATATATACACATGTTTCTGTGGTTGCAGGAGCGTATATGTTTTCTTATAGAAAAATAGTGGGTCAGACTCTGTTATGGGTGCTATGTCTGATATTGATGATTTCAGTCTGCTGATATCCCTTGTTTGTTGATTTTTATCTAACTGATGAAGATGCCTTGATAAATGGTTTGTTGACAATGCACAGGTAGCACAAGTTTAGGGGGAGCATTAGCCTTCACAAACATTCTGCATTGTTGGCATTATGTTTGTTGATTACAGCTATGGTTTCATATATTCTTGCATAGGTCTTGTAGAGTTCTAGGGTGTAATATGTCTCCTTTTGTCATAGTCTATTTTTGAATGAGTCCTATTGGACATATGATGTAATTTGTATCCCCACTTTTCATGGGAAGAATGATATAATAATTGCTATATTTCAGTCATGTATAAATAATCGGTATATCCCCACTTGGTTGGGTGGAAGAGTCAAATTTGGTGTATCCCCTCTTGGTTGGGTGATTGATGTATGTATGAGTCATTGGTATTCGGGAGGTCATACTCACTTAGTTGAGATATAGAGTCATGTTTCTTTTGAAAATTATCTCTATAGACTCTATATGTACTCAAGGTGAGCATGGATAACATTGTATCTCAAAGGGGGAGAATACCTTGGTCCGCACTTTGCCATTGATGTCAAAGCGGGAGAGTTTTTTGGTGTTGCTTGATATCTCTAACAGTTTATACAACTTGTAGTAATGAAAACCAATATGGTTGCCATCAAGTCCAAAGGGGGATATTGTTGACATTATGATATAGGTGTTGTCCTTGATGGCAAATCACTCACACATCAACTCAGATTTGATAAAAGGAAACTCACAGTGTAACAGGTCAATTCAGAGGTAACAAGGCATTGGTACAGAAGAACGGGAAGTTGGAACAAAGGTATACTAATCAGAATCAAGAAGTTGAAGGAAAAGGATGTTTTTAGATAGTTTAAGCTGTATACATAGGTTCAACTTGACAAAGCAGTGTATACAGACAGTGTGATAGAACAAAAAGATCATATACGTATGCATGCACTTTCACAAGAATAAAAGTGCATATGGGTTGGAAAATCAATAAAATTCAAGAGTAAAGAATACCAAGGGTCAATACCATGGTATTAGCCCACAATTTTGAGCGGAGTAATGACTATTCGATCTCATCCAAGAATACCACAGGCTCTAAGTGTTGTTTTGGTCTGAGGTATTGAGGAAGGCCAAAACAATATAAGGAGGAGAATATCAAAGGGCCATGTGTGCAAGTGAAGGAGTTTCTTAGGAATACTTCTATCTGAAGTATATTTTCTGTTGCAAGGGTTATGATTATGATATAATCTGGAATATTTTGCAGACCTTGGATACAATGTTGGATCAGGATCATGAGAACTGAAATGACTTATCATTGTATGATCTGATATTGGTTGGGCTAGATTTAATTTCTTACGCATGTTTTATTCTTTAAATATCATGATCTAGGTATGTCTTAAGTTTGGAATAAAAATGAAGTTGTAAGTTAATATTTGTAGACCTATACACTGGTTCGACTTGGTAAAAGCATGTATACACGCAGGTTCGACCCTTCCAAGTAACGTATGCAAAAGAAAAGCATGTTGTTTAGAAATGATTGATCTATATGATCAGTGCTGTTGTTTTACTGTTGTTTGTCAATGAAGTCTTCTTAGATCTGAAAGTAAAACTGAATGCATAAGGAGTTTGTGTTTGATTGATTGATTGATTAAGTGAGAAGGGTTATCTTTGCTACTGATTGTCTAGATCTCTGTAAATTGACAGTAGATGTTCAGAATATTACTGGTTGGTACAAATATGATTCAAAAGATTTTATGATTCAGTAGTTTTGAAGGTATACACAGGTTTTGTTAAAGGAAGTAGCTTATACACGCAAGTTGGGTTCAGTAAAGTAGCCTATGCATTCTGATGTATGTATTTTAAGGTTACAACTGGTTCTGAATGATGATGCATGTTTTTGGGTTCAACACAGTGTTCTGGTGACAATGATCCGACTGTTCAGATTAACTGCTTTTTGGTTGATGCAGTTTGAGTTTCTAAGTTTCTGATGGGTCCAGTGTGAAAATTTGATGAAACGAGGCCTTTATATTGTATTTTTGTGTACCAGGAGCACCCAGTCTGAAAACTAATGAAACATGCTCCTTGGAGGAAGAGAGAAGCTTGTAGCCTTCTGTAGGTCAGTGCTTACGTACTAGTAAACATATAGGCTAGTACAAGAGCTAGGGGGTTGTAGCTCCCTTCCAGTAGAAGATGGAAAACAAGAGAAGATTGTAGCCTTCTATAGGTGGGTGCCTGCGTACTCGTATGAGTCTTCACCAGTACAAGATTGGAAACAAATTTTCTTTATATTAAAAGAAGATAGAGACGACAACAGCAGGTGTTTTTTCTCCCACATTGGGTTTCCACCTTAAATATTGTTGTTCATGTGTGTTTATTATGGGTGATGGTTTATTATGTTATTATTGCACATAGTTACTGTATAATAAGTTACTGATGCACTGATTAAAGATCAACACATGATAAATTGACTAAATCATAAGTTCTATGGGTATACGCTGGTTTCTCTTATCACAGTAGCGTGCACACGCAAGTTCACTTCACTATGGTAGCGCATATAAATTTGTTTGGGAAATGAAAGATTATTGAATTGTAAATATTGATTCACCCCCCCTTTTAGTATTATTTCCAACATTACCAAGAAAATCCTGGATCACACTCTCCTCAATATGCTCAGTGTATTGGTGAATCGTGGAAAGATATTGGGTCACCTCATCACTACTATCATAATCCAACGAAAAGGTATCACGAATATCATGGATATATCTAGCAGGTGGGTATAGGGTGACCTTCTTCCTAGCATCCCTATGGGAAATATACATGTTCCTGGATGACATCTTATATAGGCATCAACTATAGCAAGCCATGGTCATCCCAAAATCAAAGGGTGCCCCCTAATAGGATTTTTTAGTTGTAAAACAATAAAATCTATGGGGTACTCCCAAGAGTCAATTCAGACAATCACATCATCTAACACAACCTCCAGCTTGATTTTAGATCTATTAGCAAGTTTAAGCACAATGGTGGTAGGACGAATGTGAATCAGTCGAAGTTACTCCATAGTTTGCCTATTTATAACATTAATGACCTCTCCAAGGTATATCAACACATTTGGGAATGAGGATGTCACCTATCTCAACAAAGATGAATGGGTTTCAATGATCAATATATTTCTCAACTTGAGGACATATTGTCATCAACTTAGTCACTCTCCCAACAAACTAGATAATGAGGGGTTCGACTCTCTTCCTTCCTAGATTTTTAAGACAATGTTCGTAAATGATTTTAGTACATGTAGTAATCTATTCTATATCATGCAATAGAGGAACATTTATACAAAGGTTTCTCAACTCAGAAGCTAGGTCAAACTCATGGGTGGGGTCAACTTTCTCCAAATCTAACCTTTCTGAAAAGGGAGGCTCATTTGAAGAAGAGGGGTAAGGAATCTGAGTGTATGGTAATAGGATATAAAGAAACATCAATGTTTGAAATATTAGGAGTTTCCTCTTCAATTTTCTCATCAATGATTTCTCTAGGTTCTTTTTGTTTTTGTTTTTTTATTTTCTGAATGTATTAATTTTCCCGATCTTAGTTGGAGGTCATTGACCCCAACTAGCATAGTGTGATAAGTGGGGAAATGAAGCACTCTAATAGAATGAATCATTTCTACCCGTTTATTATTTGGGTTGGGAACATGTTGTACTAGTAATTGAGGTGGTCAAAATGGTGGTGGAAATGACAATGATGGTGGAAATGGAAATGGTCGTGCCATAGGTTGTGTCTGCTGAGGCAGAGAAACCACTAGTGTAGGTTGTGCCATAGGATAAGGTGTATAATTTGTAGGATATGGATGGTTAGGCATGGGATAATGAAAATGGGAGCGTGGTGGTCCTATCCATCCCTGTTTCCAAGGAGGAGGAGGCTATCCATACTATGAATGATACCCATGCTCCCAAGGTTGAGGATAATTCAGATTTTGAAAAGAATATTGTGGTGAATTATAAAAAACAGGATAATATGGTGCAGGTTCAACACTCATACTTGTACTTACCTGTGGCCATGATTTTCGTGCTCCCATAGCATGCAATGACTTATGTATTGAATGCTCCTCTTCAAATGCTACTTTCATCCCAGTTGTAGATGGACATTCCTCAGTAGGATGTATACCTATACATATCACACAATTATTAACAAACTTAACATATGTAGGAAATTCATGTAAAAGATGATTCTTTCTACATTTTGGACAATAAATGGACAATGACTCTTGTTCTTCTGTTACTTTTTGCTGAAATTTTAAAGAATATATTTTCTTACTAAAAATATTCATAATTTCAGTTTTCATATTATCCATTTTATTTTCCAAACCAATAATCATAGCATCTGTAGATCCAAATTTGTTGTTTCTAGAATTGCTTCTAATTCTTTTACCAGATCTCGACTTGTTTATGTGAAAATTTCCTACAAAAGTCACAAATTTGGTCAAAAGAAAGCTGAGAACTGTCCCCATATCCTAAAAAAATCAAAGTATTCTTGGAATCATCCAAAAATCCTTGTAAAAATAGGGTTCTAATAGTGCTAATATCAAAATTTTTCTTTGAATTTTGAAGGATATACACAAATATTTCAAGGTAATCCTCCAAATTTTCATCATCATTTTGTGTGATAGTAAAAATTTCATCTTGCATTTCTCATGTCTTATAATATTCTTTATATCTGTTTAGAAAATTCCTCTTCATTTGATCCCAAGAAGTGATATCCCCCCCCACAATCCCATAAACCAGCGTGAAGGAGAGTCTTTAAGGGTTGCAGTGAAATTTTTTAACTTTGAGGCATCCAATGAACAATCAAACTCAAAACGAAAATAATCCGAGTATGTCAAACTTGAAAAAAAAAGAATTAGGATCCTCATGTACGTTATCATGGAAGTGTGGAAGAACTAAAGGTGGGCGTTTTTCCATTTGAACATTTGCATTAGGTTCCACAATTGGAAATGAAAAAGTGGATTGTTCTTCTAGTGGTTGATTCTGACCAATCCCTTCACCAAGAACATCCTTGTGATCTTCCATCTTCCTTCCTCCAAAAAAATTGTCCCCTGTAGACTGTGAAGGTTGAGTGTGTTTCAGGTTTAATTTTTCGGTTTCAATAATCTCCTTCTTCCCTACCAATGACTGTGATACCCATGAGCTCTTGTCTCCAGAATCCAGGTATAAAGTACCATTTTGGTTGGTCTATGTCTTCTTGGAGTTTTTTGTGCAAAAAAAGCCCCACCATGAGAAAATAATTCTAATTTATCAATGTTTCCTCTACCCTTCTTGGGCTTCAGACCCCTACCCCTCATAGTCATTCATTTAAAAAAAAAAGTCAAATTAGAAAAACCAAGGACTGTAGAAACACTTGCTGGAAACAAATCAATTTAAGACCAAATTTAATTCTATAAATATCTTTAAAATGTACCTACAACAATCTAACCAATCTAGAAAAATTCCCTCTAGCAATAGAAGCATACTGCATATAAAAGATTAAGTAGAACTCACTTCTATTGCAAAAAAAGATTCAAAATTGTACTAGAATTCCTTTCAATGCCTTCCCGCATTGATGCCAAAATGTTGGGTGTTAGAATTGCATTTCAATCCTCAACACTTAATTTTCAAACCAGAGGTTTTGTAAACTTAAAGGTGTACTATAGGTAATGCTAAGAATACTTTGGTCAAACTTTATGGGCTAAACTCTCCCTGCACATAATCATTGCACTTCCCAATATTAGTGATAAAAAAATGTGAAAACTCTAATTAAACATTTTCTCATAGCAACATCAAAACCATTCTAAATTTGTCCTTCACTATAAAGAAGTCAAGATCTTTAACGAAGACAATATTTTAGGAGAAATTCAAGCTTCACAATCAGTAAGCCAAATCATGAAACAATTCCTGCACTAGACGAAATCATTTAGATATGTTCCTGCACTAAAACAAAATCCATAGTCAAATATTCAATCCTTGCATTGTGCAATGTTTCCAACCAAAGGTAAACTCAAGAAAAATCATAACCTTTCTACTCACCCTTTCCAAGGATAAAAAAAAGATATATCGAGGAATCACTCCTATAACCAAAATTTAGTTTAACCCAAGGACCTCTACAATTTGTTATAGGCTTCACGAGAAACATTAACAAGAACACAAGTTTGGTAAGAGAAGCTACTCATATGTCCAATAAAAATAACACAATGTGTTCACAACTATTATGTAATTTTAGTATTCAAATCATGTGATCGTTTTTGTAAGAAAGAAAAAGGTTATGAGTAGAGTTATAATTATTTCAAAATAGAGCATGAATCACTTATATAGAAGGTAATAGACTCCATATTGTCAACTCAATTTTCTTGGTAAATTGAGACATGTATTTTACTTATCAATCCAGGTTGGTAATCTTAGAAGAAAACCACAATTTATGGAATTTTGGATAAAACTAATATATAAAGTAGTTGTAAAAATGATGGAAATGCATATTACAAATATAATTTATTCTACAAAAGAAATTAAAAACATTTAGATCTACTCTATGAAATCATATAAATCATTGGTCAATGAGACGAGTTTACTTTAGAAGATGGAGAAGAGGCTACTTTCTAAGAGTCCTGGATGTCCTTCCACAATCCTTCTATAATAACATTTCCAAACATCTAAGAAATCATGAAAGAATGTAAACAGTGAAAGCACATGAATTTAGTCTAGAAAAGCATTTGAGAATGTGAATCTTGTTTCAGTTCAGTCCTAGCTCAGTGAGAAGAGACTCTTTTCTAAGAGTCCTAGTTGTCCTTAAACATTTAATTTAATTACCGAAAATAAAGAAATATTCACTTAAAACATGGCCATAAAATAAATTCATACTGAAAACATATGCAAATATTTACAACAAATAAATATGATGAACATGAAGAATTAAACTAGCATATGCATAATTATAAACATTATTCTACAACAAAGTGTACTTAGCTTGGTATGGGGGCCCTCCACCCTTGCTGGTAAACTATTAAAACACTCAACTACAACAACTCATTCACTCCAACAAGCAGAAAGAAATCATGAAACACAGTTATGTCTTCGATTATCTCAAGATAATAGTCTTCAATTTTTCTCCGTTGTTTCTAACTATGAATGCCTCTTCTTAAATAAGAAAAACGTTAAAAATATAAGCTAAAATTTTTGAAACAGCTATCATTAATGTTATCCCACTTCATCAGGCCAAAACTATCCATTTGTTACAAAAAATCAGGATGAATCCTAAAAAATCCTAAAATTGCTCCTTTTTTAGGGGATCTTCTGGATGACTGGTCAAGTTTGACCAACATTGATGGGCTACTTCGTAGTTGTTTTAATGTGCTCCAATATATTTTCATTCATCATTGGTTCTCGTAGTTTCCAGATATACATTTTGTTTGAGCCTAGGTGTCCTACAACCATGACTCCAATGGAGCCATTACAAGCTTTTCTAGTTCTGTCTGAATTTTAATTAAGTGATCGATTTTTAGAAAAATACTAAAATAATGAAAAGACTTAGTTAAATTACCTTATTATGCATGGATGGATGAAAATGAGGTGAGTATGGTAGCAAGATAGTGGGAAAAAGTAATAGATACTGAAATAAGCATAATAAAAATAAGTCAAAATCAAAGGCCAACACTCCCCCTTGCTAAGAATCAAGCATTTCCTCATGCTTGGTTACCTCTTCTGAATATTTTTCTCTTTCTGGGAGTTGATGTTGAGGTGTCTACCTATGCTTCCTGTAAAAGTGCCTCTATCCCTGCTACTTCCTCCTACTTCTTATAGATGCCAATCTTCACCTTTTGGGATTCATATTTGTATTTCTAGTGTTTTTGTTCCTTCAACCATCTATAAGCTTGTTTTTAAATGAGAATATTTTGTGTTTCAATCTTCTTTGCCTTCCTTTTTAGTTTTTTATTCTCTTCCACTAGCTGGTTGTTTTGTGCCTTATACATTTCGTTTTCTTTATCAGATGCATCTCCATGATCTCTGATACCTGAAGTTTTGCCTTTAATTTCTCTATCTGTTTTGTTTCACTTTCTTTTCTTGGTTTGGAGGTCTCTCCATATGTTTCTTTTACCACTTCCTTAAGTTTCCTACTCAGTTTTTCATAAGGAGAGTATGAAGAGGAATAGTCCTTTTCAGTTTCCTCACACTACCCGTCCCACTTGTTTTCTTCTACTTCCTTCAATATTTCATTTACTTGTCTTTCTAACTTTTCGAGGTAGTCATGATGTTCTTTCCATGCCTCATCATTAGGAAGCTCCTTGAAACTCCCTTGTTCATCTTCATCCTAAATTTCAATATGACTAGTTTCCTCAGGCATCCTATTTTCTTCTGATACCCCCTTCCTAGATTTCCTAAGGAAAGAGACAAAAGGTTTATCCTTGTCATTGCTTTCTAATTGGAGTTTTTTCCTTGACCTTGTTCTTGGATATGAGGGTGTGTTCATTATCTCCTTTGAGAAACTTGTTTGGGTATTTTCTTGTTCTTCTTCTTCTTGATTTTCTGCGAAGTTATTTCTCTTAATGAGGTCTCCCTATGTCTCGTGTGTTGTTTTTTCCAGTTGATGTTCAACCATCATTCTTATCAACCCTTGATTATAATAGCTTGTTTCTTTTCTGTCTTTCTTTTGATTAACTCCCTCAATCATTTTCAAGAGGTTCATTGTAAAGAAGTAGGGTATATTAATTTTGTTTTCGCCTTGGATATGTTGGAGAATTTTAAGATGGTACATGTGCACCACACTTTATCTTCCATTAGATGTAAGATACTTTTAAATGACCAAGATGAGTTCCTTTGAGGGATCCTGAAAACAATCTCCTATAACTCCAATTTCCAACTAACTATCTTTTCTAAACTTCAGCAAAAAGTAGTTCCACTCCTTACCCTTTAAGTGTTGTCCTCTATGATATTTTTCCCTTGCCTGTGGTAGTCCTATTACCTAGGCGCTGTATTCTTCATTTATTGGAATAGTCAAACCTCCTGTGACTGGTTTTCCTTCATAAAACATGGCCACAAATGATTCTGTGAGTTCAGCTTTATTCCCTCTAAATTTACCCAAGAACTCAAGCAAATCGGTCTTATGGAGTTTCGTGCTACTATCTGGTGTCCAATTTTCTATTTGAAAGCCTATAGGTTCAGTTCTTCTTTCCATTGAAGAGGCTCTGTGTTATGTTTAGAAAACATTTTCAATTTCTGGGTTTTCAAAAATGAAATTTCATGCAAAATTTCAAAGAAAACATGTAACATTGTTTTTTCTTTATTGAATTCTCAGGAGAATAAAAGAAAACGATGCCCTGTACATACCAATTTCATGTGATACTGTGGTCGAGTTGGTGCTGAGATCAAAATGATGCCCTACATCCTTCTGCATTTTTTAAAGTCTCTTGTACGTTTGACATCAGAGGCACAAAATATAATGAAATTGACACAGGGTTTTTCAAGGCTAAGGTTCTTGTAAAATTTCCTTAACTCTCGGCGCTTTCTACGAGTCTTACTGATTATTAATTACCCATTTATTTGCCAAACTGGAAACAAAATATGAGTTATTTCCTATACTTCCTCCATGCGATTTCCAATTCCGTGCTATAGAGGTTCATTCCACGAGTCCTACTCTCTATCAATTACCCATTTATTTTCCAGACTAGAAACAAAGTCAAGTTCTTACCTATATTACCTCCACACAATTGCCAAAGTTGAGTTTCCATTGACTCGTTTATAAGCAATAGAACTTGAGATTCGTATATGGAACTTCTTGTGATGATTCATTCATGATATTTTTGTGGGATTTCTTACTTGTGTGCACAACTAGTGTAACCTCTGTCTTCTCAAAATCTCGTACTACACCGCTAGTTTTAATTACAGGCGTAGTTCCTTCTAGTTTTTTTCTTTTAAATCCTCCCCTCCTTTGTTCTCATTGTGCCATATCCATAGTTGCATTTTGAATTTGATGGAGTGTTGTTCTCATGGCCGTGTTTCTCCTCCATTCCTCTTGATGACCGTTGCATGAGAATGATTTCTCCTTTGGTTGCTTAATCATTTCAAATCAGGATCTTACCTCCGCATTTTGTTTTCATGATCTCTTCCACTTATGCTTTTCAGATGGGTAATATGCATTATTCATTTCTTTTGGACATGTTACAGGATTTCATTGCCTTGGCAAGTTCACCTTTTCATGCTACAATACTTTCTGATGTCTCTATAAAGATTTTATACTCAATACCTTGATTTCATCATTACACTTAGTTTCTTCATATTGTGAGTAGGCTTATCTTATCTTTTTTGCTTGAATTTTTGAGAAAATAGATTGTTTGTTCATAGAAAAAGGTTTTGTATTCATGAAATTAATTCATGACACTGCTTCCTTCAAATTCATTCCCTTATTCTCATTTTCTATATAGTCTAAATTTTTTGAAATGACCATGTTTAAGGTCATTTAAAAAACAAGCAAAATAAGAGGTCTACAAGCTCATACTTCTTAGTCATTGCTTTGTTTGTTAAGTATAACATGTTGCAATAAACTTTTCCAATGCTACCTTTCAACTTAGTTTAATATTTCACCCTTTTCTTGTCTTATTTTGCAAGAAACACTTTCCCATACTTACTATTATTGCTCACACCTTCCCTTGTCAATCTTATTATTCTGCCTTTGTTGGAAGTGAAGGGAGGTTTACCCTTTGATTTTGACATAAATTTTTAAAACCAATGGGGGTGTAAAATATCTATAGAAGAGTGGATTTCGAGGCAAATGGAGGCATAATGGAAGAATGTTATGAAAGGAAATGGAGGTCTATAAGGGTATATAATATAAATAGGAGGGAATATCGAGGTCAACTTAGTCTTTAATTATGAGTATTAATTCAAAATTGAAGCATTTAAAATATAAAAATAATTTAACTCACATAACCTTTTCTTGATT
This sequence comes from Pinus tabuliformis, assembly GCA_031772625.1. Taxonomy (NCBI): domain Eukaryota; kingdom Viridiplantae; phylum Streptophyta; class Pinopsida; order Pinales; family Pinaceae; genus Pinus; species Pinus tabuliformis. Next base: position 208,710,139 of record CM062814.1, on the reverse strand, counting down.
GTAGCTTATTCTTGGAAGAAGGTTTCGTCTTTGTTGTTTTGGAGCTCTTTTTGAGATAGAGTAATCCTTTGAAGTAGCTTTTCCTTTGAGATAGAGTAGTCCTCTGCTGCCTAGTGATATTTCTGAAATAATGGAGTTTTTAGTTCTTCTGAGATGAGTCTTTTGCACAAATAACATCTTTTTGAGATAGAATAATTCTTTGAAGTAGTTGATAATCAGGTCCCTCTGAAGTATTTGATCTTTCAAGTCCCTACTGACATATTTGTTTTTGATGCTCAGGTCCCTTTGGAGTATTTGCTTGATGTTTCTTTCAAGTCCCTACTGACATATTTTTTCTTGATGCTGAGGTCCCTCTGGAGTATTTGCTTAATGTTTCTTTTAGGTCCATATTGACATATTTTTTCTTGATGCCCAGGTCTCTTCTGAAGTGTATACATGTTTTGAAGGTAACAATAGACAAGAGTATAAATACTACTTGTGTTTTACCTTCCCCCCTTTCTTATTTGTAGACTTTTCCTCAAGTCTTAGAATATAATGCTAAAATGAAATTTGAACTGAAAATAAAAGAAAAGTATTCATATTCACCGATAATTTGGTTTTCAAATATGAATTCAGATTTGATCTATGCTAGATATCTGGTTTTCACAGTAAAATCTTTATTTTTATTTTTTTTTCTAAGTAAGGCTAATTCTATTACAGGAAAGAAAGTATTGTACACTGAGGCCGTAGCCTTTGCAAATCCATGCCTGGGAGTTGGCAAAATCAGCAGAAGAAAGAGTCCAAACTGCCAAAAAAGGGAAACCAGTCCAAATCAAAAGACGAGTGCATAGCTAACTTGTTGCCCACGCAGGGGAGACCAGCAATTGCACATAATTGTTTAACAATTTTTCCATAAAATGAACAAAAACTATTCAGGGAACCTGACACTATCAGATTTTCCTAAACCCCATTAACAAGTCTAAAAAACCACATAATTATAGTGAAAAAACCTGTAAAAAAGCAAACATGTGGCATGCAAAGCGCAGACCAAGTGGCGAGCACGTGGCATACAAGTGGCAGACCAAGTGGCATGAAAAGGGTTGACTAGGGGCGATGTGGAGGCGACGGGTGTTCCTCCACAATGAAGCACCTGTATTCCTCCATGTCGATAGCTGCCTGGTGGAATGCTTCCGTGTTGTTAGGTCGCTGCACTGGTTGTTCTTCCTCAACGTAGCAGCTGTAAAGTTTCACCTCTTCGTCAACTTTCTGGTCTGATTCCTTCTCTGGTTGTCTCATGCCCTTCTCAGTATGCCGCATCCGAGCTCCTTGAGTGCTCGTCTGAGCCATGTCGAAAGCTGTGCTGTTGCGGCTGCCACCAACAATGACTGGCTCCTTCACCGTGCTATCTTGGCTAGCACCTGCGGCTGTTTTTCCCACAATTGTAGATTTTGTCTCATGAAAGCTAATGGAGAAAGTGGCTATAATGGGGGGCTTGTTCATGGAAGAATGGAAGGTGAATTGGGCGGTCTAGAGATTCGTTTGAGGATTTGAGGGAGATGCTCTGGGGGGCGAAGCACGGATTGAAGGACTACCATTGAAAGGTGAATCAGGGGGCATTGTATGGGGGCTGTGAGGTTGAGAGCGACCTCTGACTCTGCCACTGCGAGTGTTTGGGTAGCCCCCTATATATTGTAGGGCCTGAGAGGATGTGGTCTCTGAAACTGAGGAAGGTGGTGGACGAGCCAGGCTACCCCTACTTCCGCCCTGACGACTGCGCATGCGGTGATGCGTTCTCATCATATTGGCTGCAGAAATTTGTGAATTTCTTCCTGAGTTGGGTTCAGGGTAAAGTAGAGGCTCAGGGAGATTATCGTGTAGCTCTGAGAAGGGACTGGCTACGGAGGTTGAAGGGAAGATGTAATGGCAGTCTAGGCTTTGGGAGAAGTGAATTCCGGGGCCAAATTCAATACAACAGAGGAGATGGCTCCCAATGGAAGTGCAATGGCTTGGAGCAGCAGGGGCTTGGGGATAGCAACTTTGCAGCGACAGAGGATGGTGAATAGGTTCAGTGGAAATAACATCGTCGATATTCATTTTCGCGTGGAGCCAAGGTTGGTGGTTGCAGTCTTGTTTGAGACGGCATCCCCTTAAGTGCCATTTATGGCTGTGATTAATTGCTTGCTTAGACCAGTGTGCTAGATTACAGAAGGCCATGTGGTTTAGCCACATGCCATTCCGTTTTTCCGCCACCGCTTTATTCCCTCTGAGCACCCACATCTAGGGGTTATTTTATTTATTTACTTATTTATTATTATTATTATTTATTCTATAGTTAAGGAAGGCATATGACTATGCTTTTCCAAAACTTGCATGTCTTCCGCTGCTGAGAGTTTCTTCAGAAAATCTTCCTTATTGACTGGTTTGTTGTAGAATTTTAATATATGTCCATTGACTAGGAATGATGTTGTAGATTCATCTATTGTTTTAATTTTCATTGATCCATTATCAAAGATTTCTTATATTTCATATGGTCCTAACCAATGAGTAGTAAATTTTTCTTTGAAACCTTTATATTTTGAATCATAAATAAGTGTCCAGTCCCCTATATGAAAATTTTCTTCTTGATAAATATACCATGCCATTTATTTCGTTGCTGCTGCACCATTGATGTATGTTCTACAACTTGTTTTCTAATCTCATCTAATTCATTGAGTTGCATTATTCTTTGTTTCTTTTCTTCCGACAAGTCCAGTCCCAATTATGCTGCAAGTTTGTATGTATGGATCTGGAATTCAATTGGCAACATAACTTGTTTTCCATAAACAAGCTGATAGGCACTAAATCCAATAGTATTATTCCATGTTATTGTATATGCCCATAGTGCTTCATTCGGTTTCTCTGCCCAATCCTTCCTGTGCATGTTCACTGTCTTTTTCATGATGTTCTCAAGTACTTTGTTTGTTGATTCCACTTGTCCATTCGCCTGAGGGTGATATGGAGTTGATTTCCTATGCTTGATTTTGTATTTCTCTGTAAGGTCTCGAACAAGCTTGGAGGTGAATTGTGCTCCCTAGTCTATGACAATCTGCCTTGGAACCCCAAATCTTACAAATATCTCTTCAAAAAGAAAAGATACTACTGCAATTTCTGTTGCCTTGGTCATTGCTTTGGCCTCCTCCCATTTTGTTATGTAGTCAGTACATACTAAGATTTACATGTTACCATTAGATAGTGGGTTGATAGGACCCATAAAGTCAAGAGCCCATTGTTCAAATGGCTCTATAAGTACTTGTGTTTTTTATGCCATTTCATTAGAAACTACATATCTGCCTATCCTTTGGCAGCTATCACACTTTTTAACATAGGTCTTTGAGTCTCTTAATATTGATGGACAATAATAGCCCAGATTCCAGACCTTGTATGTTGTTCTTTTCCCTGCAAAATGACTGCCACATTGTTCATCATGACATGCTTTTAAAAATAAAAAATTTGATCTTCTATTATGCATTGTTAAATTAAAATATCAAGTCCAGTATAGAAAAGGTCTCCATTAACCCAACTATATCTAGCACTATCTCTAATTATTTTGTTTTTTATGTTTATTTGTGAAATGAGAAGGTATTTTTCCGGATGATAGATAATTAGCTATGTCAGCAAACCATGGGGTTTTGACTGTTATAGAAAATAAGTGCTCATCAGGAAAATGATTAGAAACATGAACAATCTCACCAGGAATATGAAGCCTTGATAGGAAATCTACCACTTGATTGTCTTTTCCTGGTGGATCTAAAATAGTAACGTTAAACTCTTGCATTAATAACAACCATCTAATGATTCTTTGATTAGCGATAGGTTTGTTCATTAAGTATTTTATGGATGAATGATCAATATGAATGAACAATTGATATCCTATTTATGTAATGTCTAAATTTATTGACTGCAAACACATCAACTAGCATTTCTTTTTCAATTATGGTATAATTCAACTCTGCTGGAGTTAGATTTTTGCTGATCAAATATATAACATACTTAAATTAATTTTCTTTTGTCTGAGAGATGCTCCTATTGCTATATCAGATGCATCAGTGGAAATGTGAAATGGTAATGACCAATTTGGTCCTCTCAGAATTGGTGCTATGGACAATTTGTGTTTGAGCTTATCAAATACATGTTGACAATTTGTATTCCATTGAAATTCTATGTCTTTTGTAAGTAGTTTAAATAATGGAAAATCTATTTTATTGAAATTTTCAATGAAACTCCGGTAATATCTTGCATATCCCAAGAAACTTCTTACTTATTTTTGAGTTTTTGGTGGAAATAGGTTTACAATGATTTCTATATTTGTTGAATCCACTTTTATTCCAGATGATGAAATATGGTGTCCCAACACTATCCCTTCAGTTAGCATCATAAAACACTTCTCATTGCTAAGAGATAAATTTGTGTCAATGCATCTTTCTAAAACATTTTCCAAATTCTTTAAATAATATTCAAATGTATTCCCATAAACAGTAAAAATATCCATGTATACTTCTACACATTCATGTATAAGATCGACAAAGATGGCTAGGACTATTCTTTGGAAACTAGTAGGTACATTACATAATCCAAAAGGTAATACATTGTAAGCATATGTACCCCACAGACAAGTAAATGTATTTTTATCCTGATCCTCTAAAGCTATCTTGATTTGATTATAACCAATAAATCCATTAAGAAAGGAAAATAAATTATTCCCTGCTAATGAGTCTAGTACTTGATCAATGAATGGTAGTGGGAAATTATCCTTAAGTGTTGCCTTATCCAATTCCCCATAGTCTACACAAATTCTCCAAATTCTATTTTTCTTAGGAACCACAACTAAGGGAGAAACCCATTGACTATCAGAGAAGGGGTAGATAAATCCTACCTATAATAGTTTATGCAATTCCTCTTTTACTATCTCCTTCATCATTGGATTCATTCTTCTTTGTGGTTGTGTTGATTGTGCTGGACCCGCCAACATGTAAGGGGATCTCCCCGGTAATAAGTCAAAATTAGACCTCAAACCATTTGGTGTAGGAGTCTCAGTAGTGGGTCGTACGGTAATGCCTTGACCGCAATTTCGCACAGAGGCAAGTAGGATAAATTTTTTGGAAGCAAGGATGTGACAGCTGAAGTGAGAAAAGGAAGTTGGATGATATGTTCTAACACATGGGGGTTGAGATGAGTGCGCTCCTTGGAAACCTATGATAACACGTAGTTAAGAAGGGAACACACGAGCGAAGGTGCATCACAACATGGAAGGCAAGTTAGCAAGCAATCCAAAATGATGGTTAAACCAGCAATACATTTAGAATTATTCATACATACATACAAAGATAGATATACATGCTTGCGTAAGCAAACCAATACATATATCATTTAGAGTAAAGCATATAGCATAGAATACAATACAACATATTCATGAAAGATGCTGGCTCTTGTTATATTAAGAAGTGTAAGTTTCAGTCATACAATACATCCATGTCCAACTACTAGTTTCGATAGCGGAACGTTATAGCCACAACTGTCTGCTCCTCCAAAGAGATGTACTAGCTCTGCGTAGTGGAGAAGCCAAGGCTTATTACAATACTATCTAAGCTCTCTGTAAGATAGTCTCATTGGAAGCTTGGCTGACCAAAATCCTTTACAATGAGTTATGAGGTTCTATTTATAGCAAAGGGTGGGGTGACCCTTGACATTCCCCTTTGTGATAGTTCATCTACCCTCATGACTATTCATCTACTATGATTGTTACATCCAACTATCGAAACTTGAATTACACTTTACATGATGTTGCGTTACAATGCACATGTGCTCATGTGAGACAAAATGGCTTGAGAAAGCCATGCAAGACATCACTAACACTTTGTCCATTGTCGTGAGACCAAATCTTTGACATGCTTCTGATGGTGAAGTTGGTGAGTTTATGCCAAGCTTGGTCGTCTGTGATGGTGTGCATGTAGATCATGGTGACATATTGCTGAAGCAAACTCTTGCGTCTGTTGTATTTGGGTGCATTGGTATGGATCCTCCATCCAACTCATCTGGTGGCATGCGCATGGTCTTCTTGGTGTGGTCGAACTGGCAACACATTGATGAATAGTGTCTTTGCCAATCTGCTAGTGTGTGCTGGTGGTCATTCGCATCAACTGTAAACTACATGTTTAGCTCCAGTTGGACTTGCTTCTTGTATTTGCCTTTGTGAGTGTGCTGAATGGGTGGGATCACATGCGTGTGCACAATGACATGCATGCTACTGAATTCCCTTGCATGAGATCAACAACACCGCTCACCATGCCTGCTCCATGCTAGCTGCTAGGATGGATCTTTAACTTATACAGGCATAGTTCCATCCATGAGTGCATGTTACGGATGCTGCTGTACCTATTCCTACTGCAACTCATTCTCTCATCTATGCAGCTCTTGTTTTTCCTTGAGTTGTTGCTTCAACACATTTAACTCCTTCTCTGTTCCATTCTCTACCTTCACGTGATCTTCTTGTCACGTCATCACCTCATAGCCTGAGTCTCCAAACTTGATTTCACCACAAGTGGATATCCATGAGCTTGCAACTTTGTTCAGCCTCTGTGTTGTCAACAACCTTCCTCTTGCATTTGTTGCATCTGGTATGCTTCCTTCAACTGTTGTTCATGATGCTACCGCTGTGATGCTACTGCCATCATATCTTGATGTCCTTGTCTACGAAAAACTTGATGTCTTCGTGGGTAGGCAAGTCCATAGACACTTGAGTGACTCCATCCCCAAGTGTGCTTCGAATGGTGTATTCGACTCTACTCTCCTATAAACCATTGTACCTGTACTGCTAAGAGGCAGATTAACACATGTGATACCTGGAGACATGGAAACACTCATGGTAAGAAATCTGTTAGTTGAAAATGAAAATGAACTTGAGAACTGACTTGCAACGTACCTGTGTGACTAATCATGAAGGTTGCATAATTTCTACCGGGAGGTTGGGAGACTGACGGCCAAGACTATGCAAGGCACAGTCTGGGCTGTGAGGAAGTTGACTAACTACTGGAACTATGCAATGCATAGTCCAACCTAGCTGGTGATTGCTGGAATTGCGCAATGCGCAATATGAACTGGAAAATGTTGTAGGCTTAGTGACTGCATTGCACAATTTTCTGGGCCAACAGTCACTGTCCCTCAGAATTGCGTAATGCAAGACTAGATGAAAATCACTGGGAAAAAATGTGCATTTCCTGAGTGGAAGTCAGAGCCTTCCCTCTCAGGATTGTGCAATGCTACCTTGGTGCGGCAGAGTCCGGGCTAAGGCTGCCCAAACTCATCGACAGGTAACTGAAAGTGAATGTTAATGTGAATGCATGGCGATACTGAGTGTAAGCATAAGTGAATGATCGTGCATGCAAATATTGAATGACAGGTTTAGAAAATGGAACAACATGCATGTGGGTGAGGTGAGTCACCGAATCAGAGACTGTTCATGAAAAATAGTTTCATGCGTGCGACAGTAGTGAGATGTCATTGAAAATTGAAACAATGATAGTACAATCTAGCATGTAGCAAAACAATAAAAAGCGCTCATTGAAATCAAGTAGACAACATTCGTATGAATCGAAACACAAAAAGTGCCAAAAATGCAACACAAGACATGAAAAGTAGGCTTACCCAAAAACAACAAAGCTGAATGTGCTGATGAATCCTAGATGGAATGTGTGATGTTAGAGCTGCAAGGTCGATGTGAGGAATGAGCTATGCAGTGTCTGATTCATGAGTTTTGATAGAATCGAGGTTGTGATGCGCATGCCACAAATCTAGGAAAAGTGACACTTGGTGGGAGGTTTCTGAAATGATCCTTGCATGTAACCTCCGACTGTTAAAAATAGATCCTTGAAACAAGGGATGCCTTTGCGTGCTACCCGTGGAGGAGTAGTACACACATGCAAATCAGTTTTTCTCAATCCCGGAGGGAACCAGTCAGCTCAATTGCACATGTAAGAGTCTACTCAATTGCTAGGAGAAAATGCACATTTTTGAAAGGGATTTTCGCTGGCTGTGTAAGAGATTTGTGCAATTTTTGGGTAGAGAAGTTAACTATTGCCCAATATTGCACAATCCCTAATCTGAGTAGCCCTACTAGGAGGAATTGCACATTTTTTTGGATGAAGCTTGACTGGAATAATTGTGCAATTCTGGAGCCTAGTAGGCTGCTAGACAAAATTGTGCAATTTCTGGAAGGAAGGTTGGTTTCCCTCCAGAATTGCGCAAATTTTTGAGGGAGCTGCTCAGCCTGCTGTTAAACCAAGTCTGGGAGAATAGCCTGTGAGGGGAGTGCAACAAGCTCTGATGGATAGGTTTTCTATTTGCAAGAAAATCACTAAAGCTTATGTACTTGACGAAGCAAGACATGTTGCTATTAAAGGTTGGTAGGGAGGCTCCAAAATGAATCTAAGGAAAAATTTTGGAGGGTGGTTGTAGCCGCTACAACACTTGGCGACACACTTGGAGAACTCTATCTCTCTGAATGGACCTTGTTCATGAAAAACAAGTCTAACACCTCTGGAAGTATTGTTCAGTTCTTAGTTCCTCTTGGTTTCCACACTAGCTTGATTGTAATGAAGCTTCCAAGCTCTTGGTTGATTGACACACATTCCAAGCCAAGGCAACATATTTGTTTTGATTGGAGTTGAGGGGTATATTGGTGCACAAGTAGTATAGTCATCGGGGTCTTAATTTCATCTCTGGTGTCACTCTGCTACCAACAAGCTTGGACAATACCCTGATGGAGTCACATAGGAGCATAAACATGGATTTGTTGCCAGCGAGCCTGTTCAGTACCCCGACGGAGTTACTTTCATCACCTCTTTGCACAAGAAGCCTTTCTCTTCTTTCACCTTATTCATTTTTTCGTTTTTTTTTTTTCAATTTTTTTTCACATTTTCATTTTTTCATTTTTCATCTTTGTAACTGTTCATAGCACTTATTCAGTTTAGAGGTGGAAAAGGGATCCCAACTTATTGAGATCAGAAGAGTTTTTTCCTCCAGAGAAATAGTTTATTATACCTTTGACGTGCCAATTAAGGTTTCCCCCCTCACCTTACTCTACTTGGCTGAGCTGATAAGGGTTAACCCAAAAACAATTGACTAGAGTAGGTGACACTAGTTAGCATGCAAACATTGCGTTTTCACCAAGGTTCACTTTGAACAATACGTATTTTCTATCGATATATCATGGACTAAAAGTAAAAATTTCTTCAAACAGAGGCAGGATGACAGATAACCAAGTAGTGATCGTTGCACCAGGCCTATCTTACTTTACCCAACTTGTTTCAAGAGTCGTACATGGTTTCGTGCGAAACTAACCTATGAATGAAACAAGAAAACAAACAAAGAACAAAGCAAAGCATAAGCAAAAGCAAAAGTGAAAGCAAAATGTGTAAAAAAAAGCAAGCAGAAAAGCAAGCAAACAAAGCAAGTAAGAAAACAAGCATGCAAGGAAACAGACTGAAAGTAAACACTACTCCTACTCCTAAGCTAGCGGTGCATGGGCGCGATCATGTGAAGTGATATTCCTAATGCAGCCATCGATGCATTGGTTGATCCATGTTGGTGAAGGCTTTGTTTGAGAAGAAGACAACTGTGCAAACCAGCAAACAAGAAAGATGTAACAGTGAAGACAAATAAAATCTGAGTTTAAAAGCATCCACAAAACAAAAATGAGTGAGAGCACATGACATGTACTCGATGGAATTTCCATGTTGCTGAGCTAGATTGCATGCAAATGTTGAGTGTATGCCTTCTCTTGGCTATGACATGTAAGCAAACGCGAGAGAGGTAAACCACTTACATTGTGCATGTGTGCTTGCTGTGTAAGATTCCTCTAATGCATGAGTGATGGGGTCATGTAGTTCGAGTGGAGGAAGTGAAATCTGGGTGTTTGGTTGATCTTAGATGCAAATTAGAGAGTGATGAGGAGACTTGAGTGTTTCAACAATTTCCTAACTAGAAGTGAAACCAACCTTAGGATAGTGAGGGCCTGACATAACCATGAGCTCGTGCTGAAGTTCCTTGACAGGCTGCGGGGTTTTGATGTTGTCAACAGATAGATCATCATAGACCAGTGTCTTAGACATGTTAACAATGATTGAATCAACATCATGATCATATGAAGAAGTAGAGAGATCATGACAACCAAGATAAAAAAATTTAGGGTGTTTGTTGCAATCCTCGTGATTTGATGAATCGAGCAGAGGGGTAGCTGAGAAGAAAATATGTTCACCCTCTATGTTTTTGGAAATGAGAGATGACAGATTGGACGGATTTCTAGAGGAAGATGTGTCCTCTCCTCACTATGATGATAGACTGACATATGACATTACCTGTGAATGATCAGAAGTATAAACATCTGGAAATGAGTTTTCACAGGGGAAATTGGCAGTGATAGAATCATTAGGGATGTCAAGATAAAGCAGATGAGGCGCAGTTGGAAGGGAGTCATCCTTCACCGTAGGTTCTTCTTTATAATCCCACACAAACTCATCATGAATGATGGTGCAGGTTGTCTACACAACACCAACTCCTTCTATAGCTTGATCCTCGCTCACAACAGGTAAGGAGTCTGGAATGGAAGAGAACTAGACAGTACAATCCGGAGGATCAATAGAATGTGGGGATGGAGGTTGAGGGAATGAATCCACATGAAAAACAATAAGCTTGCAAGCTAGATATGCGCAGATACCAAGAGCAGGTGGGGAGGGAGGATGTGATAGTTCAAAATATGTGTTTGCATGTCCTCCCACATTACTCTGCGGTGGTGGAGATGTTTGATGAGGTGAAGGCGGACAGTCACTTGTGACAGCAACTGTGCCTGCTTGTGATTTCCCAGCTCCATCATTGAGCTGTGCTAAGTAGGGTTTGGATATGTGAAGAAGATACTCAAATATTCCATCGAGAAATTCCCAATCAATATCATCTTTGGGGAATCGATATGCAAGATTACAAAAGTGTGTGTAAAATTGATCAACGGATTCATCTGGTGCTTTTCGTAATTCCATAATTTTTTTGTTGAGTGCTTTATAGTCAAAGTGATTGAAAGCATGGTCTATCTCTATGACTAGATGAGCAAGAGAATGAATATATTTTTCTGGCAACGTGGCACACCAGTGCATTAGGTGCCCTCGAAGCATGTAGATGAACAACGCGTAGGTTATGTATTCTTCAAAGATTCCATGCCTTTCGCATAATCCTACAACTTCGACCATGTGCGTAACCACGGCTACGTGGTCTCCACCATCATATGTTTTATGAGACAAGTTATCCTGGAGCTTTTCCGAGATAATGAAATTGTTTCCACAAGACATACACTCTGGAAGAGAAACTCGGTAGTTGGTCATGATAGATATGTAGAGATTCAAAACAGATGTGAGGACTTAGCTTGTCATATGGCCCTCCTTCTAGTGCCAAAATGTTGACGGTGCTGGACATGCCAACATGTAAGGGGATATCCCTGTTAAGAAGTCCCAATTAGACCTCAGACCATTTGGTGTAGGAGTCCGAGCAGTGGGTCGTACGATAATGCCTTCACTTTGATTTCGCACAGGGGCATGCAGGATAACTGTTTTGGTAGCAAGTGTGTGACAACTGTAGTGAGCCAAGGAAGGTGCCTAAGAGGTTCTAATACATGGGGGTTGAGATGAGTGCGCCCCTTGGAAACCTGTGATAGCACGTAGTTAAGAAGGGAACACACAGTGAAGATGCATCACAACATGGAAGGAAAGTTAGCAAGCAATCCAAAGTGATGGTTAAAGTAACAACACATTTAATAAAGATTCATACAAACATACATAGATAGCTATACATGCATGCATAAGCAAACCAATACATATATCATTTAGAGTAAACCAGATAGCATAGAATACAATACAACATATGCATGAAACGTGTTGTCTCTTGTTATATTAAGAAGTGCAAGTTCTAGTGATACAATACATCCATGTCCAGCCACTAGTTATGATAGAGGAACGTTATAGCCACAACCCCCTGCTCCTCCAAAGATAAGTACTAGTTCTGTGCAGTGGAGAAGCCAAGGCTAGTTACAATACGTCAAAGCTCTCTCTAAGATAATCCTATCGGAAGCTTGGCTGACTAAAAGCCTTTACAATGAGTTATAAGGTTCTATTTATAGCAAAGGGTGGGGTGACCCTTGACATTCCCCTTTGTGATAGTTCATCTACCCTCATGACTCTTCATCTACTCTATGATTGTTACATCCAACTATCGACACTTGACTTACACTCGACATGACATTACATTACAATGCAAATCTGCTCATGTGAGACAAAATGGCTTGAGCAAGCCATGTAAGACATCACTGACACTCAATCCATTGTGGTGAGACCAAATATTTGACATGCTTGTGATGGTGAAGGTGGTGAGCTGATGCGAAGCTTGGTCGTCCGTGATGGTGTGCATGCACAACATGATGACATCTTGCTGAAGTGAAATCTTGCCTCTGCTACATTCGGTTGCATTGTTATGGCTCCTCCATCGAACTTGTTTGCTAGCATGTGCATGGTATTCTTGGTGTGGCCGAACCGGTGCCACACTGATGCATAGTGTCTGTGCTGATCTTCTAGTGTGTGTTGGTGGTCATGCACATCAACTGTCAACTACATGTTCAGCTCTAGTTGGACTTGCTTCTTGTTTTTTCCTCGGTGAGTGTGCTGAATGGGCAAGATTGCATGCATGCACACAATGACATCAATGCTACTGAATTCCCTTGCATGTAATCAACAACACTGTTCACCATGTCTGGTCCGTGCTAGCTGCTGGGATGGATCTTTAACTTGTATGAGTGTAGTTTCATCCGTGAGTGCATGTTATGCCTGCTACTGTACCTGGTCGTGCTGCCACTCATTCTCTCGTTTATGCAGCTCCTATTATTCCTTGAGTTACTGCTTAAATACATGCAACTCCTTCTCTGTTCCATTTTCTGCCTTCACGTGATCTTCTTGTCACGCCATCACCTCATAGCCTAGGTCTCCAAAGTTTCTTTCACCATAAGTGGATCTTCTTCTGCTTGAAACTTTGTTCTGCCTCTGTATTGTCAACAACCTTCCTCTTACATTCGTTGCATCCAGTATACTGCCTTCAGCTGTTGTTCATGATGCTTCTCGTTGTGATGATGTTGTCATCATATCTTGATGTCCTTGTCTACTAAAAACTTGATGTCTTCGTGGGTAGGCAAGTCCATAAACACTTGATTGACTGCATCCCCAAGTGTGCTCTGAACGGTGTCTTCGACTCTGCTCTCCTAGAAACTATTATACCTATACTACTGAGAGGCAGACAAACACTTGCTATACCTGGAGAAATGGCAGCACTCATTGCAAGAGATCTGTCAGTAGAAAATCAAAATGAACATGAGAACTAACTTGCAACATACCTGTGTGACTGATCATGAAAGTTGTGCAATTTCTGTCGTGAGGTATGGAGATTGACTACCAAGACTGCACAAGGCACAGTCCAGGTTCTGAGGAGGCTGACTGATTGCTGGAACTGCGCAATGCACAGTCCAACCTAGATGCTAACTGTTAGAATTTCGGAATGCACAATCTCAGCTGGAAAAGTTTGTAGGCTCAGTGACTGGATTGTGCAATTTTATGGGCCAGTAGTCACTATCCCTAAGAATTACACAATGCAAGACAGGAGGATAGCCACTGGGAAAAAATGTGCATTTCCTGAGAGAAAGACAAACGCTTCCCTCTAAGGATTATATAATGTTGTCTTAGTGAGGCAGAGTCTAGGCCAAGGCTGCTTAGACTCGTCGACAGGCAATTGAAAGCGAATGTGAATGTGAATGCATGGTGATACTGAGTGTAAGAATAATTGAATGATCATGCATGCAAACAGTGAATTATAGATTCGGAAAATGGAACAACATGCAAATGGGCGAGGTGAGCCGCCAAATCGGTCATTGTTCATGAAAAATAGTTTCATTCATGCGACAATAATGAGATGTCAACGAAAACTGAAATGGTGGTAGTTCAAGCTAGTATGTATCAAAATGATAGTAGGCGCTCACTAAAATCAAGCAGACAACATTCGTACGAAGTGAAACACAAAAAGTGCCATAAATGCAACACAAGACATGAAAAGAGGGCTTATAAGAAAACAACTCCAACGACTCCTAGATGGAATGTGGGATGTCATAGCTACAAGGTTGATGTGAGGAATGATCTATGTGGCATCTAGTTCATGAGTTTTGATAAAATCGAGGTTGCGATACACATGCCACAAATCTAGGAAAAACAGCACTTGGTGGGAGGGTTCTGAAATGATCCTTGCATGTAACCTCCGACTGTTAAAAATAGATCCCTGAAACAAGGGATACCTTTGCGTGCTGCCTAGGGAGGAGCAACCCATGTATGCAAATCAGTTTTTCTCGATCTCGGAGGGAACCCGTCAACTCAACTACACATGTAAGAGGCTGCTCAACTGTTGGGAGAAAATGAGCATTTCTGGAAGGGAGTTTGGCTGGCTTCCCAGGAGATTTTCCCAATTTCTAGGCAGAGCAGCTGGCTACTGCCCATGATTGCGCAATTCTTGGGCTAAGTAGCCCTGCTAGGAGGAATTGTGCAATTTTTTGGATGAAGGTTGATTGCCAGAATTGTGCAATTCTGGAGCCTAGCAGGCTGCCAGACAGAATTGCGTAATTTCTGGAGGGAAGGTTGGTTGCCCTCCAGAATTGCATAAATTTTTGAGGGAGTCTCTCAGCCTGTTGCTAGACCAAGTCTGGGAGAATAGCCTATGAGGGGAGTGCAACAAGATTTGATGGACAGGCTCTCTATCTACAAGAAAATCACTGAAGCTTGTGTACTTGATGAAGCAAGACATGTTGCTGTGAAAGGTTGGTAGGGAGGCTCCAAAACAAAGCTAAGGAAAAATTTTGGAGGGTGGTTGTAGCTGCTGTTATCGGGAAATCTAGTGTCTATGCAGAGTTGTTAGTCCCACTAAGACTGGTAGCTATCTTAGAAACAAACAAACTAAAACTACTTTTATTTTCCTTTATGAGAAGTAGATAAGAGGGGAACAAAGGAGACCAACCTCTGTCTTGCGCTTGGTTCCTTGCTTGATTCCTCTCCTTTCTGATATATCTTTGCCACTCGTTTCCTCGTCTACCCAGCTTCAAAGAGCACTTGTGGAATCAAAGCAACATAACACTATCCAAGAATAGAGATCTACTATCACAAAGAATATAGGACCAGATATATATTGACCACACAAATGCATATATCATCAATCATACAAGAATGTGGAGGAAAACTTGAACAAATTTATTAATATCAAGAATAGCAAAGAGGATTACGACCAATTGTTCTGACCTAGTGTCATCCTCTCAGCAAGAAAGCCCTTCTTCACCTCATGAAAAAATTAGATCACCCAACACTATGATGTTACACCAAGAAACCAGTAGCACTTCCTTACAAGATACAAAATTCCAGCCCTTGGATCTCTGGGATGAGGGATCCATATATAGATGATTGTAGGGGGGTGAGTCAGCTTCTGAGATTTGATTAGTTTCCTCTCTCTGGTATTTCTTGATTCCACTTGGAGATTGATGATCTCTTACTCATCCCTGGGCGAATTCAGAGAGGCAAGTGTCACAGGAGAAGTTTATGGAAGATTCCATGATAATCCACCTCGCAAATTGACTCTGCCATTCGTCCACTCTCGCCCATCGCACCCCATAGAAGGGCTTTTTAGTATGCATCGCACCTCCCGTGTGCATTTAGGTGGGATGCATCGCACTTTGACCATGGAGCAGGTGAGATGGTCCAATTTTGACTAGTTCTGAGCAGTTTTTCATGGAGAACTTCTGGGAGATGATGTAATCAGCTGACCTTGTTCTTTTAGGGGTTGGAACAACACTTTTAGGGACTTAGGAGCCCTTGGTTTATGGACATATATGATTGGGGTTGTAGTGCCCAAAAATGTCTATAACAGTTGCCCCCTAAAGCATGAGGTCGTTAATCTTTTGATGTCGGGTGAAATTCTTTATCATGAGGATCCGAAGTTTTTTCGAGCTGGAAGGCGAGCTGTAATAAGATACAATACAATACATTATCTTCATAATATTTTCATGATCTAGCTAAGGCGGTCATTCCCATGCTTAGCTTTATAAATTCATTTTCATGTAGATAAGACAGACAATCATCTGTGTGCAGATTGATGATTCTGGTAGAGCCATCATCCCTCAAATTGGATGATTATCTGTGCAGCAATGATGTACATTTGATGTCTTTATTTTTCTGAATATATATCACAACCCAGATGGATGAAACTAGATCTGGGGTCTTCAATCTCGTTTGATCTTCACTCAAAGTACAAGTCGATCCATGTGAGAGATGTTTTGGAGTCGAACATGGAAAGACATCGCCTGATTACCAGCCAGTGATGTAAGCTGTTAACAGGCACGAGAGGAATCACCAATAATGATGATTACCCTCAAGGTACGACAACACAATTCACGTGGTGTGAAAAATGGATTTGGTGTCGAACACCATGAAAAATCTTTCAGTCGAAGGCCATTGATGTAAACCCATCGCCGGAAATGAGAAACTTGCCATTGAGGCATGCAAGCTTCAAAGTACTGAAAGGGTTGTTCCTAGATTGACTTCCTGGATAATGAGCTAATTTCAACAAGAAGTGATCCGTCGTAGGAGGGCCGTAATGAATCCCACATCTACGACATGGAATGGAGCAAATGATTTTAATGGAGGTGAAAACGATCTGATGATATAAGGTTCAGGGTGGCGGTCATGAAAAAATGGAGCGTAAATGTATTGCAGTGGATGAGACACAGGTGAATTCTCTAAGCGACTTCTCTTGAACATATCGGCAACACTGACATGATGGATTGGTAGCGTTAACCCCAAATGTGGATGGTGTGATGGACCAATGGTGATATGACTAGGGAACGGAACAACCCAACCCGACTTGGATGCGGAGTGAAAGTGTCATGTTCAAGAGCGACTTGCTACCAATAAAGTTTCTTCAAGTTTTCTTCCCAATTTTTCCCCAGTGATTGCCGACCAGTACCTCTTTATTTTTTTCAAGCTTGAGGAGGATAACATATGCTTGTTCTATAATTTTCCCTTCGGGCAAACCCATCGCTATGTTTTAACGAGCCTAGCGATAGTGAAACTCGTTCTTGTCTGTATGGACAAGTTTGTCACTATTCGGTTTTAACGAGTTTAACGACAAAGATAACTCGGTCCTTTTCAATTTTATAGAGTCTGAAAGGGACGTAAAGAAAACTCCAATAATCCTTTTTCATCTTATAATCCCTTAAGTCCGAAAAAGTATAAAATAATACAAAAAGGATGAATTTTCGGTAATTTTAACGAGCCGAACAAAACAAGCACTCGATCTTTTTGTGCAATAATCCCTCAGGTCGAAAAACATTAAAATCTAGAGGAGGGGTAGCACCTCCGGTCACTTTAATGAGCTAGACAGGCTAATTGCTCGGAAATCTTTTCATATTTTACGAGTCAGATGAAAAGAGCTTAAAGGAGATTCATTTTTCGAGGAACGAGTGATAAAATCGGGTAGCAGCTGATTCTAGGTAAGGTTTGGAATTTTCCAATCACGACAATGTCACAAGGATGGCCATCACTCTTCGTAGTTGTTCCTCAAAAGGGGTAAAAAATCAAATGGAGGTGAATGATCGGCCAAAAACAGAGTGGAGATGATGATGAGAACATGACCAAGGCTCAAAGTTTGATGATAATACATTCACGATGGTTATTTACCGGAAATTGGTTCATTTTTTAATGAATGAGCTTAAACTCTGGGGGAAACATTTGCTCATTGCTTATGTTTAATTTTTAACGAGCTTGAACTCCACATAAAAACTGCTCGATCCAGTCGTATAATAAGGATGTCTCATCTAAGATGCCATTTTTTATGGAGCTTGCACCTTACAAAGCTTTGCCCCGCATCCTTTCTTTATGCAAGTTAGGAAACGACCAATCCTATGAGTTTAAAGGGTTAGAGGACCTACAAATTTAAAAAATAAATGGTCACTCTTCGCTTGCATGCCAAAAGGTTTGCATGCCCCCAGGTATAGTGAAGTAGAGTTTCCAGGTTACCCCTCAATTTGCAGACAAAACATTTGTTTTATTGGGAAAGGCCTACCTTTTCCAGGTTACCCTTCAATTTGCAGACAAAACATTTGTTCTATCGGGAAAGGCCTACCTTCTAACAGAGGTATCTTATTTCGGTCTAACCCCATTTTCCTAAATGGACAGGTGTGTCAACCAGTCATATATCCTTCGCGGAAACCTACTCTATGCCCAAGGTTTTCCTGCCGAAACAGACCAGGGTGCATGCCCCCTGGGTTTCAGTCATGTCCTCCCGAATCACTCGCGCTCATTAGGTGGATGGACTGGGGATTGATGAGACATTCCTTGCGCGAAAAGACCATTCAGGGATGGTATTTGACTATTTTCTATGTGCGAGCCGAGGAATGAAAGCTGGTCTACGAGCTTGACCACTCTTCCTTTATGCGGAAAACACATTACTCTAAAGAGCGAGGAGACAATGGCTCCCATGCAATAAATATAGTCGCGTCCAAGGAGTAGATTAAAATCTAGGGGTACTTGGACTACCATTACGTTCATGTGAATGGTTTTCCTTCTCAATGTTATAGGCACATTGGGAAGGATCCCTAATGGTCGACTGGTTCCTTTGTCAAAGCTTGTTAGATTTCTCATCTCAGGCAAAAGCGATGGTGAACCAAGCGCTTTCCAAGCAGTTGAGGAAAGGATACTCACAGAAGCCCTTTCATCTATGATGGTACCAGCCATGACCATTCTATATATTTGTGCAATGATTTGAAATGGTGCACTAGCTGGTAAACAGGGTCTACCTAGTAGATTCCAATCGAAGGAAACAACTAGGTTGCTTGGAGGTGGGACCAAATAGACGGCTGGATATGACTCTGACGAACTTCCTTCCTACGGTAAAGGAATAGGTAGACTACCCCCATGTTCATCGGAGTTTGTGTTTACGAAGAGAATTTGAATGGTGTCATTCTTGTTCTCTCCGGTGACTGTATCATATGAAGATGGACCTTCTGAAGGCAAGACCAGGTCAACTGCCGCCTCGACCTTTTGACTTTCGTCTAGTGTGGATTCAGATGGTTTATCTTCAATGATAGACACTTCGACTGACCACAATGGCATGTCAGTCGGATTTTCAACTAGTGATGGACTTGGCAAGAGTTTATTATATCTAGGAGGAAGCTGTAACGGTGAAACCGGACGGTTGTCAAAAACTCTTTTAGCCTCGTCTAGGAAGGGACAATGGTGGATGGCGTGATCTCCTTCACACAGTTTACAAGGGGATTTACTTTTCCTTTTCTGTCCCGACACTTCGCTTTCACTAGTTGACGGTGTACTTTCAACATGATCATTAGAGGTTGTTGACACCGGATTGTGCAAATGAGGAGACCAGTCCCTTAAGATCTGAGGGATGCAAGGAAAATCTTGATGATAGTGATCTCATTTGAAAATGACACATGGAGATTTAGGCTTTGACAGTGCAGTGTGTGGATTTTCACTAGATGATGCCTGGTTGCCCCTTTTCGCCTTTGGCTCCTTCTTCTTCTTCTCTTCCTTAGTTACTTGATTTTTGGTGTTACCATCTCCATCAAGCGAAGAGGAAGGAAGAGAGGGAGAATCGGATGAAGTAGAAGGTTGGGGGGTAACTCTGGTATCATCTAGTTGCTGCCTTGATTTCTCAGGAATCACGGTGTTCTGAACGACAGAGGTCGAGAAGAGCCATACGGGCAGGCCGATTGTCAATCCTGGAAGTGACAATGTGGCCATATAGGGTGCACCAACATCTCCCCAAGAGGAGAAAGGACTAGGATTTCCTCTAAGGGGAAATCCTTAGTTGGTGGACTCCATTTTTCTCAACCTAAGACCAACGTAGGAAAGGTGACGTTTATTTTGATTAAAATAAATTTTAGACGCTTTGACACAACTTGTTTTTTCAATTTTTAAGAGTCGAGAAAAAACAAAAGATGACTCTAGTCGCCATCAATTTTTAATGAGCTTGAAGTGACAAGTGCTCAGATGGACCTTTTCCTTTAAGGAGTTTGAAAAGGAATGAAAGGACTACTCTGGAAGTCTAGACAAAGGGATTGCCAAACCAATCGCAAAAATGCAGAATACTTTTTATGGTACGATAGTCAATCTTCCCGAATGTTGTGTTCAGTGCATTGCGATCGATAGGGCGGTAGACACGACTTCCTATGGATAAAGGATATAGCCTATTATGGTCTCCCAATATATACTCGATGGTATGTGGGAGCACAAGTCCATACTGGCACTTGTCGTCTCAAAGTGGAGGAATCACCCAACCAGTGACAAAAACAATAGTTACCAGGCTTTACGACGCCAAAATACGTCTCTAGCCTAGACTTCTAAATGTTCTCCATTAGGTTCCAAAGCATTTTTAGATTCATTAAATTTATTTTACACTTGATATTGTTTAAGAAATTTTCCTTTTAGGTTCACCGTGTGATGTAGATATACAATTCCTAAAATGCAATCT
Source organism: Pinus tabuliformis (assembly GCA_031772625.1). NCBI lineage: Eukaryota > Viridiplantae > Streptophyta > Pinopsida > Pinales > Pinaceae > Pinus > Pinus tabuliformis. The sequence goes on along the minus strand of CM062814.1, from coordinate 208,689,526 downwards.
AAGATGATAAAAAATCGTTTAATCTTCTTTTTGCAATGAAAATCCTAGCTACTAAAGAAAGAAAGATGATATTCTTTCAACATAGAGCAGAGAGCACACACTATATGCACTGTCCTAAATCAAACCAAAAAACAGTCTAAATGCAAATGCACATGCATGTATTTGTTTTCAGCCTTCTTAATGTGTGAATGATAAAAATAAAGCTATGCGCAAATCTGAATTATTTTTCAAAGCGACATTACTAACAAGCTTCTTTTCAAGACAAAATGAAGACAATGACGACACTTTGCGATTTGGAATTGAAAACTTTCTTTCGACACTTGAAAAACTACTAATTCAAATCAAATACAAGAGTAACAGTGTAATCGACTATCAAGAATAATCAGAGCTACAGTTCTTTGCACAACGGAGGCAGAATAATGGCAAGGAAGGGGGTTTCCACCGAGGTATACTGACTACAGACAGCAAAACTCCTGAATAGAGCCGAAAAGAGTGAAGAAAAACCAAAGTCTAGAGGAAAAATTATCCTTCTCTGACCATCGCACCTGTTACACAGGGATTCCAGTATGCATCGCACCTACAGCACACGGGAAGTGCGATGCATACTGATATCCTTGAAGAGAGGGTGCGATGGTACAGTGCGAGACTTTTGATCCAGTTCTTGATCACAGTTTGCAACACAGTTCAGGAATTTAGGCCGGGCAAGTGATAATCTGTAAATAAATTACAGGGGTAGATCTAAGGAGGTTACTAGAGCCACCACAAGGGCAATTAGGATGTTTACAAATCAATTGTTCAGTTTATAAACAAAACCCAGAGATAGACTGAAGCAGCATTGATCTACTTTGCACTTGCATAGAAAATGCAGTTCGAAGGCTAGCTGGCTTGAATTCAGGCTCCATCTATAAGTTTATAAAACAAACAAGTATAGAAAAGAAAACAAGCTATTCATTCCCCATCGGAGTCGCCATTTTGTTATCGAGAAATATAGTGTCTATGCAGAGCTGCTAGTCCCACTAAGACTGGTAGCTATCTTAGAAACAAACAAACTAAAACTACTTTCGTTTTCCTTTATGAGAAGTAGATAAGAGGGGAACAAAGGAGACCAACCTCTGTCTTGCGCTTGGTTCCTTGCTTGATTTCTCTCCATTCTGATAAATATTTTCCACTCGTTTCCTCATCTACCCAGCTTCAAAGAGCACCTGTGGAATCAAAGCAACATAACACTATCCAAGAATAGAGATCTACTATCACAAACAATATAGGACCAGATATATATTGACCACACAAATGCATATATCATCAATCATATAAGAATGTGGAGGAAAACTTGAATAGCTTTATTAATATCAAGAATATCAAAGAGGATTACAACCAATTGTTCTGACCTAGTGTCATCCTCTCAGCAAAAAAGCCCTTCTTCACCTCATGAAAAACTTAGATCACCCAACACTATGATGTTACACTAAGAAACCAGCAACACTTCCTTACAAGATACAAAATTCCAGCCCTTGGATCTCTGGGATGAGGGATCCACATATAGATGATTGCAGGGGGGTGAGTTAACTTCTGAGATTTGATTAGTGTCCTCTCTCTGATAGTTCTTGATTCCACTTGGAGATTGATGATCTCTTACTCATCCCTGGGTGAATTCAGAGAGGCAAGTGTCACAGGAGAAGTTTCTGGAAGATTCCATGATCATCCACCTCGCAAATTGACTCTTGCATTTGTCCACTCTTGCCCATCGCACCCCATATAAGGGCTTTTCAGTATGCATCGCACCTCCCGTGTGCATTTAGGTGGGATGCACAACACTTTGACCATGGAGCAGGTGAGATGGTCCAATTTTGACCAGTTCTGAGCCGTTTTTCATGGAGAACTTCTGGGAGATGATGTAATCAGATGACCTTGTTCTTTTAGGGGTTGGAACAACACTTTTAGGGACATAGGATCCCTTGGTTTATGGACATATATGATTGGGGTTGCAGTTCCCAAAAATGTCTATAACAGCTACTACAACAGGTTGTCTTACAAGTTTGATAATCTCATCTATGTAAATATGATGGATACATATTTTTGCATATCTGTATAATCCCAAGAAAAATATTTTGAATATTTGTTTAATAGTACAATTACTTGTTATTTTTGTGATGATTGTAAATTGATACCAATGTTTAGATTTTTTACAGGGCTGATTTGAATGAGTTTACTTTGAGAATTTGTTATTGTGTTAACAAGAAATATTTCTTCAAATAATGTTTGTAATGAATTAATAGTGCAATTTTCCTGAAACCATTGATATAGAAATTGATCTGCAACTTCATATTGAATAGTTCTTAGCTGCTCTGAAATGTTAGGTTCTGAAATGAAAAGATCCATTATGTCTTGATTATCCTCTTCTCTAAAATCGAAAGCTTCATTAATACTTAGAATGGGTTGAATTTCTTCTTTTTGTTCATAAGGACAAGATAATAAAGAAGGAGATTGGGTAGGAGAATAGAGTTTTATGTGCTTCCTTTCATTTCCATGTGATATGATCATACATCCTTATCTACATTAAATAAAGGCATTATTTTTGGCTAACCATGGTCTGCCAAGAATTAAAGGATGGCCTCCTAAATTTGACTTTGGTTGTAGGACTAGGAAGTCTACATGATATTCCCAAGAATCCAAAGAAACAATGATATCTTCGAGTACTCCTTCTGGCACTACTTTGGACCTGTCAGCTAGTTCCAAAATTGTAGTGGTCCATTGGATATTTGGCAAGTTCAAATATTTCATGGTTTCTGTTGTCATGACACTAATAGTAGCTCCTTAGTCAATTAGAGTTTTAGAAATTGAAATTTTTTTGATTGAAATGGTTACCATAGATATTCCGATATCAACATATTTTTCAATTGTGGTATTTGTTGACATAAGACTAGCTAATTTCCCAATGACATGAATCGAAGGTGGATCTTGCTTTCTTTTTGCAGTTCTCTTTGTGCAAAATTCCTTAATTTCCTTTGTATAAACATGAATATATTTAATAGTGCGCAATAAAGGAATTTTAACATAAGAGTTTTTCAATTCATCTAAGATGTCAAATTCAGGAAGAGAGATTGAAGATTTTTTCTCTACTAACCTTTATGGAAAATGAGGCGTTTGAGTTGTTATTATTCTACTCTTCTGAATTTGTTGTTCTGCATTAAGCTTTTCAGGATTTCTCTCCTCCTCTATTTGTGCTTCTATAATCATCAGAGAGTCTTTTTGTAAGGTTTTTCCAGACCTTAAGTGGATGTTTTGAATAGGAAGAATTGAATATGATGTTCCTTCTTCAGTATTGTAGATTAGCCTCTCAGCTTTGTTACTAGGAGTTGCTACTGGTTGGGCTGGTAATTGAGTTGGTTTGGGTGGTGTTTGGTTAGAAGGCAGCTGAAGTTTCCGAGGTTGTGTTAGTACATGCATTGATTGTTGTGTGAATGGATTTGATTGAAGGGGTTGTTGAAATTACTAATATGGAAATGGTTGTTGAGGATCTGGCTTTCGATATAACTGTTGAGGATAAGATTGATATTGTTGTTGATATGGTTGTTGAGGGTAAAATTGTTGGGGAGGTTGGGCTCCATAAGCATATCCTAGTCAACCGTTTTAAGGTTGGTTTTGGTTTTACTAAGGAGGACAAGTCTGCGATGGCATAGGAGAATTCCATGAAGTTTGGGAAGGATATTGATAATTTTGAGGAATTTGTTGAGGTAAATTTTGAGGCATACCTATAAACCATGGTTGCCAAGGTCTTCTTGGTGCCAAATAATAGAGAGAGTCAATTCCTTGACTTTCATCTATTGAATTTCATTGTAATTTCTTTAGCATTGTACAATTATCAGTTAGATGATTTTTAGTACAAAGTCCACAAATCTGAATACCATCTAAAGAACATTCCCTTAGTGGATGTTTCTTCCTACATTTAGGATAGAAAATTGATAGTACTTGATCTTGTTCATCTTGTTTCTTTTTAGCCTTAAGTACATCAACTTGTGTTCCTCATGTGCTCAAAATATCAGTTTTAAAATTTTCAAACAGATTCCCTAATTCAACTCTTGTTATGCTTCATGTTGCTAATTTAGTAACTTTTGAATTTACATCTCTTTTTCCACTTTTTTCTCTCCCTCTGGAATATGTTTGACACAATTATGAATTTTGTCAAATGGAAAATATGAGATGTTCCATTTTCCCATCACATTGAGAATATCAAGATACTCATCTCGTATTCCTTTGAGAAAAATTGTTTGAATGGTATCACGAGTTAAAGAATGTTGTTTGGATTTTTGTAAGTTGTAAAGAAATCATTCTAACTATTCTTGCAAACTCTCATATTTTTGTTGAGACGTCCTAAAAATATCTTCCTTTGAATCTCTAGGCCTACAATAGGCTTGATACTTCTTAAAAAGAATTCCTCATGTCTTCCCAAGAAGTAATAGTGTGTTCGCATAACCCCATAAACCATTTTAATGTAGCTTCTTTAAGAGTAGTAGGAAACATACGAAGCTTATGTGTATCATCAGTATAACCATACGCATAACATAAGATGTCAAATTCAAACACGAATGAATCAGGATCTTAAAAATACATTCCATAGAAATTTGTTAAAACCGAAGATGGAATATTCTTCATTTTTACCTCTTCTCCAAGAATTGCTCTAGTATCTAAAATTGGGAATCCAAAAGTAGCTTCTTCATCATTACCTTTTTCTACATCTTGTCTTCTCTTATGATCATATTCTCTTTTGGCATCTTCCTCTCTTTTTATTTCTTCTTCTCTTGTCATCTCTTCCTCTCTTTTTCTTTGCCATTCTTTTTGTTGCTTTTCATATTTTAACCTTTGTTATGGAGTTAGTATTGGGATGTTAGATCCATTCCCTTCTTCTACCATATCTTTTTCAGCGGTTTCAAATGTTTCAGTAACAAATTGAGATTGTATATTTTCAACTTGTTTTGTTTGTTCAGAGATAGTTTGATGTAATTGTTCAAGGATAGGCTGATCTAATTGTTCAAGAATAGGCTGATCAATTGGTTTTCTTATACCCCTTTGTTTTCTTATGGAAGATGTTCCTATTTTTTTATTTTGTTTTCTCTTCACTTCATAAGCTAACAAAGTTTTTCTTTCAACAAGCATTAACCTTTGTCCTGAACGTTGTTTTTCCTCTAACTCTTCCAGAGTTGGTTTTCCAGAATTGGTGTAGTTAATTTGAAGGTAGGTAGTCCTGCTTCCACCAATGGTTTAGCAGTTGGGGGGTATTGTTTTGTATATTTACCCTTTTCGTCTCTTTGTCTAGGCATAAATGACCATAATGAAAAATCATAAATTTTTATGGTTTTTTATTTTATTTTTTTATTTATGTTTTCTAAATTATCTTCCTAATTAGTTATATCCAAATATGATTCCCGAGTAATGGCACCAAAAATGTCAGCTCAATTTACTAGGTAAATTAAGACATGTATTTTACTCATCAATCCAGTTTGGTAATCATTGAAGCAAACCACATTTTATGGAATTTTGGATAAAACTAATATAGAAAGGAGTTGTGAAAATGATGGAAATACATATTACAAATATAATTTATTACACAAAAGAAAGTAAAAGCATTTAGATCTACTATATGAAAGGATATAAATTATTGGTCAATGAGATTAGTCTATTTCAGAAGATGGAGAAGAGGCTCTTTTCTAAGAGTCTTGGTTGTCCTTCCACAATATTTCTATAATAACATTGCCAAATCATGAGAGAATGTAAACTATTGAGAGAAATAATGTATATTTTTGTTTTATTTTATTTATTTTTCCATTAATTATTTTTAATTTAATTTATTTTATTTCCATTAGTGATTTTATTTATCAAATGATCTTGACTCGATTAGGGTCTTCACTAGTTTTTATAATTTTTTTATTTTTGACTACCCTCCTTTAAAGTTTTACTTTGATTATTTATTTATCTAATATAGCCATTACTATTAATATTTTTTATAAATTAATAAGTTAATGAAATAATATCATTATTTAGATATTTTTTCAAAAACTAGCCGTTTAATATAGCTATTACATATTAACATTCCAATAAATTAATAAACTAATATCATTATTTAAATATTATTTTTTAAGAACTAGTAAAATTTGGTTTTAATAAATTAATTTAAATATTATTTTTCAAAAACTACTCGTTTAATATAACCATTACCTATTAAATTTTTTAATAAATTAATGAAATAATATCATTATTTAAATATTTTTTTCAAAAACTAGCCATTTAATATAACCGTTACATAATAATATTTGTTTTTAATAAATTAATAAATTAATATTATAATTTAAACATTATTGTTCAAATATAGCCGTTACTTGAAATTATGTCTCTACATTGCTCTCTATTTAAGCCTTTTCCATGGTCTGCCTCTTCATCTGGTCCTGCGGATGAACCACACTTGTTGGTTCAAAACGCGTCAGCCAAACCTTTTTCTCATGTGATTTCTACCGAAAGACTTTGTTTAATTTATTATGGATCACAGAAGCTTGAATACATAAAATATCTACCTTTTCTAAGCAAGTGAGACTAGAGGCACCAAGAGTGATAATATCCCTAGGAATATGAATAGGTGAATCCATGACCTCCAATATGACTTGTCTAAAAGAAGACTCGTCATCAAGGGAGTCACATGGAAGAGGTGGAGTGGCAACCCATGTGGGCAAATGATCCTAGTTATATTCCATATTAGGATGGACTTTTTGACCAATATTAGGAGGCACTGATGGAAATTATGGAGAGAAAATATCTTCCACAAATGATGAAAATGTTTATCATGATGATCTACATCTGTAGAAGAAGACCCCATCAAAGGGTCAAGTGAGCCATGGGGTCCACAGGTGACCAAAAAGACCATGTGCATTGAAGGAATGGTAGATGAAGAAGGAATTTCAGCAAGGGGGTAAAGGAAAAATACCAATAAGGGATGATATTTTGAATAAATCCATACCAAAACTCTTATAACTCCCAACAATATAAGTGGGAAAAAATTCACTGTAGTGGTAAGGTGGGTCAACGAAACACAATAGTCCAACTGATCGATTAGAAATATATTTCTTTCATGTGGTAATAAAAGAACATGAAATACTAAATACACAATAATGCAAAAAACATAAAACCAACATTGACGAAAGAGTATGTTATAGTCCAAGGGAGCGTCGATGACTTCAACATCAGTGTAGGGAGTCTACACCCCTAGCTCGATGGAAAACTTAGGAAGAACCCCCTGAGGAAAAAAATTATGTCCATTGAAGGATTTTAAAGTGGTACTAGAATACATGAGTGTTGGAGACCCTAGAGATTTCTAGCATGATGCTGACATGGCACAAGTGGAAGCCCCTTCATCCACCAAAGTGCGATATATAAAACGATTAAAGAAATGAATAGTAATTTGAAAGGCAACCTGATGGGAAAGTCTATAATGAGGAACATCAACATTAAAGTTAATCAAACTAGAATCTAAGGGATCCACCCCACATAAATCAATCAACAAGGATTTGTGTTACTAAGGGCAGTACTACAAAATCTCCAATGTAGACATGGAACATGGTGCTTGGCAATGGTCCTAAACAATGTTGCAGTGGTGGGAAACCCATGCATTAGGGTTGTGTGTTGAGTTTTAGACTAAACCCTTATGTGGGTGATATAATTGTTCTATAGGCTTATCTAATGTGACTGTTCATTGGGAAGAAGTGGGTGTGGTAGATTCCTTAGAAGCACAACTCTAATAAGGAAGGTAATATGGTTTTTCTCATTTAGTCATGTTAATCTATTCCTAACACATAAGAATTGGTGCATTGGAAATAGTAAGATGGAATTATGGCCCCCATTGCCCCCTTTTACAGGTTGGAGAGTTTGTGCAACCATTTATTGTTCTGGCTGGGTAGAGAATGGATGAGTCATACAATTGGTTGTTGGTTAACTACAGGTGGTGAAATCATACAATCAACTTCATCCATATGTGGGAAGTTGTGAGTTAAATTATTTCCCTAATAAATCATGTATGAAAATTTGATCTTATGACATCATTCATTCATGCTCCCACCCTGTGTATGTTTGATTTGTTGATTCTCCTGAGTCGGTTTATTCTTTTTCTTCTCTTTTCCACCAGGTTGCTCAGCATTCTTAGGTGAAACGGAATTTATAGTAAGAATGCTGGTAGACTGCTTAGAAGAAGTGGGGGCTTGTTGAGAGCCATGGGCACTTGCTAGGTATTTAGAACCAACCATCATTTTCCATAGCTGATTAGCTAACTAGCTCATGGTGTCATAAGAGAGAGAACCAATCAATCCATCAGAGTGTGGTCTAGGTTTAGGTCATTATCAGCCTATTAAAGGGCAAGGAGCATTGGGAATAAATTTATATAATGTGCTTTCTTGAGAATAAATTAAATCAAGGTGTTCAACACATTAGATGGCTTGATCCTCTATAGTTTCCTTAATCATAATGAAATCCTGAGAAATATGAGGTTGAAGGGTGATGAGTGCCAATATTGCAGCAGGAATGCTACAACTCCTGGGCTACCAACTTTAGCTCATCAACTCAGGGTTCGTACAAACTTGGAGGTGACAGTTCTATATACACAAATAGATGTAATGGTCTGCTCTTGTCATTGCTCAACTGGGTGATAGACCACTAGGGTTTCTCAAACCAGTCTTCTATTGACTGCAAGAAGTTTGACTATCAATTGGAGGAGGGAAAATTATCCTTAATGAAAGAAAAGGAATGCTGCCTATTTTAAGGAATGGAATATTGAATTGGAAGATGCTTGTAAAGTGACATGAAATCCTTTAGCTACTCATTGACACATTTTTATTTCAAAAGAAACCTAGCTTAACCCTATTTATCACATGTGATGATATAAACTAACTGATCATGGAGTCTTATCTAAGGAGTATTATAACTCCTGCATGCATCATGTGTTAATTAAGAAATGAAAAAAAACATTTTTCTTTATGTTTTCATTTTATGAATGAAAATGCTAATCTTCACTTGTTGTTTGGCAGGGGAGACAGGTATGGAGGAAGATAGTAAGAATGATTTTAAGGGTATGGAGGTGAAGTGGAGGCCTAATTCCATCTTAAGTGATGATTTTTCTAAATTTGGGCTCCAAACAGGCTACTACAGGATTTCCTATAGGAAAACTAAGGGATGTCCTAGTTCTACCACAAGATCACCTGTTTTACTATAGGAAACAGGCTGAAAGCTTAGGAAGTGGTATAGAAGGTGGAATGAAGCATAGGAAAGGTAGATAATGGGAGAATAAGGCATGGAGGGTGTGAAAACTATCCAGGGCTCAATCAATCGCTTCAATATGGTTGGATTTTCTCAATGGAAATGGCAATTTTTGCTTATAAAACAAGAATTTGGATTGAGGTTTTAGTGGATTTTGGAAACATGGGTGGATAAGGCTTGGATGGGGAAAATGAGATGAGGTCTCCCTGCAATGTAGAATCTCCTGCAACAACATACATTCTTTTATGCATCTATGCAAAAATTCATCTATACATGGGAAATATTTATTAAATGGAAGAAAACAGAGTTATTACCATCTAATGGCTAAGTTCACGAATGGAAGTGCTTTGAAACCAATGAAAAACTTAATAGATAAAAAAATGACAACTGTAACTCATCCTAAGAAACTTAAAGACAATGACCTACTCATCAAGAAACCCTAGATTATGTATTAAAGCAAGAAATCTGTTTTTGGGTTGTATGAAAGTGTCCCTCAGGTCATGATCACAAAAGAGAGATGAGGTGAAAACCAGTATCACCAGATTTTCTAAAATTTCTTTTGTCACTATGATACCACTATTCTAACTATCAAAAAATGGAATAAAACTAATTAATCATCCCAATACTTGCAAATTAAAACACCAAAATCAGTTTAGAAGCTAACTATGAATGTAATATAAGCATACATATATAAAAAGAGGAACCTTTGTTGCTAGGGATGGGCCCTAACCTAAAAGCTTCATCTCTCTGAGTCAACTTAGTGTTGGATCAAGGGAATGCTTCTCATTTTCATTAAAATATAAAAAATACACAAGAGTGACTAGTGACAATGTCTTAACTCGAAAATACCTCTTGGCTACAATAAAAAAGTTGAATCCTAATGAGGCTCTAGGCCTTATTATTTATAAAAATGAAGTTACCAACAACTTCCTTAAATTTAGGGAGGCTCGTCTTGCAAACTTGAGATCAACTGGTCTTCAACTATTACTGGCTTGGTTGCCAATGATTTTAATGGCTTAGCTACTTGCAACTCCAAGCTGAAGAGATTTGATGGAGGAATCTTCGACTGAGTGAGGAGTTAAGGAGGGAGATCCCATCTCCTAAAATACCTCTTGCTTGTCTCCTTCGAGTCCCTGCACTTTAATTAGCCAAAATTTTCTCCAAAACTGAAATCGTTGCACATTATATGACAAGACATGACATATCATCTTTACTCTTCTCATTAAGCAAAATATAACAAAACATGTAAATAATTATGAGAAAAGTTGATTTTAGTAAGCTAAAGAGTTGCATTAAGGTCCATATAATTTACCCATTGATGAGCCTCATCATCACCCCTGTACTGAAAGTGTTTCTAATCCTTTGAGAAACTCAATATATGTCCATGTATTTCATTGCTTTGGTGGCCTCCGTGACATTCCAGGCTTCTATTACAGTCTCCTCCTCTTGTGGATAAAATCCTGCATGCTTCTCTATTTCCTCCCACTACTTTCTTTCGTATTCTTCCTTTCTCCCTTGTAACATACCCAAGAGTAATGATGGATTGAAATTCAAGCCAATCCAGTTGAATTTGAGTCTTTGCAATGCTTGCTTATACATTGGGGTCATTTCTAGTGCATCCTTCATTTCGTCAGAAGAATGATATCCCTTGATATTGAGGCTGTAGGGAAAAGTGTTCCATCTCCTTTGGTAGGCTTGATGGATTTCATCCCCTAGCAATCTCCAAGTGTCCTAAAAATGAGTGACTTATTATTCTTGTGTAGCTAGGTATCTTGGTGCAAGCTAGGGATCATTGGTAATGAGGTTGTGGGTGCTAATGATAGCCATGGAGCTGGCCTATTCTGCTCTGATGAAAGGGGTTTTGTTTATTCTCTTGCCAACACCCTTTTTTACTTATGTAGCCCTAGCCTCCTCGTGATTCATCCATGATTACAAGGCCATCAGTTGTAAATCCCCTAGATTTGGATTAGGGTCCCACACATTAAAATCTATTACGAACAAGTTATGTAGGTAGAATTCAGATATCTTAGGCCTGTCTTCCAAGGTTCTTTGGTCACAAAGGTCAATGAATTTCCTATAGCATTGGAAAGGCATAGTTCCTCATTGTGCAAGGATTTTTATCTGAAACTATAGCCATTGTTATTTGAGGTATAAATCATATGATTTTGTTGGCATCCTGCATTGGAGTTCCTCCATGGAGATACTTGCCATAGTTTCCAATTGCCTCTCCTTCTCCTGTAGTTGCCTCCTTAACCATGTGTTCTCAGCCTCTAGTTGAGATTTCATCACTCTTTCCCTCTCCCTTATTCTACTCAACTCTCTGCCCATTTCTAGCAACTTTTCTTCCATATGGCTTACATCCTTCACACTTTTTGATTTAGAAATTTGCATCCAACGATGTGAGCTTGTTCTCTCTTTTTCAAGTTCAAAGAATAGAGGAATGGAATTTTTTTTTGGTATCGCTCTGACCCCCTCAATGAATTTGTAATAGAAGCTGAGGTTTGGCTGTGGGCTAGGCTCCTCAGCTCTTAGGACTCTCCCTTTACTGTTTCTTGAGTATTTGTTGCCTCTTTTCCTTCCCTTTTCCCTTGCAGTCCTTCCTGATCTTGTTTCTATGTTTCTCGTAGTTTTGACAGAGTTTCCTATAGGACTGTCTTTATTTCCTGTAGGCCTGTCTGTGTTTACTGCAGGAGACCTTTCCCCTTTTGAAAAGGGGTCAAAGTTTCTTTAAATTGTTTCTCTTAGGTCGACCTACTAATAGGCCTCCTAACATAGCTGATTGGTGACCTTGGGGAAACCTGTTGTGATGTGCCTTCTTCACCTCTCTTTCCTAGAGGGACTAACATCTCTTGTTCTTTTAGTGAGTCCTATATGATAATAGGAATATTGGTAGGTGTTTGAGGTATCCCTTGTTTTATCTTGGTGCTCCTTCTTGTTTTGAAGTATAAGGAAGTTTGCCTTTGCCTCTTTCCTCTTGATTTGATAAGTGTACTTAAAGTAGTTAAGGGAACGGTTGCCTCCTTCTCTGTGGGCACCGAAGACAGCCTTGGAGATTCCACTTTTTCCTTGCTCTGTATTTTGGGACTTGGTTCATCGTTTTGTGCTTTATCAATGTTGTATTTTTCATCCTTTATTTCATCTATTTCTGCCTCCTCTTCTTCAGGCTCTTCTTCCTCTTCTTCATGTTCTTCTTCTTCAGGTTCTTCTTCTCCATGTTCCTCTTCTTCTTCTTCATGTTCCTCTTCTTATTTTTCATGCTCCTCTTCTTCATGTTCTTCCTCTTTGGGCTCTTCTTCTTTAGGATTTTCTCCCTCTTCTTCATCGCTAGAAGTAGGGACCCTTTTATTCTCAATGGCTTGAATTTCATCTTCTTCGTTCATGTCTGCAAATATTGAACACATAATAGGGATTATCAATTTGCTTAGGGCATCTTCTAGTATGAGTTTGATCAATCCATGATGTTCTAGCTGCTGATCCTTTCCTTCTTCTACTTTGATGCTCATTTCTATTATTAATTGTAACAAAAAGTAAGGCACACTAAGTCTTCTATGAGGAGGTAATTCTTCTCCAAATATCACCTCATGGAGGAGTCTAAACTAGTATCTGTAGACTATATTGAGTCTACCCTCACAAGAAATATACTTGGGAATGTGATAACTTACTTCATTCCAAGGATATGGAATGCTTGCCCTTCTAATCCAATTTCTATCTTCAATTGGTTCTTCCCCTTCTAAGAAAAAATTCTTCTTGGCAAGAGTACTGCTATATCTTTCTTCTTTTATCCATTGCAACCCTAGGGAAAGTGTTGTGATCTTGCTAATGCTTTCAGGGGTAATTGTTACTAACAAACCCCTCACTACAGCAGTGGCACTGGATCTAGCTAGAGGTATGAGTGACATTGAAATTCCCTAGATATATGATCAAAATATCCCCTAAGTAGCTCGAATAATCCCAACCATTGATTCCTTATAAAGACTTCTACCACAGGAGGATGTTGGTGTATTCTGGTTGTTCTGGTGGGATCCCTTTTGTTGAAACCCCCTATCATATTTTCTCTCTGTCAATATGTTTGTATGAAGTTTTGGTGGCTATAGATTAAGAGCTTCTCTAGGTGATAAGGGTTTAGAGTTTACTCTACACAATCCTCCACATAATTCTGTTATCTCTATGCACAATGTAAATACTTAAAAGAAATGACAATTTCTTTCCTTGTCCTTTTTACAAATGGAAGAAGAGAGGATATGGAACCTACCTTTCTCTGCAATGATTTGGTTGATGAGAATTCTTGAATTGCTGGCCCTAGGCACCCACTTACAACATTTTGCAAATCCTTCCTGTTTCCTGTAGTTTTCTTGTAGGTGCCCACTGTAGGATGCCGAGATTGGATTTCCTCACTATTTCCTATAGTTTCTTTGTGTTTCCTATAGGTTCTCACTGTAGGATGGACGAGACTAAATTTTCCTTTCGATGGCTCCTCGAGGTGATATCAGCTCTCAACATCTCGAAATGAACAATACCTTGCATGAAAGTCAGGGAATATTTCTATTTATGGTTGATTTCGTAGAGTGATGTGTTGGCTAGCCGAGTAAATATTTCTCCTTTTGGAACTTTGGTCCTACTACTAGTTAACATGCCACCATTCCTCGTAATCATCACCCACTTTTGTTCACTGTAAATTGACCAAATTTCTGATTTATTCCCCTTGATGTGACCTTGCCACATGTCCAGTTGACTAGCACTTTACTTTTTGTTATTAGACTGGAGGTGGCCAAGTTAACTGGCCACCTTCGCTTATAAAATCAAATTTCTACATATTCCTATAGTTTTAATCATATACGTACTTATGAGGGAGTATCGATGAGGTGACATACTTGTGGCTTCCTTTTCCTTGTCTATGCATGTTGGAGGGTGGTTGTATTGTGCCGCTCATGACTCAAGTACATCTTCTTGACTATTTTCTTTTTGTTGATTTAATTTTGTTGATCGGTTGTCTTCTCGTCGATGTGTAGGTGTTGTCTTCATCTGTTGCTGCTGAGCTTTGGAGAAGTTCCATTATGTATGCAGTTATGCTTGTCTTCTTTCAATCATGGTGTTGAAGGCTAGGCTTGGAGCCTGTTTCTACTTCAAAATAGCCTGCTACAGGGTTTCTGTAGTAGTACTACAGGAAACCCTGTAGCTTCCTTTTTTTTTGAATTTTTGTGATCTTTCTCTACAAGCAAGGAATAAATTTGGTTGCAGAGATTGTGTTCAGGTATGGGGTCAGTACAACGAGCTATAAGGATAAATTGTGATAGCCAAAGTGCAATTTTCTTGGCAAAGAATCCTACTTACAATACAAAGACAAAGCAGATTGATGTTCAGTATCACTTTGTGAGGGATATGGTAGAAGAAAAATAGGTGTTGCTGGTAAAGGTGGAGACTTTGAAGAATAGTACAGATGCATTGACAAAGTCTGTGAGCATTGAGAAGCTCTCTTGGTTTGGAGAAGCAATGGGTGTTGCAGGGTTGGATCAATGACTAAGATCTCCTATGTCCCCTTGTAGAAAGAAAACAACAAGTGGGAGAATGTTGGGTTGTGTTATATTCTTTCCACAACTAACCAACGTGTGTTGGGGGGTAGGTCATGGGGTGGTAGCCCCCCTACCTGGGGTCTGGGGCAATGCCCCAGGCAGGGAAAATTTTAAGGATCGAAATTTATCTTAAAGTTTAGAAACCTTGGCGAATCCCACTAGTCCATAATATGAAATCTATAAAATGTTTGGAGATATTTTTGTAAAAATATTCAAATTTATAATATTTTTATATATTCTATACATATTTTTTTGGTGATTTTTAGGGTAAAATAATTTCATTCTATAAAATTTGGGTGAATCATTTTTACAAAAAAATGGAAATTAGTGAATCTTTTTTCTAGAAAAATTATAGAAAATTAGCACATGGGCGAATATTAGCCCCCAAAATTTTCCCTGGCCCCAGGAAATGTTTTTTGGACCCTATATTAGGTGGGCAGGCCTATCTATGGTTTTGTGCATGGATTACAGACATGGTTTTGGGCGTGATGGTTTTCGGTACATGGTATTTTGTAGATCCGCTCAAGGGAACTATAGTTGTTCTAATCCAAGGTTAATAGATTGGGGTTTATGGATGATTCAACATGTATACATATCTATTGTAACATTGAAAGGAACATAATGAAAAATCAATCTAGTAGTCCCAGTTTTGGGATGAAGTGGAAAATCTCTGTGTGTATTTGTTTTATGTGTTATCCTCTCACCATTGTTTATTTTCTATTTTTAGAATTTTTATGCTTGTAATTTTTGTATGGGGTTAAAACCTACATTTTTCTTCTAACCAGTTTTTTTTTGTGATGGACACAGGGGGTGACATGGTCATGAAGGGTGTTGGATGAGATGTGGTGAAGTCAATGACCTCCTTTTTTATCCAAAACAGGACCGCATCATAATTTTTCAATCGGTCTGCCATTCTTTTATATTTTCAATGCTTCTTGTAGTACTACAAGAAACTCATGTAGTAATTACAGGAAATCATGTCGAAATAAGAGAATAACCTAAAATTTGAATTTTTTGTTGTTCGAGATGAGTATGGATGAATGAACATGGGGATTATGGAGGAGATGAAATGGATGAAGAAAAATATTGGGTTTTGTAGGGCTTTCTTCCCTTTGATCTGTGTGTCCATTATCTTCCTGAAAACCTGCAAAAACTAGAATTGTTATGAGAGGGCGGGTTTGAGGTCCCTGCCATTATTTTTGTTCTTTTTCTCTCTCTTTCTTCTCTTTTTTTCTCTTTCTTTATGTTTTTTTTTGAAAGACAATCAGGTTGCCTCAAAGGAGTTTTTTATCCTGGTTGCCTACCCTTAGCGCCTCAAAAGAGGTTTTCACCTAGGGGTCTTTTATCTTTCCTTTTTTCTCTCTCTCTCTCTTTTTTAACACTCTTGGGCTACCTCAAAAATGTTTTCAACCTAAGAGTGGACCTCAAGTGCCTCATGGAGGTTTTCACCTGGGTCTCTTATTTTTCTTCTTCAAAACTTCAACAAACCTCAAGAATTTGGTGAGGTGGAAGTTGAGACTCCTTCAATCACCATTACTGCATTATTGATTCTATTGATGAAGTCCTTCTTTGACAAAGGCTTTTTATAGACCTTCAACCTGTACCCATTGAAAAGCAAAGGGATACCTTCTTCGTCGATGGTTCTTATCTAAAAAACCCAATTATCATGGCACTTTTCTTTCACATATGGTCCCAACCATATGGTCATCAACTTTCCTTTGAAATATTTGTACCTAGAGTCATACAGTAGGGCCCAATCGCCTTCTTGAAACACTTTTTCTTTGATATTCTTGTCAGGCGATACTTTTCTTTTTACTTGAGTCACCTATGTGTGCAGGAGGGCCTACATATTGAATTCATCTAACCCATTTAGCTAGAGAAACCTCTCTTGTTGTGCCCTTGTAACATCTATATCCAATTATGCTACCATCCTTAAAGTCTTATACTCAAATTCAATGGAGAGAAGAGCCATCTTCCCATAGACAAAATCACAAGGGGTGAAGCCAGTGGTGGTCTTCCAAGTTGTATTCTAGGCCCAAGTGGCGGCCTCCTCTAGTCTGTCTGACCAATCCTTCTTGCTGCTGCTAACCACTTTGGTTAGAATGATTTCCAATGCTTTGTTGGTGACTTCTACCTGTCCATTAGCTTGAGGGTGGTAAGTGTTGAAAATAGCAACAAGAAATGCTAAAAATAGAAGTGCTAAAAATAGCACTGCTATAAATAGAAGTTCTAGTACCAGTGTTGGACATAGCAGCAAGGAATGAAAAATAGTAGTTTGGGATAGATTCCTATTTTAGTTAGTCCCAGAACTAAAATATTGAAGTAAAATTAGAATTTGATCTTAGCAACTATTTGTAAAATAATTATTTAATTCACCATGAGTTAATTAGTTGTAGAAAATCAAACATGAAGTCTATGTGGGGACATGCAACAATTTCTCCATTAATTGAGGAATTTATCCATCAGTTAAAGAGACGAGGATGAGTTATAATATTGAGTTGTATTAGTTGGCTCAGTTAACTGAGTCAAGTCTAGTTAGATTAATTCAAACATTTTTTTGAATTAATTGTGAGTTCAGTTAGTTAATGCTTGCATGCATGTAACTGCTGCTCTCCAGATAACTGAATATTCTCTCATAAATAACTCATGCATGTCAGTTCAGACAGAAACCCAATTGAGATCAGAGGAGGGACAATGTACTATCAGTTGGATGAATTTTTACTATAAAGGAAACTCACCCATGTAGAAGGATTTTAAATCCTTTAGGATTGCGCAGTTAGATTGAAGGTTAGTGAGTGTGTGAAGAGGCTAATTCACACAGGTGGCAACACTGGACCCCAATGAAAATTGTGCAAGGAAATAGGAGGCTTGGAGGGCAGAGGAGAAGGTTTGTAAGAAGCCTTTGACTGTCTATTAGCAACAGTTGGATTACAGAGAGATCAGGATAGCTTGTGAGCTGATTCTTTGTGTAATCTGAACATATTTCCACATGTATGATACTACAGAGATTGGGGTTTTAGGCTGAGGCTTTCCCCAAGTTATTTCTTCTGTGTTATGTGTGATTCATTTCTCATTCTCAGTTATATGTGTTCTCATTGATCATGCTCAATTTGATTAAGTTTCCGCAAAGTTTATTGTAGAAGTAGATCTTGTATTTTTCTTTAGTATATTGCATAATCTGTTGATCTATAGTGGGAATTTCTCCAGTAAGGAGTGAACTTCTTGTGCTTGATCTTATGCTTGCTTAATAGATTCTCAATCATGCGTGAGGTGAATTTACTGCCCCGTTAGTGACTAGCTCTCTAGGGTATCCAAACTTGTAAAACACATTCTCCCTCAAGAACTCAACCACTTTTTCTTCTGTGGCCACAGTGACAGCTTTGGTTTCAACTTACTTTGTTAAGTAGTTAGTGCACACAATGATGTACTTTTTTTTGTCTTAATGGAGGATAAATGTGCCCAATTAAATCCATGCCCCACTTGTCAAATGGCTTGAAAGTCACTTGAGGTTGAAAAGGCATTTCATCCCTGGGAGTAGGTTTCCCCATCCTTTGGCACCGACCACACTTACTGGTATACCTTCTTACATCCTGGTGGAGAGTCGGATAATAATATCCATCTTGTAGTACCTTGAATATTTTCCTTTTGGCTGCAAAATGACCTCCACAAGGCCCATCATGACAGGCCAGAAGGATATCAAAAAATTCCTCCTCCTTGACACATCTTCTCAAAATTTGATCTGGGCCCAACTTGAACAGATTTCCCCCAATCTAAGTGAATGGAGCTATTTTCCTTATTATTATGATCTTCTATTTGGAGAACACATTTTGAGGGATCTCTGCAGCTACTAGGTAGTTGGCTATGTCAGAAAACCACAGAGAGAGAACTGAAATGGTGAATAAATGCTCATCTAGAAACTGGTCATCAACCATTCCTTCCTTACATGCAAGCAAAGTCAATCTGGACAAAATATTTGCAAATAGATTTTCTCTCCCAAGCTTATCAATAATAGTTAGATCAAATTTTTGTAACAAAAGTAACCATATAATAATTCAAGTATTCACATCAGCTTTGTTCATCCAATATTTAATGGCAGCATGGTCAGTATGTACAAAGGTCTGGTAACCAGTAATGTAATGTCTAAATTTATTCAATGAATGGACAACAACTAGAAGCTCCTTTTCAGTCACAACGTAGTTTAACTAAGATTTGGACAGATTTTTGCCGATGAATTAAATGGCATAAGGTAGCTTGTCATATATCTAGCCTAGAGCTGCTCCTGTAGCTTTGTGTGAGGCGTCAACATGTATGTGAAAAGGAAGAGCCCAATTTGGCCCTCGGAGAATAGGTGCAGTAGTCAACTTGCCCTTTAGGGTTTCTAGGACATCTTGGCAGCTTTTTGACCATAAGAATTCAAATTCCTTGGCCAATAGTCCAAAAAAGGTCGAGGATACCTTGCTAAAGTCTTTTATGGATGTCCTATAGTATCTGACTAAGCATAAGAAACTTCTGACATCCCTCTGCTTCTCAGGAGTAAGGGCCCTCTTTATGATACTATCTTATTTGGGTCTACTTGCAGTCCTTCCTGGGATATTGAGTGACCTAGAACAGTCCCTATAGTCAAGAACTCACACTTCTCGGGACTAAGGGATAAGTTCATTTCAATTCATTTATCATGAACTAGCTCTACAGAGATGCTTAGGACTACTCTCCGGAAGGTGGGATGGGCATTGCATAAACCAAAATGAAGGACCCTATAAGAAAATGTACCCTAGGGACAAGTGAAGGTGGTTTTATCCTGGTCTTCTAGGCTGATCTCTATTTGATTGTAACCACTGGATCCATCTAGGAAAGAGAAGAACTTCTCTCCTGCCAGACCATCTAATACTTGGTCAATGAAAGGTAGAGGGAAATGGTCCTTTTTTGTTACTCTGTTTAGCTCTTGATAATGCACACAGATCCTCTAGTTTCCATTTTCTTTGGAACCAGAACTAGAGGAAACACCCACTCACTATCTGAGATGGGGTAAATGAACCCTCCATCTAACAACTTTTGCAGTTCTTCTTTGACTATATCCTTGAGGGTTGGGTTCATTCTCTTTGAGGTTGGCAAACTAGCTTACAACCTTCCTTGATGTAAATGTGGTGAGTACACACCGAAGGGTGCACTCCCGTCATTTCCTTGTAACTCCAGAAAAAAGGCATCCAAATGCTTTCTTAGCATGTCACATAACTCTTCTTCTTGGTGTATAGAGAGAGTGGGGTTGATTTTCAATGCTCTTTCTGGGCCGAATTCTATCATATTGACATGAGTAGGGCTTGAGTCAGCTAAGAATAGATCAATCCAAGGGTTCTCTTTAAATTCCTTTACTAACTCCTCAAGTGACATGGTGTTGGGGGTTGATTCTGGAGGATTTTCTCAATAAGGTCATCTTCATCAGGTTTCCCACCTCTTATAATAGCATCTAGGATATAGATTGGGGAAGAGTATAATTCATCCTCTTCCTCTTCTTCTAACCATAAAGGTAAGTCATTCTCTAGAGATGGTTGAGCAGGATGGTACAAGACCAATTGCTTGGACAGATGCCCATTTTTAATGGTCATGTTCCCAGCCCTATAACTTATGTAAGCATTGATAGTGGCTAACCATGGACTCCCAAGGATGAGAGGATAACCATTGAACTTAGTCTTAGGTTGGAGAACTAAGAAGTCAGTAGGATATTCCCAAGAATCAAAAGAGACCATCACATCCTCAACAATTCCCTTGTGAGCTATTGTGGATCACCCTGCAAGCTACAAGACTGTTGTGGTCTTTCTTAATGATCCCTGGAGATTCAGTTTAAGCATAGACCCCTTAGTTATCACATTGATGGAAGCCCCAAGATTGGTCAAGGTATGGGGGGAAATGGTGCCATCAATGCGTACATCTACTACAGGACTTACATGATCTAGATACTTTGGGAAAATCACCTGCCCCAACATTAATTCAGATAGTTGTCCAATGACATTAATGGTAGGGGTGTCTTTATTTTGCATTCTCGAATGTTTAAAACACTTCTCCTTGATTAACTTGTTGTAGATGGGGACATATTTGATAGCTTGGAGAAGTGGGATTTTGGCACACATATTTTTCAACTCACCTAGAATTTTAGTCCCTTTTGGGGTGTGTTGGACAGGATGGGTTAATCTCTCAAGAAAAGGAGGTGGATTTTCTCGAGGGACACTTTCCTCTTTTTCCTCTTCATGCTCCTCGAGTGGAGATGGAGGTTGATTATACAAAAGTACTCTTCTATACCTAAGGTTAATTTCATGAATTTCCACAACATAGGCAGGGTGGGATGTTTCTCCACTATAGACCTGTTGTGCCTGTTTGTTGTTTAGGTTCACATTTGGTTGGGTAGGCATCTAAGGTTGTTTAGGTGGAGAAAGTGTAGGAGATTTGGTTGAGATGGAGGTGGAGGCAATAGAGTTGGAGCTTGGTTGTATGGGGGCCTCCACTCTTGGGATGGCGCATTCCACTGAGGTTTTGAAGGAGCATATGACTGAAATGGTTGGTTGGAAGATTGGGAATGGTATTGAGGTGCAAAATACTAGGGAGAAGGTGTGGACCACGAAGGATGAGCAGGAGGGCACCAAGTGGGAATGGATGTATTCTGATTAGGGTTTTAAAATGAAATGGATGCCCCTTACAAGCCTTTCTTGTATGGTCGAGGTCCTTTAGGCCCCCTTTGGTTGATGTAGCCGAGTTGCTCAGTCACCGATTTAGTTCCCTGATACACATATTTTAATATAGATAGGGAAGGGCACTTGTCTATGGATTTTTTTCCTGACATACTGATAATATTTGTAGAAGATTCAATGGGCATTTGTTCATAAGGTGCATCCTGGTGCATCTATGGAAGAAGATAGCTAAGGTTCTCTCTGCTTCCTCTTGATCTACATGGTGTCCATTTGCAGAGCAAGGGTATGCAACATTTCACTCTTAAATTCTACCAACATGTTCCTAATTTAACTTTTTATGGATGTGTTGGAAGAGGACGAACTAGCTACAACTTGACTAGCCCTACCCTTCTTTCTAGCTGACCTAGAATGATTCCTAAAAAATATCTTGATATCATCATAGGGTAACTGGTAGATGTGCCCTCTTGACATCAGGTTTAGGGTTTCTAGGAGATCTTCCCTGATCCCCTTAAGAAGGACTATATTAAGTGATTCAGTATCAATGGTGCACCTAGCACTTTTGTAGCTGAGTTGGAATCTTTCATCATAATCTTCTAAAGATTCATCATGTCCCAAATGCATTCTAAAAATTTCCTCTTTGGTATCTTTTGACTTGCAGTAGTCCCTATACTTATTGTTGAAGGCTTATTGCATCTGAGACCATTTGGTGACACTGTCCCCAGGTAAACCCGTGAACCAATGCAAGTATGCATCTTTGGGAGCGGATGGGAACAATTTCAACTTCTGATCATCAGAGGTGTAGTCAAAAGTTTTGCATAGGATAGAAAACTCGAACAAAAAGGTGCCTGGGTCTTTTGAGGTCAGGCCATGGAAGTGAAGAAGAGAAGAGGGGCTTATATTTTTCATCCTAACATCCCCATTAGTTTATTTGATAGCAAAAGAACCCTCAAATCTATTCTCAGCTCCTTCTCTGTCTCCAATCCCATTTCTATTTTCATCCACGGAGTAAGTTGGTGGAATGGTCTCTTCTTCTTCCCTGATAGGCTCTTCAAAAATGTCTGGTTGTTTACCTAATGGGTCCTCTAGCTCACAACCACTGAAGAAGAGGGAAGTTTGGATATTTGATGTGCTAGGGGTATTTGATGAAAGGAGTTTTTTTTTTTGAACTTCTTGCAAAATGGAAAGAAAGAAAAACCAAATTGCAATTACTTGTTGAATGGAACTATTTACAGAATGGAAAGAAATCAAGAAACAAGGAAAGAAAGTAGAAATCAAATATACTCAAACACCTCCCCGACAACGATGCCAAAAAGTGATGAGCACTAGTATTGCAGCAAGAATGCTGCAACTCTTGGGGATACCAACTTTATTTCATCAACTCGAGGTTCGTACAAACTTGGAGGTGACAGTGTTGTATACACAAATATATGTAATGCTATGCTCTTGTGACTGTTCAAATGGGGCGATAGACCACTATGGTTTCTCAAACTAGCCTTCTATTGACTAGAAGAAGTCTAATTATGAACTGGAGGAGGGAAAATTATCCTTAATGAAAGAAAAGGAATGTTTCCTATTTTAAGGAAAGAAAGACTAAATTGGAAGATGCTTGTAAAGTGACATGAAATCATTTGGCTACTCATTGACACATTTTTCTTGCAAAAGAAACTTAGATTAACCCTATTTATCACATGTGATGATCTAAACTAATTGAGCATGGAATATGATCTAGAGAGTATTATAACTGCTGCATGCATGTGCTAATTAAGAAATGAAAAAAACTCTTTTTCTTTATGTTTTCATTTTATGAATGAAAATTCTAATCTTCACTTGTTCTTTGGCAGGGGAGACAGGTATGGAGGAAGAGGGTTAGAATGTTCTTAAGGGTATGGAGGTCAAGTGGAGGCCTAATTCCAACTTAAGTGATGATTTTTCTGAATTCAGGTTCAAAACAGGCTGCTACAGAATTTCCTACAGGAAAACTACAGGATGTCCTAGTTCTACTATAGGATCCCCTGTTTTACTATAGGAAACATGCCAAAAACTTAAGAAATAGTATAGAAGGTGGAATGAAGCATGGGAAAGGTATATAATGGGATAATAAGGCATGGAGGGGGTGAACACTATCAAGGGCTCAATCGAGTGCTTTAAGATGGTTGTATTTGCTCAATGGAAATGACAATTTTTGCTTATAGAACAAGAATTCATATTGAGGTTTTAGTGGATTTTGGAAACATCGGTGGATAAGGCTTGGATGAGGTGAATGATATGAGGTCTCCCTGTAATGTAGAAGCTCCTACAAACACATACATTCTTGTCTGCATCTATGCACAAATTCATCTATACATGGGAAATATTTATTAAATGGAAGCAAACAGAGTTATTACCATCTAATGGCTAAGTTCATGAATGAAAGTGCCCTGAAACCAATGAAAACCTTAAGAGATAAAAAATGACAATTGTAACTCATCCTAAGAAAATTAAATACAATGAACTACTCATCAAGAAACCCTATATTATGCAACAAAGCAAGAAATTTGATTTTGGGTTGTATGAAAGTGTCACTCAAGTCATGATACCAAAAGAGAGATGAGGTGAAAACCACTATCACCATCTTTTATGTCACTATGATACCATTGTTCTGACTATCCACAAATGGAATCACACTAATTAATCATCCCAATACTTGGAAATTAACAACACCAAAATCAATTCAATAGCTAACTATGAATGTAATCTAAGCATACATATACAAAAAGAGGAACCTCCACTGCTAGGGTTGGGCCCTAACATAAGAGCTTTAGCCCTCTGAGTCAACTCAGTGCTGGATCAGGGGAATGGTTCTCATTTTCATTAAAATATCATAAATACACAAGAGTGAACAGTCACAATGTTTTAACTGGAAAATGCCTCTTAGGTACAATAAAAAAATTCAAATCCTACTGAGGCTCTAGACCTTCTTATTTAAAAAACTGAAGTTACCAACAACTTCCTTAAATTTAGGGAGGCTTGTCTCCCAAACTCGAGATCAACTGGTCTTCAACTATAAATGGATTGGCTCCCAATGATCTTAATGGATCGGCTTCTTGCAACTCCGAGATGATGAGATTTGATGGAGGAATATTTTAGTGAGTGAGGAGTTAAGGAGGGAGATCCCATCTCTTAAATCCCCTCTTGCTTGTATCCTTTGAGTTCCTATAGTTTAATTAGCCAAAAATTTCTCCAAAACCTACAATAAGCTCCCTCCTTAAGCTAGAGAGTTGCATTAAGGTCTATATAATTTCCCCATTGATGAGCCTCATCAAAGGACTCATGTGAACTATTCTCAAAGAACATCGTCAGGGAGTCTAGTCCATACTAACCTCTTCCATCTTCGCCAGTCATGGATGTTGTTAGAAATGTAGGTGGCATTGTCTTCTTTAAAGTTGGAAAAAATGCTAGTCCCAAGATCCTTCCTTATAGATAGTTTGAAATGGTTCAAGAAAAATCAAGGCAGGGAAGGAAAGTCACTATAGGATGCACAATCAAGTTTGATGTACCATTTGGCTACATCCCTTGTTAGGGTAGGTCGAAAAGGTCTTAACTTCAAAAAATCATCCACCAAGGAATTATATGAACACCATATATGGAGAGTGGTGATATGAGTCAAAGGATTTTCTTGAGGCTTCCCTTCAAACTTAGGAATATCAGATGGTAGCTTGGTAGGCAAAGGTGGCCACCTAGGATCATGATAGATGTGATCATTGCTCAATTTATCCATATCAGGTAAATTAAGAGGAGTGAGAAAAGGAATTTGTAACTGACCATATGGATCATAAGGGTTGTAAACATAGATGGACCATAAGGTACTCCCATCCCACAATGAAAGGTAGTAGGATTAAGACCAAGATTATAGTTCTTCCTAAGATTTTGATATCTTGGGAAAATAAATGAGGTGTAAGGATTATGTCCCCCATGGAAAGTTCCCCCATAGAATAAACAACCCCCATAGGCTAGACTACCCATAGGGTTATACCCAACACTAGGGAATGAAAATCCTTGTACATAAGCATTGACATAAGCATGAGCATTGATAGGGATAGAGGTGTTAATGGTGATGGTGCCCCTTGGTATAATAGATTCCCCAGAAACAAGGAAGTTCCAAAGAAAGGAATCCTTCAAAACATATAACTTGACCTAGGTTGAGATGTAATCCCATAAAAATATTTCCCCTAACCTGGTGAGAAGAAATGGATGTTCCTCTCATCATGTTTCCCTATGCGAAGATACTCATACCTAAGCTACGAACCGTAGGTTGAGATGAAGTATTATTAAATATCAGAGCTCTCGTAGGTTGTCTATGGCTTGGACCTGCTCCAAATGTGAAGCTAGGAAAAGGCAGTTCCACAGTAATGATGGAAAACTTGATGAGGGCACAAATGTGACTAGTGGAAGGTCACAAATAAATTAAGAGGTGTAGAAGGAGGTGTAAACTTTAAAACATCGAATTTTGGTAATTATGACATGGCAATAGAGACTATTGCTTAAAAAGGTAAAGTGTGGCCTACCTGCTCTGTAAAAGAAGAAAATTTTCCACTGGGCAAGAAAGGGACTTGTATGTAATAAGGCTCATTACCATCAGGTATCAATTGCACTATGACTAAGCTGAGATGGTTAGTCAAAGGTGGATTAAAATGTGGCAAGGGAATTTTGTTCACTACCTCAATATTAATAGAATAGTCCTCCCTAGGACCAAGGTTATCACCCCCAACCCCAATATGGTTTATGGCTTCTAATGTGGAAATTAACCTATGTATGTATGTTGGTGGATCCTTGTCTTTAGGAGGAAGGCATAACAATCTACAAGAATGGCGTCCACTTCATTCGACCATAGTGAATATAGATTTATTAACCAGTTAAGTTAGTAAGTCACCCTTATGGATAAAATAAGACTTAGACAAAACAACACTCTGTAAAAGAATCCCTAAAGTTAAGAACCCATAAACAAGTGCTAGTACTATGTTTTTGATGACTTTCCAAACAACTTTCTTACTTGCGAGATCTCTACTCCACAAGAAGAGAGGTTGAGGGGAAGGTAGGGTAGAGGGATGGTTGTTTCCAATAACCACCACCTATAGGGTGTTTATCCTAAGAATTACCACTCAGTTACCTCCATCAACAAGGGTGACTGAATCTTGGGCTTCTGGGCAGTCAACCATTGGTACCAAATTTATGATTAAGAGGTGAGTAGCCTACAAGGGAAAATTATGCAAGAGCATCTAACCTGTGGTTGCATGCTTAATAAGGGAGTTAGTTCCCTAAGTTATGATTTAATTATTTATTGTATTTTTCTACATTTTTAGGAGAGAATGAGAATTATTGTAAATATAAGAGACTTCAAGAATATTTGGGAAGAGTATAGAGATTTTACGGTTAGTTAGATCTCATCTAGAGATAAGGGATTAGGTGAGAGTTTTATGGATCATGGGAGGATGTAGAGAGAAATTGTAGGAGTTTTTTTAAGATCTAGAACCAACTTTGGATTCAAATCCATTTGTATAAATTAGTGAGTCATGTGAAACGGTGTGTGTGAATGAGAGAGAGAACAATGAGAGGCCAATTATGAGGCCTATAGTTCTTTGATATATATTTTATTCTTTAATAAATTTATTTGATTTTTGCAGTGTATTAGCTAGGTGCATTTTTCTATGTTTGTATATTTTCAAGTGTAGGCCCTATGGTTTGCACCATCATTTTGGTATCAGAGCCTTAGGTGAGAGCGTGTGAAATTGTTTAGGCTCGAACATTGTGATCAATGTCAAAAAGAATAAACTACGATTTCTTACTGGTGTCAATTAAGTTATTCAATATGAGTGAAAATTACAAGAAGCATTCATCCTCCCTCTGCACATTTTCCAGATTCGCAATCTGCTAAGTGCCCACTAAATCATTATTTGTTGAAATGCATCATCAACCATTACGCGCAAGAAAATTCAATCGTGAGTATTAGTGAGCAGATTAGAGACCCATATGTGTCTAAATATTAGTAGTTTTATTGATCGATCTTCACAAGTTTGAAGGCATGTTATTTGAGTGGAGGATAATAATTCTTGTGTGCATAATACCATGGAAGGAATTAATATTCAATGAATCCTGGGCATGAATCTTGTAGTGTGAAGATTGTATGTTAGTGGAGTTGAACTGTAAGTGCCAAAGCTTGTGAACATAGCCACCTGTGAAGCTTTTGAAGATTGCGCTAGAGATGTAAGTGCGTGGAGCATCATGAAACATAGTGCGATGTGGAGAGTATAAGCCTCACCAAAGTGGAGTTTGTTGTTTATCGAAGAGCAGCATAACCTGCATTTTATTGTGGGCAACTGAAATCTGTGAGGAGTGCAGAGCTCAGTGGAAGACTTGTGTATAGAATAATCTTTAGTCTATGCATAATACCTATAGCATGACTTTATGGAGGTAATTGATAGCTGCCAGAGCATTGAAGAGAAGTTGCTGAAGCCTATGTGAAGTTGAGCATATAAAGAGTTTGTGTACAAGCCAAGAAAGAGCTAGCGCTAAGTCAAGTCAAGGAATTCATTATGTGGAAATTTGATGTGTTAACTAGGAAAATCTAGCCTGTGGACAAGCTTACATGTTGGTATGCATACATTGCATTAAAATATCAATGGCATTTTAAAAAACAAACTCATACCTCTCCCATTTGATTTATAAAGGATTATTTTAAATTATAAATGGATTTCACATCATCTTAACATATGCGTGGAGACTATGAGAAATTTTTGGATTTTAATGGATACCTAGTGGAATATTTACATTATTTTAAAGGTTAAAATATCAATTCACTTTTAAATGACTACATAAAGTTATGAGATGTATATAAAAGAATTTCAAGAGATAAGGTGGATTATAAAAATTATTTCTAAAAATTTGTAATATTTAGAGTGATAAAGTTAGTGGAGATATAAGGTATGTTTCTTACTTTCTAACATTTTAGAGTGATAATGGACGGATAATATTGGGAGTGATAAAGTTGATTTTTGTTATAATAAGCCATTTTTTTGGTAATGGTTTTTGGGGTAATAAGTGAATGCGGCAAGAGTTCAAGGAATATTTGTAATAAAAAGGATGCATTTGTTGTTGTACCCGACACCCAAGGTTATTTGATGTGAAGAGTTGACATCAAATTAGAAGTCTAGAGTCAAAAAGGAAAATTAGAGTCATTAGTCAAGTCAAAAGTGCATTAAGTTTGAGTCATTAATTGTAATTGGGTGCATGATCAGTAGATACTGACACCTAGAGTTTGGTCAACTTATTATAAAGACAATTTAAAGGGATATTACAACAATTTTCATCCTATGCAAGGGAAGAAGGACATGAAGATGAATATGGATAGTCATTTGCAAAATCCAGGGAAAAGCCACAACAATGCTATAATAGTTGGTTTAAGTGATGAATAATTTGAGAAAGGGATTGTTGAATTGAAGGCATCACTTAGTGTGTTGATGGAGCTGCTAGAGAGTTAGAAACATGGATGGATAATGAAGAGGACAACTAGATGGCCAATCAAGCAGTTGATTGTGAGAAGACACAAGCACAAGTTGAAAGTTTTGTTAAGGGAAGTGGAAAAACTCCAAATAACTAAGATGAATGTATGCATTTGTGAACTAGGGAAATGACCAATGCTTGGTGAGGATGGTGCGGAAGATTTTTTTATTTGTGAACCTAGACAATGGTCGATATTTGGTGAAGAAAATGACTTAGAAGATCAACATAAATACTTGAGGACAAAATCATTTGCCAATACTATAAAGCCTTATGTTTTTAAATTTGAAAATTGGTGTGTGGATGTAGGATGTTGTTAGGTACCTATAATACTAGTGATTCCCCCATTACTATTGTCATTGTAGCTCTTACTGTTATTTTTGTGCCCCTATTGTCCCCATATTGTTATTATTGTGCCCTTATATTATTATTGTTATGTCGGCTTTGATTATATTGTGACCCCTTAGACCTTATATATAGAAAGGAGGTTTTTTAATTTGTATCATCCAAGAATTGTTCATTTGTGTAATGTAAAGGAGGTTTCCCCTCAAAGAGGCCGATTTTGAAGTCATTGATCTATATTTTATTCTATTTTGTGAGCTAGTTTCATAACAATTGGTATCAGAGCTTTGGATTCTAAGAGGTATTATATATTTGGATTATAAATTTGACATTTCTTTGTAGTTATTGACTATTTTTTTTCTTATCTTATCAAACATGGGGAGCTCCAAGTTGTTGGAAAAAACCTTGACGACCACTATAGGAAATTAATTTTGCGAGGCTATGCCCATCCAATCCAATAAGAGCTTCCAAGGCCTTCAAGAGAAAAGAGATAATTCCTCTCACATAATATATTATGGGTTTTAGAGAATATATTAAAGAGGATATGAAAAATCCATTGAGGAAAATATATATAGTAGAGTAAGAAGAAGGGTAGTAATTTAAATAAAGAAAAGGTAGCATAAATGAGCTGAATGTTGCAAAATCGCTTGATAAAGGAGGAAGGAGTACGCATTCCATGTTAATATTCAAACATTTCACTATTGCATGAGAATTGAGGGGGATAAACCATCTCACCTGCATTGCCTACTCCTTGTAATATCCCTTAGCTGACACTACTCCTATAGCTCAGAGAAGGAGGGGTTGAGAATCTCTCCCATAATTTAGCACAAACTTGAGCTCGATAGTATATAATACAATAATTTTGGTTCGAACTCTGACCATCCTATGATTACTTTGAGGAAAGATCTCTTTATTTTCATTCCTTAAAATCCTAAATATGGGTTAGAAGAGATTGTAGACATGGTACTTTTCTGCTATATGTGGGAATTCTTTCAAAATTACAAGCTCTTGATGAAATCCTAATATTGTATCTTGTTTTTCTATATAAAATTGAAATACATGTTTCATTAAATACCATCCTAATTAATCTTTTTCTTATTAGTTTAACATTACTGGTTTATAGTTGGAATTCTAAGAATACTTCTTTCGTATTTCCTTTTTCCTTTCAATTTTGTGGATGAAACCATTTTCTTAGATTTTTTCCCCTTCTATTTGTAATTTTATTATTGTTTCCCCTTCAATGAAATTAAAACTCCAACCAATTTAGTTTTTGAATTTTATATTTTATGTATAAACTACCAAAGAGGACATAATTAGGTCAAACAAACACTATAGATTGTGGTTTCAA
The DNA here is from genome assembly GCA_031772625.1 of Pinus tabuliformis. Taxonomy (NCBI): domain Eukaryota; kingdom Viridiplantae; phylum Streptophyta; class Pinopsida; order Pinales; family Pinaceae; genus Pinus; species Pinus tabuliformis. Next base: position 208,658,762 of record CM062814.1, on the reverse strand, counting down.
TCCATTTTAACTTCTAAAACCACTGAGATGTCGAAGGAAAAATGTCTAATTTATGCACAACAATATGTTATGACTGATCAATTACGAAATCTCCCTTGTTTAAAATAAATCTTACTTCTTCAAATTTTAACCATAGTTTGTTGTCAATATTCATGATGAGAAGTTTATTTCTAAATGAAAAAATTAGGTTATATTTTCTCTAGCACACATGTGGGTGCTTTGTTGTAGATATATGAGGTGGAATTCTACGTGTTATTCAACTTGGATAATTCACCTTAGACATCTGGGGATTTGTTGTAATCCAAATCTCTCTCCAATTTTGTATATCTCACAATAATCAAAATAAATATCTCTCCAATGGATGAGTATTAAAATATTTAAGATTGTTTAGAGCCTTCAATTATCCCATTTTCTATGTTCTAAGAAGTGAATCCACATTGGTCAGAGTACAACTACTCATGAAAGAAAATATTGGGAGATAATGATGACACCTCAACACTTGCATTTCTAGTGCTTGCATAGCACTAGATTCCTATGAAATAATATTTAGTTGTGTTTCCTCAACAAGATGCCACACTATGATATGTGTCAATGCAAAATGAAATGTTGTGTTGGGCGTGGGTTGGGGGGGGGGGGGGGGTGATGCAGTCCCAAATGCAATGAGATGATTATTAGCCCGATCAGGGCCCCAATTAGACCCCTTTTCATTGAAATGGATATATACTCTCCGAAAGTAAGGCACAGTTGCCTATTCTAACTAAAACTAATCTAAAAAAATGCTAAAATTGAACTAAAACAAGGAAAATATATGAAAAATTAACACTTAAAATGATCTACAAAAATCTACAAATTGATGTGTGTGCGAGTTAAATTTGACTTAAAGGACCAAACAACAATGAGGGGGTTGGGATGGGGAATTCATTCAAACATAATATCTAAAAGATAATATTATGTGCGTATGAATTTAACTATAATTCAGGTCCATGGTAGTCACATAGAATAATTTGGGGAGGAATCTTTCTCAAATGTCCGATATATATATATATATATATATATATATATATATATATATATATATATATATAGATATATATTAAAGTTTTTTCTCTTTTATTTACATGCAATAACTAGAATATATAAGTTGAAAGAAAATTTATCTCGGCAGCAAAAGCTAATTACAATTCTATAGTTTGAATATGAGACCTTACCATCAAATAAAAATATAGACAAAGAGCAGGTCACAATTTTCCTTTGATAACAGAATAAACTATAACATATCATAGGAGATGTTTAAGCAGAAAATTCCAATATTCAAAAAAGGTTAATATGAATAAATTCAAGGAATGAGTACTTGACACATCAATTAAATAATTAAAATGAAGGAATGAGTACTCGACACATCAATTAAATAATTAAAATGATGGCCAAAAATCAAGTGCATGACTCATGAACACATTGAATTCTTACATTTGGTCTTCAAAAAGCTTCCATTCAATATTTGATTATAAAATCTAAGTCTTGATTTTCCACAATTTCCAACCCATAAACTAATTTAATGAGCCATATAAATACTAAAAATAAAATTAGGTAAGATCTATTTCCTCATCTAAAGATAGAAAATGTTCAAGTTTTACTCTGACTAAAAATACCGTTAAAGTAAAATTTTATCCTTATCAAAGGATATTTTCCCTAAAATGCGAGAGGTTGTTTCAATCCTTCTTGTCTTCAAAATATTTTCTTTAGTATGCAATAAATATGGAGCATTTATTTAGATGAAACTCACCCAATTTGTGAACACTTGCGTAACTACGGAGAAATGAATTGGATGATTGAAATTTAATGCTTGTTCTATAAACACATTCATGCTTTGCTTAGTATCATGACTCTGTTTTAATTAAAGATGAATAGATTCAACTTTTTTTATTTAGTGTTCTAGTCATTACTTCAATGTTACTGTCAAATTCTTCATTTAGAAATTCGATATGATCGTCATGAGCTCTTCTTATCTCTACAATATGTTGACCATGTTTGATTTCTAATTCTTTAAATTTTATTTGAATTTAATTTTGTAAATTATCCCTTTCAAGAGAAAAACGTCCTACAAGGGCTGCAGAATGATCTTGCCATTGATATTCACTAAAAAAATTACTTTTCCATTTCTTTGACTCTTTGAAGCTTGTTTCTAATATGTTGTTGCAAGTTCACCGACCTGGTATTGTTGATAATTCACAAAATTTCCTAGAGCATGTGATGATTCTTCGAATCTATCTTTCACATCATCTGATGCTTCCCAACTAAATTTAGAAATTGATTCAAAGTTGTCTAATTTCTTACAACAAATTTAGTTTGTAAATTAAAATAATATTCATTTAAAGAGGAAATTGCTTCAGATACTAGTTCGACTTCGGTGAAAGGCTTGGAAAGAGATGCACTTAGAGGAATATTTGTAGAAATAGGAGTCAAGTAAGCTTTAGGAGGTGTTTCAAGAATTAAAAGTTCAGTAACTTTTGTTTGATATTTCTTTGACTCTTTTTCTTTGTGAGCACTATATGGAAATTCTGATTGAGAAGTTAATTTCTCATGCTTATTTTTATCAACATCCATTTTCTCAATTTGTTCTGAATATTTTTCCATATGTGAATATTTTTGACTAGTTTCTTCAGGGGAGTCAAGAATAATAGTATCTCTAGCAGGAGAACCTTGTTTCACTATCTATTTAGTTTTTTCTGTCTTGTACCATTTCTGTTCTTTAACTTCTACAAATGTCAAGCTCTCTTAGACCATCTAGCTGTCTTTCTCCTTTTCTTTGGCACTATCAACTTTGCTAGCATCCAAATTGGTTGACTCCTTAACTATAATAGAAACATTAGACAAAATTTCAATTTGAATTTGTTGAATTTCCTAAGATGTAGAGGTTAGTTCTAAAGGGAGTTCAATAAATTTATATTTTATGTATGCAAGAGATTTAATATCTTCTAAACAAATAGAAGACTAAATAGTTTTCTGTTTGAGGAATGCCTCATCAGTATTTTCTCTATATACTTGAATCCCGACCCTTTCCTCATTATCCATAGATTTTCCCCTAGCAATTTCTTGATCAAAATCATCAACATTAACAAAATCATAATCAAAGAAGGGTATTGATGTATAATTTTTTTTATATAGTTGGAAACTTTGTAGTGGTCATCGATTATACCTCTAGGATCATAATCATAGTGAGGGTAGGTGTACACCTATACATTTTAGAGATCTTCAACTTCTTTACTTGTATATCCTATGTCTCTCAAATTTAATTTTTGAAATTTTATTGGGATGGTTTTCCATATTTTCTTTTGGAGTCTGCTTAATTTCTGAGCCTGATCATTCAATATAACTTGATTTTATTTTTCCCTAATTGTGGTGCAGGTAAATTCTTAGTGCGGACACAAACAATTCCCCTAGCCCAAAAGAGTGGGTCTAGCCACAAACAAACAATCTATGGAAGATCTCCTTAAGCTAGAATCAAATAATAGGGCCTACCTCTTAGAACGCTATTCCTCTTGGTGATGATCCTTCTTCCTTACTCCAGCTGTCTTTCGTTTCCTTTCTTCAAATACCTGAAACAAGCAAATGAACAACAATAACAAACGTGATAGCATACAATATTGTATTCATACTACTTAATAGGTCAAGGAACATTAAGCCATAAAGATGTAAAATAACACTTCATGTAGGAAATCAATCAATAGCTATATTCGTATAAATCAGAAAGAGATTACAACCAATGCCTTGAAATTGTTGGTCTCCTACGACGTATCCAGGTTCCCACATTTCTGCCAGCATCTCATGGATAGCCCCAATAATGGAAATTTCAAGGCCTCTTCCTTTTAGTCTCAAGCCAAACCAAAACACACTATTCTCCCTCAAACATACACTAGAAAGCTACAAGCTATAGATGTCTTGCTAATCATTCAAACTCACTCCAAAACTAATTTAGCTTGGGAAAAGAGAGGTTTATATGGCTTGGATGGATGAGAGATGGTTCCTCTCATCATGGGAGAAGGTATTATCCCTTGATTTTGTTCCATCCTAATAGGGGAAAGGGGCCCAAACTGACTTCTTCGGCTCCATCCAACCCAACCATCTACCAGACTTCCATTACGAAGCTTTTAGAGCTGGAAGCTTCGACTCCATATTTAAAAAACTTGCCAAAAGAGGATCGGCGTGATTGGAAGAAGGCTAAGTTGCTCCGTACGACTCTAGTGCTAGTTTTATTCTCTGCACATCGACGCGATGAAGAAAGTGGTTAGTAGCGCCGATCTTGTAAACTGGGGTAAAAGGAAGATTCTTGGGAAATGATGTAAAGGGGAATTATTCTGCTCATGAAGAGGGACATACTAGGAGTTTATTCATGATGGGAAAGCATGTAGGGTTCACTATAGAGGTCCTCCAGGATCATGGATGGGGAGTACAAGGACAATGAGAAAATGTTTTGTAACAGATGCCCCCTAAAGCATGAAGGCCAAACTAGAGTGAGGGGTGAAAATTTACAAGTGGATTTGGGGAACTGGAGCCCGTAGTCAGAAAACTTGCAAGTAAGCATAGATACATATACGTCACTGAAAACTCTAATAAATGATACATGAATCATGGTATGGACACAACCATCCAGAGAATGATCATATAAATGGATCCAAGGCATGGGCATAGCCATCCAATAGAGAATATCATAAAAAAACTAAGGTACTATGGTCGCAACCATCCAATAATGAGAAGGATCACATATAATAACTCATGGCATGGTTGCAGTCATCCATCTGAAAGAGACATGTATATCAACATGATCATGTCACACCACCTCACAATCTGGACTGGTGTAATCTAAGCCTAGGGTCTTGCGCTTCAAACAACCCGATCAAAGTACAAATACTAACATGTGAATGAATGTGTTGAAGTCGAACATGCTAGAAAGTCACTTTATTACCAGTCAATGATGTGAACTGTTAACAAGTGCGAGAGAAACCACCAATAATGACAATGGATCTCAAGGTACCAGCAACACAATTCACAGAATGTGAATAAAGGAACTGAAGTTGAACACTCGTGAAATCACCCGATCAAAAGCCAATGATGTGAACTTGTCATCGAGTGAGAAGAACTTTCCATTAGGGCATTAAAGCTCTAAGGTACTCGAAGGGAATCTCGCGGCCAGCTTCCTTGATAATAAGCTGAAGTCGACAGGAAGAGATCATGTCGAAGTAGGGTCATGATGTATCCCACATCATTGACACGAGACAAAGGGAAGCAAATGATTTCAGATGATATAGAGAATCATGAGTAAGTGTAACTGCAGAGGGACTAACTCTTGAACATATCAGCGACACAAATCCAGAGTTTGGTAGCTTTTGGATCCATAGGATCGGTGGTCATGATGACGTGGTGGAGATAAAATGATAGGCAAAAATGAACAGCCCAACCTAGAAAGGTCAATGATGAAAAGGAGGATATCCCAACCCAACATGAAGCAAAAAGTGTCATGTTCAAGAGTAAGCTTGCGACACGACTGATAGAATTTCCAAGTTTCCCCCAACATTTCTGGAAGGTACCCCAATTATTTTTTATCACAAGCTTGAAGGGGATAGCATGTGCTTGCACTATAAGTTCATCCTTCGGACGAATCTGACCTAGTAAGTTTAATGAGCCCTAGGAAGGAGAAGTTAATGTCCGTCATGGTGACGAATCCAATGTTGTTGAATGTTTTAACGAGTCCGACAAAGGTGTAACTAGGTAGCTTTTTCATGTTTAGAGAGTTTGAAAAAGACACGGAAAATAAAACTCCACATGGTCCCTTTTCGTACATTTGTGTCTACCGAGCCTGAAAAGGTAGAAAATGATACTTGAGAGAACTGCTTGACCATTTCAATCAAGGAGTACCTTTTTATTAAATAGTTCATCCCTACTCGAAAAAGGGGTAAACGTATACTGGGTAAACAATGTTTTGAAGGCTTTAACAAGTTCTAAATGACAATATATCAACAATATTTTCGTGTTTTAAGAGTGAGAAAAGAGATGAAAGTAGACACCCCGTTTTTATTCTCTTTAACAATTCAAAAAAGGGAAAAAATACTCTGCAATCTTTTCATCTTTTACGAGTCAGAAAAGAGTTTAAAGGTGACTGGTCCCGGAGGAACGAGTGGTATAAAGACTAGCAACTAGTTCCGGTAATGGAGGAACTGCTCAAAACATGTAATGGTCAAGAGGCTGGCTAATAAAATCGCTCATTATTGTGGTTCCTCAGGAAAGGAATAACAACCAAGTGAAAGCATATGATTGGCCAAAGAGATGGTGACGATGGAAAAAAACAACCAAGGCTCATCTAGTAGAAATTAGCTTATTAAAATGGCAATCACGAGATGTAAATCAGCCATGGGTTCATTTTTACACAAGCTTGAACCATGGAGAACTTTGCTTGGATTTAGTTTCATGTTTACACAAGCTTGAAATGAAAAACTATGCTTGAGATAAGTTTGCATGCCCCTGACATAATGACTTAGTTCGAGGTACGGGCCCCCCAAGCTTCATTTCTTTCAACTAGGTGAATGGAATGAAGGTTCACTTTCGAGATCCAGGAAATACTCGACTGGGATTTTACGAGATCTTAATCAAGGACTCGATTTGGAAAAGGGAGGTGCTTCATTTCTTAATGATGTTGACATAGTAAAAGAACTATCCTCGAATTCCTTGATCCATTTTTTAATGAGGTTGTCACAAGACAAGGAACCATCCTCATTATTCCTTGTTTCATTTTTTAACGAGGTTGACACAAGATCAGGAATTATCATCATGTTTTCTTTCATTTTTTAGCAAGGTTGACATAGGAAAAACTATCCCCGAATGTTGTTTCATTTTTAAACAAGGTTGACACAGAAAAACAATTATCCTTGTGACGTCTATTCATGACCCATAAGAGAACATGGATCCTAAGAGATATTCACTAGAACCACGCTTTGGGAGGAATACATGTCATTTTGTACCAAAGATAGATCAGGTTCCAATGCCCCCAATATATGATGTACAATACCATCTGTGTGATCATCAGTAGATGTAGAGATGAAATGGGTAACCACATAATTGACCTGTGGCGGGGAAGGTACTGCTTGCAAACAAGAGCCAATAAAGTACGATGGTTGCAAATGAGGCGCCTGGTGACTAATGAATGACAGTTGATCAATAGTCACAATTCTCCCTTTTTGCCAAAAACAAACCACATAGAAAATTGAAGAAACAAGAGCTCCCATGACATAAACATAGCTGCGTCCAAGGAGAAGATTGAAATCTAAGGGACCTTGGACTACCATCACATCTATATAGACGGTCTTTCCTCCAAAAGTAATAGGGAACTTCAGAATGGTCCCTAAGGGTTGACTGGTCCCTCCGTTGAAGCCAACATATTCTAGGTGACAGGCACAAGCTCTGGGGAACCCAAGGCTTTCCATGTAGTAGAAGACATGATGCTAATAGATGCACCTTGATCTAATATAGTTCCATGTACTACCATATTATAGGCTTGTCCTATGATCTGGAAAGGCACATTAGATGGAAGGCGAAAAGAAGTCAATTTACTCCAATCAAAAGAAATGACATAACTACTTGGTGGGGGTATCATATGATTTCCCCCATGCTCTGTATAGGAGAAGGACTGCCCTAAACAACCGGGACAGGAGGGTCACTCTTCAATTCATGAGAATTTGAGGAGACGAGAAGAACATGAGCAATATGATCACCACTCTCTTCGTGAATAGAGTGAACAACTGAAGGCTGAGCCAAGTCGACACTCTTTTCGACCAATGGTTGGTCAGGAACAAACTAAAGAGAGTCATGCTCAAGAAGAGAAGGATGGGAAAGAGATGAATCCAAGTTAATCTCTTTACCAACTAGGAGAGGGTTAGAAGAAAGCCTCTGATAACCAACATGAAGTTGGGGTTAAGGAGTTGTAAGGTTTTCCAAAATTTTGGAAGCTTTATCCTTAAGAGGAAAAAGGTGAAGAAGATGCTTCCCTTCATATAACATACAGGGGAATCTAATCTTTCCATTCTTCTTACCATCATTAGCTGAAGGTGTAGCATCAACATGATATTGAAAGGTCGACGGGGATGGTCGATTCGGGTCTTCAGACCATACCTCTAAGACTCTGGGAATTCCAGGATAGTTTCGAAGGAGATGGTCACCCTTACACAGCCTGCAAGGGAATTTTACCTTCCATGGAGGATTAGAAGGTTTCTCTACAGGAGGTGCATTTGGAGCAACAACCGCACGGTTGGCCTCTTGTTTATCTTATTTCTTCTTCTTTGTCTTCTTCTTCTTATTCTTCTTAGCCTCCTAGTTACTGGATTTTAAACTTTCACCAGGCGAAGTAGAAGGGGAAGATGAAGAAACAGGGGAAGAAGGTGAGAGGTCAACCTTAGAATCAATGTAATCTAGTTCCGATGAAGGAGATGGCTGGATAGTAGTTGGGAGATTCGGGACCACCGAGGTCGAAAATAACTACATAGGTAAACTAATAGTTAACCTAGGGAGGGATAACGTTGCCATATAAGGAGCACCAACATTTCCAAAAGTAGGAAAAGGACTGCGATTCCCATCCGAGGGGAATCCTTGACTAGTAGACTCTGGAAATGTTGCCATTGGAAACGACCCTAAAGAATCACTAAGGAAGATAAGTTTAACCAGGAATATTTCGTGGGTAGTTAATTTTAATACACTAAAATGAAACTTTGCCTTTTCATATTTTAAGAGTTGAGAAAAGGACGAAAATTGACTCAAGTCGCTTTCAGATTTAAAACGAGATCGAAAGGACAAGAACTCGGTGATCTTTTAAATTTAAAGAGTTAAAAAGACCAAAACGATTACTCAGGATAATCTAGGCAAAAGGGATTACTAGGTAATTGTGAACTACAAAATACCTCCCGACGAACCGAAAAGTACGAGTAAGAAATCTCCTATAATGTTGTCTTCGATGTATCAGGTTTACAAGGTGGCAGACTCGGCTTCCTACAAATAAAGGATTACAAACCTAGTGGGGTCTCCATTTATATACGCAATAGTACAGGGAGCACAAGTCCGTACTAGCACTGTCTAATGCCGAAGCAAACGAAAACTACTAGGTTTAAAGATGTCGGAACATGTCTCTAGTCTAGACCTCTAAATATAAGCATTAAGTTTCAATGCTTCCTTAGGTTAATTCAATAGATTTTAATGGTTGATCTTGAATTAGGTTTCAATTACAAGGACCTACCACTGTCAACTAAAAAAACTCCTACACGTAGCTATATGAGAAAAGAAATCTTTGTCTTCGATGAAAGTTAACACTAATTGAGATATAGAGAACACATAATCAATGCAACAATTAGATAATAAAAGCTTTCACTAATAAATCTCCAAATGCATTGAATCTTCCTATCGAATTCACTTCAACTAGTCCTTTTAATAGTAAAAAGAATTCATTTCTTTTCGAATACAAATGATGATGCGACTCTAGTCTCCAATGATGCTAGCTAATGTAACATATTGATTTAGCAAACTAGAATTATGTATTTTTCAATGGAATAATAACATGAATCTTTCACAAACACTTCAATGAATTTTTTCAAAACAATCAACATCAATCAAATGGAAAGCCCAAAAAGAGAATTCCTTTCAAACCAATGATGCAATGATTCATTCAATAACAAGACGAGCAATGTAATATATGCCTGAACTAATCAAGAGAAGAACAAACCCAACTTTTCAAACTTATTTAATTGAAGTCAAAGAGATAAAAGACTAAAAAATGAAAAATCATGGAGTAGCTAACCAACAACTTGACTTGCTGAGCACAAAAACAACTGAATGGATGACGACCTATATGCCCTAGGGCCACAAACCATCCAAATACTAAAAAAATCAAGTAAAAGAAGGAAAACCAAACAAGCACACAAACCAAGCCAATGAAGCTTTCCAGTCAGGGAGCACAGGAAAAATGAGCTAAGAGGTAGAAATTAATAGGGCAAGACACACTTGTTATGATCCAAGAGAAACCCTGATCTTCACCTACAGGGATTAGAGAGATTTCCTAACTAACAAAAGGCCCTCATCGGCACGATCGACGTGACTAGCCAGACTACAACTAGTGCTGATAGGCTTGATTGGCGCAATTGTTTGGCCAAAAAGAGCGTTGATCGAGGGATTCAGGAAAAAAAAAATTCAAAGGCCAAAACAAGACTTGCCACTATAAATTTCAAACTCAGAGTAGTAAGCCAGGCAAAGAAGAGAAAACTAAAGGGAAATGGTGGTACTAGAAAGTTCACACAAAACCATAAAATGAAAATCAATCAAACAAAAGGATTGGTTCCCAACTGGAGTCGCCAATTTGTGGTACAGGTAAATTATTAATGCGGACACAAACAATTCCTCTAGCCTGAGAGAGCCGGTCTAGCCACAAACAAACAATCTATGAAAAATCCCCTTAAGCTAGAATTGATTAAGAGGGCCTACCTCTTAGAATGCTAATCTGCTTGGTGATGATCTTGCTTCCTCACTCCGACTATCTTTCATTTCCTTCCTTCGAATACCTGAAACAAGAAAATGAACAACAACAACAAACATGATAGCATACAATATTGTATTCAGCCTACTTAACAAGTCAAGGAACATTAAGCCATAAAGATGTAAAATAACACTTCATGTAGGAAATCAATCAATAATTTCACTCATATAAATAAGAAAGAGATTAAAACCAATACCTTGACATTGTTGGTCTCCTTCGACATATCTGGGTTCCCACACTTCTTTGAGCATCTCTTGGATAGCCCCAATAATGGAAGTTTCGAGGCCTCTTCCCTTTAGTCTCAAACTAAACCAAAACACACTATTCTCCCTCAAACATACACTATAAAGCTACACGCTATAAATGTATTGTTGATTTTTCAAACTCACTCCAAAACTAGTTTAGCTTGGGAAAAGAGAGGTTGATATAGCTTCGATGGATGGAAGATGGTTCCTCTCATCATGGGAGAAGGTCTTATCTCTTGAGTTTGTTCCATCCTAATAGGGGAAAGGAGCCCAAACTGATTTTTTCAGCTCCATCCAGCCCAAGCATCTACTAGACTTTGGTTACGAAGCTTCTAGAGCTGGAAGCTTTGACTCCGTATTTTTAAAAAATTTCTAAAAGAGGATCGACACGACTAGGAAAATGCTCAGTCACTCCGTATGTCGCTAGTGATATTTAAATCTCTGCACATCAGCATGAGGAGGAAATTGGTCATTAGCATCGACATTGTAAACTGGGGTAAAAGGAAGATTCTTGGGAAATTATTCAAAAGGGAATTATTATTCTCATTAAGAGGGACATACTGGGAGTTTCTTCGTGATGGGAAAGCATGTAGGGTTCACTATAGAGGTCCTCCAGGATCGTGGACGGGGAGTACAAGGATAGTGAAAAAATGTTGTGTAACACGAATATAAATTATTTTAGGAATGTATCTACGTAAATCCTGAGGACTACTTCACTACCATATACCATGATTTTTGTAAACAACTCATCAATGAAACAATCACCTATTTTTTCCAATTATTCTTTAAGGTCTTGGCTAACTCTTAGAGGAGATTTCCCAAAGATGACCTCATGCAAAGGGATCATGACATAGTTTCAAATATGATAAAAATGAAACGTGAAATTTCTTTCCCATAAAACAAAAGAATACTTCTAAATGGCTTGATGTTGACTAGAGGAATAATTTCATTTCATTAGGGGGAATGGAATGGAGGTAATGGATATATCCATAAGATATGATGACATGGAAAACATTTTTCATAACCTGGAGGGTTCAAAACTGATAATTTAAGGCCATCTATCACACTTTGAAATAGAATACCAACCCAATTAATTTTTTTTGACTCATGATGGACATTATGAATCAAGTAAATCCACTAAAATTTGCAGTGTTTATGGCCATTCTCCCCATACAACCTAGAATATTTTTTTATCATAAACCTAAAAGGTCTCTTAAAAATGACAATGGGATTATCCTTAAATGATTTGAGTTTATATCCCTTCTCATATTCTCTCAACTAATCCTCAAAGAGTTTATTATAATACTTAACGCTCCTTTATAACTCTATTATTTAAATCAATAATTTAATAAAAAAATCTTGAGTAGCTAAGTTTATAAATTGGAGCAAGAACTTCAGGCTTCTAGGATACTATCACATTCTTATTGCAATATGTAACCAAATGAGTGGGATATGTGCACATGCTCTAAAATCTAGCATATCATATCATAACATGGGAATATTGTGGCCCTAGCAACAACATTATGCAAATATGTTCTTCTAATTTTTTCAAATCGAGCATTGTTATCATTAATTGAACTATCTCACTGTAACCATTATGTTTCTTAAAAGAAAATTTAAATGTATTCCTATTTAATCTTACCTACATCTTCTATTTTGAAAGTAGTGTCAGAGATGAGAGCCATGTTTAGATTATAATCGCCAAGTTCTAAGTTTTCGACTCCTTTAGCCTTGTCCTTAATCTGCTGAATGCTTTTCCTTAAAGCGTTAATCTTTCTCTTCTCCTTGATTCTACGAATTCTATGTGAAATTATCTAATCTATATCTATATCTATATCTATATATATATATATTCATTCATGATAAAAACCTTTATTTCAATGATTCTATAATTTTAGATCATAAATAATTACGAGAACTTATAGGCTATGAAGCAAGATTTCTCTATTTTGGCATGAATTTCACAGTCTTCAAATTACAGTTTCAATGAAAAATTAAGACAAAGCATAAGAGAACTTGTAATCTTGAACATACAAAAGGGGAAAATATTTGATAGCCGTTGGTTAGATATTGGAATACGAGATGCTTAATTTACATGGCAGGTATTATATTTAACATAAATGTGAAAAGACCAATAACCATTTCTAAAAAATGAGGCAAGGTCGAGGAGATGGAAGTCGAGGAAGAAATTTATTCAAATGTGAACAAATTGAAATATACTAAAAACATAACTTACGAATTGATTCATTGAAATATACTAAAAACAAATAAAAAAAGGGCACTTTAATTGAGAAAAAATAATATCTTATTCATGATCGGGATAGTACCTTCCTTGCTGTTTTACCTTCAATCTTCGAAAATTTTATTAATTTTTTTGATTATTTTTTAAAGTTTCTTTGTGTTTCATTACTTGAAAAAAGATTTATTTACAAAAAGACAAGAAAACATTTTTTTAAGATATAACCCTCAATTTCTTTCTTTTAAACAAACGAATAAAATAGGAGGATGTGGTAGCCCTAATAAAAAAATGGTGACACATTGGGAGAAATACGTATCTCTGTCAGCGTTAATTCAAAATCCAAATAAAAATAGATTTTTCAGGAATTTCTTCCAAATATTAATTAATCCAAAAATGCTTGATATATTAAATGAACAAAAAATAATCAAATAGCAATATTTATGACAAGGAATGAAAATTTTACGTAACAAGATTCAATATATGAATTTATTTAAACTTTAGAACTTAAAATCCAATTAGTCCTAAACTTTTCATACTAAGTTTAAGATTTTAATACTATCAACGTATTTTGCTATTTATTTTAGTTGTCTTTCTTGCTCCTGTAATTGCTTCACTACCAAGAGGCCTATTCAGGACCCTGGTGAAGATTACCTTGATATCATAAGAGACTTTATCTGTTGCGAGTAATCCCATAGTCTGACAATTTTTCTACTATTTCCCACATTTCCTTTTAGAAATGTTTTTTCTTACTATTTGATCATTAAATATCCTTGTGATTTTGACTTTTAAGAAAAATGGTGTCAAAAGAGCAGGGTGATATGAGAGTTTTTTTTATGTTAAGAAGACACTTTAATGTATTAATAATTCAAACTTTGCACTATATTATTCATTACTGATAAAATCTAAGATATATTAAATGTGAAAGTGATGGAACTCTTATAGCATAAGACAATCAACTAGGAATTTTCCTACTAATGAAACCTTTTATTAAGAATAAAGTACTAACAAATATCAATAGGCCTTTCATATTTTAATAATACTTTATCCTTAAACTTTGAATTCATTTGAATAATAAATATTTTACTGATACAAATATATCTCTTTTGAAAATGTAGCCACCATTGAAATTGTACAACAATAATAAAATAAAAATGAAATTTCCATACAAAATAAAAAAATTGGAAATATTAAAGGACACCCATGTCCTTCGGTAAAATGGCTTATTTACAAATGGTCAAAATTATTTCCTTAAGAAAAACATCTCTTCAAAATCTTCTTTTTTACAGGCAAATTTTCAAGCTGGCCTTCCAATGTTTGTAGAATGTAAATTGAAGGTCCATGTTTTTAAAAGATTTGTAAAGGAGCATTCCCATGATGTTGAAACTTAGAGTTTATACACTTTTCTTCATGACTCTTATCCCACTTAAGCACCAAGTCACCTATGGAAAAATCTTTGTCAGATGGTAAATGTTTGTCAAACCGTATTTTAATAATTTCTTGATGTTCATGAAACTTCGCTTTAGATTTTTGCTTTCTTACTCCAATTTTAATAATGTGTACAATCTCACATCCATATGTTTTATTGAATTTCGATTTACTGATTGCTAACTGTATTTTTCGGAGAAAATATTTGGAGGTAAGATAGATTCCTTTCCATATGCAAGGAAATAAGGGGAATTACCTAATGTTATTTTTGGAGTAACCCAATCAACCTAAAGAGCATTGGATGACTGGTTATGTTGGTTTCTTTGATGATTTTGGACAATTTTCTTGATAAATTAGATTAATTTTTTGTTGGTAGATTCTCCTAAAGCATTACATTGTGGGTAGTACTTATCATAAAATTTTATCTTAATACCCAGGGAAAATTTTAAGAACCCCCCAAATTTATAAATATAATAAATGGGCGAATCTCCATGGTATATAGGAAAAATGGAAGGCGATTTTATCAATAATATAATATGTATATATAATTTTTTGGCAAATCTCTCACCAGGCATGGCGAATATTTTACTCAATTATAAAATCTTGTAAGATCTTGGCGAGTCTTTCACTAAATAATAAAACTTTGTAAAGTCCTAGTGAATCTTAGCATAGGCTACATGCTGGTTTAATTCCCCCATTTAAATAGGCTACATTCTAGGTGAATACCATGGGTCAATACCATGTGCCATTTTGGTGAATACCATGTGCCATTTTTATTTTTATTAATTCTAATATTAGGGTTAATAATGGTTTTTTGCATGGTATTAATAACAATTTAGTCCATGGTATTTGTCCCATAGTATTTTGGCCATAGGTTTCACCTAAATATAACCCATTTTTTGAGTGTTCGTAAATATAAGGTGACTTATGGAGTAAATATAAAAAAATGTTTTATTTGTTTACCATACCTCTCGTTTATTTATATTTTTATTAATTTACCATACCTCTTTTACAAATATGGTATTTGGCCCATAGGATTCACTTAAATAAAACCTCTTTCTTGAGCCTTCATAAATAGAACGAGGGTTATGGACTAAATATAAAAAAGGTTTTATTTATTTATGATACGTCTAGTTTATTTATATTTTTATTTATTTACCATACACATTGAGTAAGTATAAAAAGACGTTTTATTTATTTACCATACCTCCACTTTACTTATATTTTTATTTGTTTACACCATTACATGTATATAAGGTGACTTATGGAGTAAATATAAAAAATGTTTTATTTACTTACCATACCTCTCATTTATTTATATTTTTATTAATTTACCATACCTCTTTTATAAATATGGTATTTGGCCCATAGGATTCACTTAAATAAAACCTATTCTTGAAAATGGGCGAATGGATTCACTTAAATAAAACCTATTCTTGAAAAGGGGTGAATGGAAGGTTGTAAGTCCTAATTTCAAGGGCTAAATTTACCTTTTTTACCCTCTCCCTTAAAATAAGGTGGGCTATTTGAGGTGATTTGTAAAAATGTACTATGATACAAAATATTCACCCTCTAAAAATTTAAAACCCCTTAATTTCGCTAAAGGGCCAACATTCGCCCCTAAAATTATCCTTGTTAATACCTTTATCGAGACACAATTCATTCATCTTAAGAGAATACAAATAAGATGCATTGTAAAATACAAAAGATGTTGTGACACCAAACCTAGTAATTATATGATTATCAAGAAAATACATCACTTGTTCATCATTGACTTTCTTGAATGGGATTACTTTAGTCCATCTGGTAAAATAATTAGTGTTAATAAGAATATATTTATGTAACTTTGAATAAGCTGGATTAATCCCACAAATTATATCTAAACCCCATTGTTCAAAGGGTCCTTCGAATTCCACAGGTTGAAGGGGAAGAGCTAGTAGTTTGACATATTTTTCATTTCCTTTCATATGCACAAGAGTCTCTAATATGCACAAGAGTCTCTAAAACATTTTGACCAATAATATCCTCATCGAAGTGTTTTATGCATAATGGTTTCTCCTCCAAAACATCCACCAACATGACCATCATGTAAATCAACTAAAAGTAGATCTACATTAGATTTCTCTAGGAACCTTTGCAAGACATTATCGTAATTTTTTTTTTAAATAATAACATCAATCAGTTTATATTCAAAACATGTAAAACATAAATCTCTTTTTTGTTTTACTGATGAATGATAGGGAGAAGTGCCATGAGTTAAAAATTACTTAATATAAAAATACCAGGTATTTATTGGAACATGAACATAAAGGATTTTTTCTTGACTTACGTCAAATTCATTATAGCAACCTTATTCTGAATGAGAAGTTTATTCTTCTTCTGAATGATGGCCTTCTGATTGAGCTGATAATTTACATAGGCCTTATCCTATGATGAATTTTGAGGGTTTAATCTCAATATCATATTCTTGCAATGTAGTCAACCAATTAGCCCTCTTTTCTCCTATATCTTTTTACACCAATATATTTCTAACTACAAGATGTAGAATTATAACCTTAGTATGAGAATTCAAAAGGAAAGGTCTCAAATTTTTGAAAGACTTCTAGACTACATAAGATTTGTTATCTATATCTAGATAATTCAATTCAACACCTTAAAATCCATAACTCATAAAATAAAAAGGGATTTGAATATCATCAAAGTTATTTTGACTAAGGATTGTTACATAGGAGACATCAGATGTAAATGTATATAACAAAAATTCTTTATAAAAAATAGGACTAATTAATGTTGGAGCAACAACAATAACCTCTTTAATTTTTTCAAAAGCATATTTCTCAAGTGTACTTGATTTAAAAGTATGGTCTGTTGGTGTTAGTCTTTTTAGCCTTCCACCAGCAATCAAACATGCTCTTACAAAGTGGTCTTAGGGTGTCAAAGTCAAATTTTGTCATTTCAGTGAGTCTTCAAGTAAAATTTGGTCACTAGGTATTAGGTCTAGGATTGTTTTCACTCCCTCCAAAGTTTTCCAAATATTGGTCCATGTCACCATTTGCCTGAGTGTACCATCATTCAGAGAGTTGTCATCATTATTTCATGTTCCAATGGGTCGTTTTACACCTTGTTTGTGCTTCAATTGCACTTAGGTAAGGCTCATTTCCCTCTCCTAGTGTTTTGAAGGTAATTTTTCTTGGATGGTCAAATCATCAACAAAACTTGTATCCTAATGCTCATACACCTTCCCCTATCCCTAATATACCTTCTTAAACACTTCCCATCACTGATATAACTCAAATTCATCATTTTCCCACAAACCCTAGCCTATTGCTACAATTTGACACTATTCTAGGTTAGGCCTGTGCTTTGCACTTTTGGACCCCTTCCCCTCACTCGATCCTTGAAATTCCACTTTCCCCTATTTCCTAACATCCCTACCTACTTTCCAAAATTTTCTCAAGAAATCAGAAGCCCCTCATCCCCTTCATATCCCTTCATTTTTACAAAGCCCCTGTTCCACACATCGATATAGGTTTTATTAAAATGATGTTTCTGAGCAAGAAAAGATGAATTTGACAAAAGTGAGAGAGGTTTTTGTCCATAATAGACCTAGTAATGCAAACATCCTTTAGTTTTTACACACATCTCATGGTTTGGGAGAAATGTCCAAACAATAATTTTCCACAGGAGAGTTGTTGCACTTCTGTTGTGACCTTGGGAAAATAATGTTTTCTCCTAACTGGAGTGACCAAATGACTTGCAGGATGAGTCAAATGATAGCTAGACATAGAGAGATTTCCAATGAGCTATCATGAGCTAATTTTGGAGTTGAGGAAGACCTCCTAATCTGGACTGCAATAGCACTCTGCATTTTGGCAGCCTCATTCTTCACATTTTGACCAGTCTTGGGAGATTGAGCTTTTGACAGGAAAGTGAGCTCCAAATTGAAAAATTCAAGATGTTCTAGAAAGTAGACGCGACAAGATTTCCAATCCGCTATCCCAAACCCAATTTGGACACAGGGAAGGCCTTCAAAAGTGTCCTGCAAAAAGCGTTGCGCGTTCAGGAGGTGGTGCTGCGTGTTTGGAAAAATTTCGCAGTGTTATTTTACACTGGTGCTGCGCGTTGAGGCCAACGTTGTGCATCTGTGCACTGGCGCTATGCATTGAGGAGAAGGGTCTTAAAGCCCTCAAAACTTCAAGAAACCTCAAAATTTCTCTCTCTTACCCTCACTGCAAGTAAGTTGACCTCCTTTGCCTCATTTTTGGTTTGCATATCAACATCATAAGCATCATTCACAATACTAAAAATCAAACCCTAGTTTCACTCCATATCATCCTAAAAACCCTAAACCACTATGTTTGTCCCCATCACCTATCATTAAAACTTAAAACTTTTCTCTACATCACTACATATCCCTTCATTCATATCCTTTCATCTTAAAACCCCTCTCCCTCACTTCACATCTTACCCTTGATTGTCCAATCTACCCTAGTACATCCCTTCACTCCTAAGAGACTCCCACTCATTCACTTTATCCCTTTCTAGGAGTGTACAACCTTAGACCTTGCAAACATGGAGTGGAGGAAGACCTTGATGATGAGGAGGAAAGAGACTTTGATTTGGCAAAGTATGATGAGCTTGAGCAACATGACACTCAAACCATTGATTTAGAGGCTTAGGAGAGGGAGACAATAAAATACATCATCATACAGGAAAAGGAGGCTCAAGTGTGGGCTCTGATGGACAACTTAGAGAGGGCCAAGTATGTCATCACATACTTAGAGTAGGAAAATAAACAATTGAGTGACAAACAAGTCCTCATGGAGCTGGAAGTGCTCAAGGCAAAACGGTGAAGTGGCAAAGAAACACAAGTCACTTTGACCCGTATTGAGCAGGAGATAGAAGAAGATAGAGAAATTTGGCTTGAAAGAGTCAAACTACACCTTGAGAATTTGCTACAAAAGGCCAACGGAGATAATTAGATGCTCAGACACATGGCCTATCATTACAGGACTCACAATAGGATTTGCGACATAAGAATCAAGGAGATGAAAGCTAGGTTAAGGTGGGCCTTGAAGGGTAAGAAACAAGAGGAAAGAATTAGAATGTTGGCTGAGGCTTCCTTGACTCATCAGAGCATATGATGGTGAGGCTTCACACAAATTTTGGGGAAATTTTGAGCAACTTTTAACATTTTCAATTTTTGGAAATTTGACACACAGCTTTTCCTAGGTGCACCCAATGGACAAATGGCTTGCATTTTTGGATTTAGGGTAGTGAGGAAATGCATCCTAGTAATTTTCAAAGATTTTGGAGCAGAACTGGGCCACCAAAAGGTCAAAAAAACACCCTAAAAATGACCTTTCTCCCACTTTTTGGACACACAGAAGAAGTCTTGGGAGAATTAAGTTTTGAGGGGACAAATGAGCTCCAAATGTAGAAATTCTAGGTGTTCTGGAAAGTATACTTGAATACCTTTCCAAGGAGCTATCATGGGCTCAATTTGGATGTCGGGATGGCCTTCAAAAGGGCCCTGAAATTGGCATTGCGCATTGAGCCAGTGGTGCTGCACATAGAGAAAATTTTGCTTAGGATGCCTATTTTTCCAGTTTTTGACTAAGATCATGGATTCTCTCTCATGGTGGATGATTTACTATTGTAAATGATGTCATGGCTTATAAATATGATGGTTAAAAAGTTGTGGAGGGTAGATTCATTACATTAGGAGTTAGTTTGTAGCCAAATGAATCGGTTTTTCACTTTTAGAGGCAAGTTGTTGATGATGCCTATATTCTTGTTCCTTGTTTAGTATTAGTTAGATTAGCTCCTCATCTTAGGGATTCGACCCCTGAAGATGGGATTAGGTTGAATTCTTGTTTATGTCTTCTTCTTCTTTCTCTTTGTGAGAGGTTGGACTCACTTGGATGCTTAGAGCTTGATTGCACATCATTGTAAGCAGTTTAGAAAGGAGATTAAAAAGATTTGCAACTATTTTTATGGGATCGATGTGGTATGGAGTTTTAGCATAGTTTCTTCTTTTGTAATCATTTGTTTACATGTTTTTATGTATGATCTAAATGGAAAATGGCATCAACCCATGGTACTCATCCATCCATATTATTCATCGACCCATGGAATTTACCCATGGTATTATAAATGGCATCCACCCGTGGTATTGTAAAATCCACCCATGGTACTCATCCACCCATATTATTCATCGACCCATGGAATTTACCCATGGTATTGTAAATGGCATCTACCCGTGGTATTGTAAAATCCACCCATGGTATTCATTCACCCATGGAATTGACCCGTGGTATTGTAACTGAACAATACTATAAGTAACAAGTCACATTTTGTAAAAGGACAGATTGTTCGCCACAATGTAGCCTTTACAGTTCAGAGGCATGTAGCCTCCACATCTATTCTCAGAGATAAGCTACCATTGCCCTAGCTGGTTTATTTCGGTTTCTGGTTGTAAGCATATTTCAGTATTTTCCATTAATGAAATGAAGTATTATTTCCGCTGCATAACTATCTTTATGGCTACCTCTGTATTTTGTTGCATTCATGTTTAAATCCAGATCAGTGGGTTTTCATAAAAAGTTTCTTTGTGGTTTTGTTTATTGGGCATTCTCCTATTTTTCTTCTGACAATGCA
Source organism: Pinus tabuliformis (assembly GCA_031772625.1). Lineage (NCBI taxonomy): Eukaryota > Viridiplantae > Streptophyta > Pinopsida > Pinales > Pinaceae > Pinus > Pinus tabuliformis. Next base: position 208,637,629 of record CM062814.1, on the reverse strand, counting down.
AGTTTTCAGAAGAATCTTGAAAATTGGGAGGAGAGACCCCCAAGATCTAAAAGATTGAAATGGATCTTGGGAGGAGAGACCTCCAAGATCTGAAAACTTGCATTATCAGAAGAAAAATAGGAGAATGCCCAATAAACAAAACCACAAAGAAACTTTTTATGAAAACCCACTGATCTGGATTTAAACATGAATGCAACAAAATACAGAGGTAGCCATAAAGATAGTTATGCAGCGGAAATAATACTTCATTTCATTAATGGAAAATACTGAAATATGCTTACAACCAGAAACCGAAAAAAACCAGCTAGGGCGATGGTAGCTTCAATCTGTCCTTTTACAAAATGTGACTTGTTGCTTATAGTATTGTTCAGTTACAATACCACGGGTCAATTCCATGGGTGAATGAATACCATGGGTGGATTTTACAATACCACAGGCAGATGCCATTTACAATACCATGGGTAAATTCCATGGGTCGATGAATAATATGGGTGGATGAGTACCATGGGTGGATTTTACAATACCACGGGCGGATGCCATTTATAATACCATGGGTAAATTCCATGGGTCGATGAATAATATGAATGGATGAGTACCATGGGTTGATGCCATTTTCCATTCGGATCATTCCTCCCTCCTTAAGAAGCAATGGTCCCCATTGCGTAAATATCCCTCCTACAAAGCCTGTGTTGAATATGAAGAGCCACTGAAGATAAGGGTTTTATGTGGTTGACCCAAAACCCTGATAAATGAAGATCCGAGGATAGAGATACCCTGTAATGCTTGTGACCAACTGTGATTTTGACAGTGTGCGGCCTAGCAAATGGACTTTGATGACAAGGATTTTATGTGGTTGACCCATAACCATGATGTTGGTTGTTGATGAAGTAGCAGGTGCCTACATAGCCTGGGGTGGGAGGGCACGTCTCCAAATAACCCAAGCCGAATGTTGCTATGTTGAAACTGATGAATGTGAAGCAGGTGCCTACTAAAGTGGGGTGGGAGGGCACGTCTCCAATGGAAACCCACTTCGTATGCTACTCCAAAGTTAAAAAATAGAAAAATTTGCCAATATAACTCAGAATATTTGTTATAACCTGTTTTTAGAAGCAGAAGGATCATTTTGCATCTTCCCATGAGTTGGAAATCCCTATTTGGACACTCTGAGATCTCAGATTCGCGCTGCAACAGTTCCGCCATCACAAAAATTCTGATAAAATCGCTGATTTTAAATCAGCGATATCTCCCACAACCGGACTCCAATTTGACCCATTTTTTTTTTTGAAATTGGGTGATTTTTTGAGAGGAATCCAGATTTGGTATTTTTTTTTGTAAATTTTTTTTACCAAGTGTATCAGATCTGATCCGCAAAGTCGTCGCCCAAGAAAATTCCTGCAAAAAAATGAGAAAAGAAAAATTCTTCCTGCTTGACCCAAGAAAGTGCTCTGTGGAGGTTGTAGCACATGCCGGCAGTTTGTTGAATATTGCTGCAAAATTTGAAACTGAAATATGCATCAAACCCTCATTCCCATGGAATCATAACCTACTCTGATACCACTGATCCGGATTTAAACATGAATGCAACAAAATACAGAGGTAGCCATAAAGATAGTTATGCAGCAGAAATAATACTTCATTTCATTAATGGAAAATACTGAAATATGATTACAACCAGAAACTGAAATAAACCAGCTAGGGCGATGGTAGCTTATCTCTGAGAAGAGATGTGGAGGCTACATGCCTCTGAACTGTAAAGGCTACATTGTGGCGAACAATCTGTCCTTTTACAAAATGTGACTTGTTACTTATAGTATTGTTCAGTTACAATACCACGGGTCAATTCCATGGGTGAATGAATACCATGGGTGGATTTTACAATACCACGAGCAGATGCCATTTACAATACCATGGGTAAATTCCATGGGTCGATGAATAATATGGGTGGATGAGTACCATGGGTGGATTTTACAATACCATGGGCGGATGCCACTTATAATACCATGGGTAAATTCCATGGGTTGATGAATAATATGGATGGATGAGTACCATGGGTTGATGCCATTTTCCATTCGGATCACCTTAATACTTGAGTAGTTCTGGATGCTTCTATATAAAATTCTCATCCTCCCATCTGGAACCTTTAGCGGGTAAGTTATTCCACTTAATGAGATACTCTGAAATTGATCTATTTAATAGTTGTCAGGTTCTTATTTCCATGAATCCTTCAGGTTCCAATATGACTTTTCCTTCCTCATCAAGTTCTGACAATATTGTTTGAACTGGGAGCTTTTCACCTATAACCTTCTTTAAGCATGAAACATGGAAAACCAAGGGCACTGGAGAAGATCTAGGAAGCTCCAATTTGTATGCCATAGTACTAATCTTTTGCAGCACCTTGTAAGGACCATAGTACTTTGGTGATAATTTATTGTCCTTGTTAGCTTACTTGACAGACATTTTTTTGTATGGTTGTATTTGTAAAAATACCCAGTCGCCTATATCAAAACTTCTTTCTTTGTGATGTTGATCTACTTGTTGTTTCATTCGATTCTGCGTGAAAGTGAGGTTATCCTTTTTCTTCTTGATATGTCCTTCTACCTTGATAATTTTAGGAGTGGTAATTCCTACCAATGCATTACAAGATATGGTCGGATCCATTTCTTCTTTCTTTTGGGTTGGTTCCCACTGTATATCCTCTTCTTTTAACATTTCTTGATCCTTTTCTTCCTCTTCTTCACAATCAATGTAAAATAATTTCTTCTTAGCACACTTATGACCTTTAGTGTATTTTCCATCACACTTGTAACAAAGTCCATTTCCTCATTTTTCTTCCAATTGTTGTGGTTTCAACCTTGTAGGTTGTGGAAGTTTAGGAGCAACAACACTTCCATGTTTATAATTGTGAGTGGTAGGATTTCTTGTTGCCATAATTTTTCTTTCAATTTTTCTTTCCAGCATGAATTCCTGCTCCCATGAATCATGTTCCCAAAGACAAAACTCATGTTGAATGTTATCCTTTAAAGTCCCCATGAATACATCCATGCTTTTCTTCTCTGGAATATCATTTGCTATTATATTCAATTTTTGGAAGTCCTCAATGTGCTCTGCCACTAAACCCTTTTGTTTGACATTTATCAATTGGCTAAAGAAGGTGTTGCTATTTGTATCCTCATAATGTGATATCATTTCCTCCATGAAAATTGACCAAGTGACAAGTGGTTTGCAAGAAAAAATCCCTTCATACCAAAAACATTGATTCGGCTCTAAATATAAAGATGTAATACGCAACTTTTGTAACAATTGCGCATCATGTAGATCAAAATATTTCTCCATCTCTAGTATCCATGTTATGGGATCCTTTCCATCAAACTTCCTCATATCGATCTTTGGAATATGGTGGGTCTTCAATCCAATGTTAGATTCTATGAAATCATGATTAACAAATTTTTTTTTTCTCATCATGAGTTCCTTTACTATATTTTCGTCATTAGGAGGCCTTTCTTGTAGTAGCTTTGTCCCACCTTCCTTCAAATCTTCCATGTCTTTCACCAAATATTCCATGAATTTATTCAAATTTGTTTCCATACCATCGATATTAGATTCCATGGCACATATAAACTATTTTTCTTAGCTTTGATCGCATTCTTCAAATCATCCATCCAATTTTTCTTACTAGGTGTTTCTATTTTCTTGATTCGAGTCATTATTTTTCTTTCTTTTAGGACCTCCATATTTAAACGATTGTAACTCTTTAATTTCAAATATTCAAGTTCTGAAATTTTGGTTTTTGGTAGCCCTTTGAGTCCTCTTTCTAACCCCACTAGTATAATCAATATTGGATTCTTCAATAAAGAGTTATGCCAAATCTTCTACAATGACCTGATTATAGACTAGTTCTGTAGAGCAAACTTCTATGACCTACCACGTCTCACTATTTTGACCTTTAGACCTGAAAAACATACAAAGAAAGAAAAATCCATCCTATATTTGTAACTTCTTATGAAATGTCAATCTGATGATTAGAGAGAAATTTATGATGATTTTCCCAAGGTCACATGTTTGGTATTTAATTCGAGAGTCTGCAAAAACCCTAAATGTCTTGGATTGTATCTCTGAACATATAGAGAAGCGAGGTATGAAATTTGGGCCTGAGATTCACCAAGCTTGCGGCTCAAATGGGTTTTAATTTAAGAGTCTAAACCTTCATATAAAAATAAGTATAGAGAAAATTCCACGATGACATGTTTGAGATGGAATTATGGAGCTTGCAAAAACCTTAACTTCCTGAGATCATATCGTCAAAAATATAGCGGGACAAGTTCTGAAATTTTGACTCGAGGTTCAGAACGATTTCTAAAACTTCGTATATAAAAATTTATAGTGAAAATTCCACGATGACTTGTTTGGAGTAGTGGAACCCTAGAATCCAAAGCTCTGATACCAAGTGTTATGTAACCATCTCACAAAATTGAAGAAAATATAGATCAAAAACTTCAAAATCAGCCTCTACGAGGGGGAAACCTCCTT